>CM021103.1:28806309-29164321 GCA_007115665.2 Sequoiadendron giganteum | reverse complement strand
TCAACCCCTATACCCTCTACCCTCTACCCTATAACCTCTTAATCCCTCAACCCTAAACCCTCAACCCTTAAACCCTAACCCTTAAACCATCTACCCTCAATCCTCTACCCTCTACCCTCAACCATAATCCCCCAACCCTTAAACCCACTTATTAAACTCTCTACCCTAATCCCTCAACCCTCTTGACCCTTAATCCCTCAACCTTTAAACCCTTAAACACTCAACTCTCAACCTTCAACCCTTATACCCTAAACTCTTAAACCCTCAACCCAATACCCTCTACCCTAAACCCTAATCCCTCAACCCTTACACCCTTAAATCCAAGAAAACTCTCTACCCTAATCCCTAAACCCTCAACCCCTATAACCTCTACTATATGCATTAGACCATCAACCCTAATCCCTATACCCTATACCCTATACCCTCAACCCTCAACCCTCAATCATCAACCTTAAACCCTCAATCCTCAACCCTCAACCCTTAAACCTTAAACCCTAAACCCTTGAACCCTCTACCCTCTACCCTATACACTATACATTAAACCCTCAATTCTCAACCCTTAATCCCTCAACCCTCAATCCTTAAACCCTAAACCCTCAACCCCTATACCCTCTACCCTTTATATTGGACCCTGAACCTAATCTTTCAACCATATACCCTCAAACCTATACCCTAAACCCTCTACCCTCAACCAAGTAAACCCTTAACCCTAAACCCTTAAGCCTTCTGCCCTATACCCTCAACCAAATACCCTCTAACATCGACCCTATTCCCTCAACCCTCAACCCTTAAGCTCTAATACCCTAGAAACCATCAACCCTATAGGTCCTCCACCCTAATCCCTCAACCCTATACCCTTAACCCCTATCACTTTCTCTCTATCTATACATCTCACCTCTCCCTCCCTCCCCCCCTCCTACCCTCTCTAATTGTCTCTATCTACCTTCTCCCTCTTTCTATGTACCTCTCATTCAATCAATCCCTACCACCCTCTCTCGCTCCCTCTATCCATCTCTCTCTATGTCCCTCCCACTCTATCCCACTCTCTCCCATTCCCTCTCTCTCCCTCTCTCCCATGTCTCTCCCTCCCACCCACTCTCTCTCGGGTCTCTCCCTTTGGCAACCTACCTAGGTAACTCTCTCTCTGTCTATCTCCCCTCTCTCTATCTATCCCTCCCACCCTACCTAGATAATTCCCTCTTTCTCTACCTCTATCATGTCACTCCCTCCCACACCCTCTCCCTCTCTCTCCCACTCCCTCTCTCTCACACTCCCTCTCACTACCTATCTCTCAAGTCTCTCCCTCTCACCCCCCTCACACTCTCAAGTCTCTCCTTTTGGCACCCTACCTACATAACTCTCTCTTTCTCTCTTTCTCTCTCTCTCCCCTCTCTCTCTCTCTCTCCCTGTCTCTCAATTCTCTCTCCCACCACCCCTCTCTCTCTCCCTCCCTTTATCCCTCCCACCCTACCTAGCTAAGTCCCTCTCACTCCAACCCCTTCTCTCCCGCTCCCTCTCTCTTAAACTCACTTCCACCCCCTCTCCCTCTCTCCAGACTCTCTCTCTCTCTCTAAATTCTCCCTCCCTCTAAAGACATACGCAAATACATACATACTTACACACATACAAGCATAATACATATGTATATAAAATCCTGCATCCATACAAGCATACATACATATATGTGTAGATAAAATCTTACATACATATAGGCATACATACAATATGCATGCATTGATACATACATGCATACGTACATACATACAAGCATGCATACATGCATACATACATGACATACAAGCATACATGTACATACAAACATACAAATATATTAGCATACATTCAATAGACTGGCATTTAACATAAAGGAGGACATAACGCGAGTGTTTTATAACGCACTCGCGTTATGTCCTAGTTGACATGTTTCCCACAGAAGCAAAAAACCATGTCAAAACTGAGATATAACATGAGCGCATTATAATGTGCTCGCATTATAACGTGAGCGCATTATATCTTGCTTTGGGAATCCCCAAGCCTTAGGATTGGTATTTTCCTTGGAATACCAACCCAAAGGCTTGGAGGGCATTCCCAACAACCAAAGACGCGTTTTTACAAAATCTACCATATTTCACATAATCGAGTTCGTGCTCACTGTCAGGATTGCATGTGGTTCAATATCAAAAAAATTGAACACACGGGTAATGTTGGGTTCTCTCTTAGCTATCCAACAATGTATTTTTTTCACTTTTGACAATGTTAAGCCTTTTATCCATAATTTCTTTTGTTTGTATGTCTCTTTTTTTCCAAAAAGTAGTGTTTGGTTTTTTTTCGTTATAAATTAACCGTTCATCAAATTTTCAAATAAATTACATTTTTCGAAACTAGACTCCATTCTACAAATTTTTAAAAAAAAATTAAAAAAATCAATTAGTTTCCAAAATTTGTAGGGGTAGCACGGCCAAAATTTTGTTTTTCAAGAAGTGTCCACTTCGAAAATTAGTAAAAAATAAAATATTCTTTAAAAAATTATCAGAAAAATTGTGCATCAACTACATACTATTAGCTAACTTTTGACCATTGCGATTTTAAAAATACTAAAAAAGAGTTCACCGTACGAGGGTCGTACAAGAGTTGCTATGTTATGTTTTTTCTAACAAAAATAACACCAAATTGTGTACGTCCCTCTTTTGAACCCCTTAATCTCAACCATTTTAAAAATAAATTAGTAGTTTAGAAAGTAGACTCAGAGCAATTCGATCCTTGTTTTTGTTCCATCTCAAAATTTTGAGTGTAACTATCCTCAATTTCACGTCCAATGTCAGTATTTCCTAATTTCGAAAAAACGTTGTCCACTTAAGTCCCCTTTTTGGGAACCATCTTGGTGCACTTACCCTCATATGAACTAAAATTTAGGAGTGTTTTCACTTTGATACCACTGATCCAAATTTTGGAACTCGGAGATAATACCTGGTGTATAACCTACAATATTGTATTGGTTTTGTATGAACAACAAACTTGAAAAGAGATGTATGTAGCTCCAAAATTGATTATTTACATTCAAAACTTGAATATGTACATAGAAAATGGAATTCCAACAATCATCACATGGAGGGAAATTCAAAAATGAGAATATACAATAATGAAAAATATAAAATTTTAAAACAACTACGAAATTATTTGCCCCAACTTGGTAGGGTCGTAACTTTATACTCGATGCTCGAAATTCAAATCCGTTTACACCATTGGCAAGGTCTCCAATAGTGCTATGTCAATTTTTGAAAATCCACAATTTTAAGGAACCTCCACAAGTTTCAACCTCAAATTCCACTCCAAAGACCTCTGAAACTATGATTTACTAGAACCTAGAAAATATCGAAAATATCCAAAAATTTGGATTTTTTAGTTTTTTCTTAGTTCTATCACCTCTGGAATATCATCGAATTTCTCTAGATCACCAAGGCCTCATCTATTAAATTTTACGTTGCCCCACTATCAATCAAAACTATGACTCTCTACCCTTGTAAGACTCCTCTCACTCTAAATAAATTATACCTAGGGGTACCAGAAAGATTCACAATAGTTCATCCCTTCTCTTCTTCTATTGGATGTCCATCTTCATCTATGGTCTCCCCATCTAAATCATCTTGTTCATTACAAGTAGCTCCTTCATTATTCTCCTCCTCACCATATGAAAACACCTCTATATAATAAACCTTCCCTTTCCCCAAACACCTGTGACCAAGCTGCCAAGGTTCTTTTCAAGAGAAGCAAAGTTTTTTCCTGCAAAGTTCATTTCTAACCTCATAATTCATGTAAGTCTTCTTTAACCACTCTTTATGGAAAGGTCTTTTATTATTTTCAATGGAAATGGTTTGGGCTGGAATTTATTTTTAGGTGTTGAACTCTCCATATTTTTAACCCTCTTGATGAATTCCTGCAAGGTATTAGGTCAATTTTTTTGACCCAACCATGAAGTGGCTCTATCAATCCATCCATGAATAAAACAATCAATTTATGCTCAAAAACATTTTTGACTAGATATTTTCAATTAGTTCTCCTTATTCTAAAACTAGATCTTTGGTGTGTAAGGTGATGATGGTGGCATACAATGAGGTTGCCTCAGTATGGATGTAAGCCATCGAGGGTTTGCAAAATGATTCAAAAGGACTTTTTTGATCATTTTTAAAAACAAAGGAATGCAAGAAAAGGTCATCAATAAAGAATTTTGGTCTATCAAAAAATATGTTTTTAGGGTTTAATTTCATGGTCTCCTAATCTCCTCAATGAGGGTGTGCTAGCACTCTCCTACCCAAGACGGATTACCCTAAAAAATCTACCGCTCATTCTATGTGATTTCATCCCTTAGACTATCGCTCAATTCAAGAAGGTTCTTAGGGTGGAAGAAACTAAGAAATCTCTACCACAATGTCAATTACACCTAGGGTTGAAATCCTAGAAGAGGTAGAAGTTGAAACTAACAAATCTATTTTAACTTATAAGATTGAGCTTTTGTGTGGCATAAAGTGTGCTTCCTTTTTTAAAAAGAGGAGCACACAAGGAATAATTGCCCTATCTTAAAGAATTGAGAGAATATACAAAGAAAAAGACTAGCAAAATCTAACTCTAATCTACAAACCATCTTGGTTTTGGATGAGAATCAAAGTTTCAGGGGAGGTGATGACCCTATTGTGGGATCTGAAATAAAATTAAACACTCCTATTAAAAATGTGATGAATAATGAAGTTGTAAACCTTAAGAATATTAACAAAGAAACAAGGGATAATGATTTGGAATTGTTGCCCGAGGAGGAAGATTTAATCTCAAGGAAAGGTGTGCTAAGTAACATTGATAAGGATTTAGGGGATATTTTTGGTAACAAGAACTCAAGTCCTCCTCAATCGATAAAAGAGAGGGATCGAGGAGAGGTAGAGGCACCAATTGTAGTGTTCGATATCTCAACTAAGATTAAATCTCATCCTATGAGCCATAAGAAAAATTCCTAGGAGTTGGTTCTAGATAAGATAAAATAGTAAATTGCAATTAATAACAAAATCATTAATAAATCAAGCACTGGCAGACTAAGGCCATAATTTAAAGAGGAATCCTCCTCTGAAAGACAATTAGAAAACAATAATATGACTGCTCAAACTATATTGGTTGAAAAAAATTCTAATAATAGAGGCTCTTTTGATTCGGATCCAAACCCCCCAAGGACCCTTTACCAAGATTCAAAACATAAAATTCTGATTTTGGACCAAAAGCAAGATATGGAAAGTAACAGAAAAGGGAGGTGCAAAAATAAAGGTGTAATTGTGGATGGTCTAGACCCACAAGCAAATGGGAAAAAAGAAAATAGGAATCCAAGAGAGGTCTATGTACTGGTAAGGACTTGCTCGGGAATACCTTGTAAATCCCTGGAGCCAGCCCTTGACAATCATAAGCTCAATGATATCAAGAATCTATTCAACCCAAATGATAATAACTTTATTAAATTTATAACTTCTCCCTACCCATACTATAAAAATGTGCACCTCAAAAAGGTTAATTCTTCAAGCTTTCCAAACCAAAACCAGGAAAAATAAGTCTTAAATAATAGTTTGGAACCGATGAGAGACAAAAGAAATTTGGGTAAAAAGGAGACCATAGAGAGGTTTATCTTTAAGAGTTAGTTGGCCCTCAGCCTGAAAAAGGAAAAGGGTCTTATATTAATGAATGGCTAGGCCTAAAAAAAGGAAAGGAAGGCAAAGACAAAAAGAAGAATATATCCCTTACCTAAGGAAGAATATTAAAAAGTGTAATCTTCCTAAATGCTTTGAAGGATCTAGGAATGTAGAGGAGGAGGTACAAGAAATGGATGTAGATGACTCTTAATTGCATCTCATGGAATTTCATGGGATTGGAATCCCTAATAGGAAATATTGTGTTAGAAGATTCTTAAATCAAGAGAGGGTCAAAGATGTGGTAATCCTTCAAGAAATCAAGGCAATCAACCACACTTTTGAGACTAATTTAAAATTCATTTCGAAGGACTCATCCTTCTTTGCAACTAAACACGAAAAAGAGTAAAGGTGGCAATGTGATCCTTCTATCCAACAAATGGAGCAAGTGGGTAAATTCCCATGGGACATCACCCTATAATGGGGTAGTATGGGTCTGTATAGAAAAAGATAACCTAAAATTTGGCATTTTCTCCATCTATACCCCTAATGAGTATACACATAGATGTGAGCTTTGGGATTGGATGAGAATATTACAGGAGATCCCTTGGATTGTTGTGGGGGATTTCAACATGGTGGAAAATTTGGAGGATAATGTAGGAGGGAATGAAATTATTTTGGTATAAGATGAAAAATAGGCTCAAGCTATTGGACCCCTTAGAGGGTGCTAAAAGGGAGAATAAGGCTATATGGTATACATGGTGCAGCTCTCAAAGTGGAAAAAAGAGGATTTATTGCAAACTAGATAGATTTTATGCCAACAAAAATAGTTTTCTTTTTTATCAAGTTGAAGGTGCTAACAACAAGGTAAATGTTAATCCTTGGACCCTATCAGATCATCATCCCATTATGGTTAAAATCATAATAAAAAATAGCAATGCTAAAACTACAAAGAGAGGGAAAAAATTCATTCTCAATTCAAGTCTTTTAAAAATGAAAGGCTTTAATAATGCAATATCTACTCTAAGGGAAATAAATAGGTGACCACTTCAGCATAATTCTACCATTGAAATATGGAACACCAATATTAAAAATTGGCAAAAAATATTTCAAACTATTGGTGAACAAAGGGAAAAAGAGTTAAGAAGAAAAAAAAGCATCTTGCACAAAAATATTTTGAAGATAGAGGGGAACCTCCAAGATGACCCTCAGAATATGAATTAAATAAGAGCTTAATTGTCATAAAAGGGAATCTAAGGAAACTTTAAAACTAAAAAGACCAAGGTCTTAAGAGAAGGGAAATATTAAATTGGGTAGCTCAAGGAGAGGGGTTCCAAGTACTTTAAAATGTTAAAAGACAAGGAAGCAAAATATTTTGTGGGTTCCATTTGGGATGAAGAAGGCATGATCAAAGACCTGAAAGTGATCAAGGAAAAAATCTTTCAATTCCACAAGGACCTATTCACTATTGAGTGTAACAACCCACATTCAGCGAAAATAAGAGATAAGTGCAGAAAGCTAATTCCAAGAAAGATCTCCAAAGAAAATTCAGAGATACTAAGTAAGCAATTAACAAAAGAGGAAATAAACAATGCAATACTCTTCCTCGGGAATGAAAAATATCCTAGGGTAGATGGCTTACCAGTTGAGTTCTATAAAAGAAACATTGAGTGGATAGGCAAAGATCTCTTACAAGTATATAAAGAGGCCATTGAGAAAGGCTCTTTGGGGAAAACTATAAACCAAGGCATTATCAAACTGGTCCCTAAAGAGGGGGATAAAACCTTACTAAAAAATTGGAGGCCGATTACACTTTTGAATGTCTCATATAAAATCCTTGCTAAAGCCATCTCCCAAAGGCTAACTACAATCCTCCTTGATTTCAACAATAATACCCAAATTGGGTTCATAAAAGGCAAATATATCCTAGAAAATCTAGTTACCAATTGGGGGGCAATGGAATGGGCTAGAGCTTCACATCAAAACATTATAATTTTTCTATTAGATTTCAAGAAAGCATATGATATAATAGAATGGCCCTTCATTTGATGTCTCTACAGGCATTTTGGTTTTCAGATATGGTTTGTCAAAATGGTTAAAACATTAATGAAGGATGCAACAACTCGAGTTGAAGTAAATGGGGAACTCATAGAGGAGTTCCAATTGCAAAGATCTATAAGGCAAGGTTTCCCCCTTGCCCATTCCTTGTTTTCAGTTGTTGTAGATTCTCTACACTACATTCTAAGAGACCCTATACTAAGCCTGAGCATTCAAGGGCTATCTATCCCTAATGAGGGTCCTATGGGGGATTAGGAGCTTTGCGCCCGGCCCCCGGCCCACTCCAACCCCCTTGCACTTTGCCTAGGGTTATATGGCGACCAGGGGCCGAAACTTTTTCTACAAGGGGTTTTTTTTTGCGGTGACGGCCTCTAGGCTATCAAATTTATGCTCGTGAAATGTTGACGTCAACAGCCGTACGGCCTCTTTGCCCCTCCTAACCCTGATTTTCCTAAAAGAGCAATTTTTTTGTTTTTGACATAACTTGGGCATACGGTATCGAAATCGGGCAAACGAGATATCGCTGGAAAGCTAGTTCCGAGCACTATCCTGTGGTGTAGTTTATTTTATATTATTTTCTTGTTTTACTACATTTATTTCTGTTTTAATTCAGATGTACATTTTATGCTTTCGAGATCATAACTTTTTGCCACGATCTCCGATTTTCGCTATCTTTGCGACGTTGGAAAGGTATTGAGGAGCTCTATGTTGTTGTCCATGCACTTTTTTCTATTTTTGTCCCAAGTTTATCATTATTCCAGATTTTTCCCGATGGGTATCTTGGAGATTACTTGAATATTTTGATAGTTGGGAGAGTGCCACTTGCATATTTGCACTTCATTTTCAGTGATACGTCATTCAATAATCAACTACTGCTTCATAGATTCCAAGGTTGTTCCCATTTGGAGTTTTCGAGTGTTCCGAGGCATCGGGTCTGCTGTTGCTTTTATCATGATTCCTTGAGTCAATCAGTGACTCTCATCCGGTTTCAATAGTAGACAAAAGTATCTTTCCTTGCTTGCCAGATTTCGGTTCCAGTGTTACTCTACAGTGTTCTTCCAGTGCTTCTTTGCAGCATGTCATATCATTGTAGGGGGGTTTTTCCCACTGGGTTTTCCTTCTCTACCTCTTTCTTGCATTTGTAAATGGGTACTTGATCAGGCCTAGTTGTCGGGACCCATCTTTGCTTGCATGCATCTTCTTCTAGTGTTTTAGCTTTTTCCTAAGTTCATCTTAAGGGGGGGGGGTGTTAAAGTAATAAGTTATTATGCTTAATTAATTATATCATATTGGTTAATTAATTAAGTCACTTATTCTTTTAGTTGCTTAAGCTAAACTTAGGCACATTAATAATTATTTATTAATTATTAAGTGTGCACACTGGGTTTTCCCTTTTAGGGTTTCTTGATCTCCTTCATAAGGATTGATCTCTTTGTAATAAATGAGATTCTCAATAATGCATTTTACACTTTGAGGTTTACAAAACTTCTTGTTTGTTCTAAATGTCCTTTTCATGTGACAGGTAACCATTTGCATGCAGGTGATCTTGGTTTCTAACAGAGTATTGAAGGAATTTTTGGCTTAGTGGGAGCTTTTATTATTTTTGTTATTTGTTGATTTTGGAATTAAGCTTTGTTACAATGAATTCTCGGTTAGATATTGAAAGGTTCAATGGTTCTAACTATGAAATGTGGAAATTAAAAATGGAAGATCTTCTTGAAGAAAGAGATCAGTGGTTAGCGGTTAATAATGAGACAAAGATACCTACAACTATTTCAGATGAGGATTGGGCTAAGTTAGATAAGAAGGCAAGAGGAACAACCAGGTTATATCTTGTTGATGCAGCTCTCTTGAATGTTTCAAATGAAAATACTGCATATAAATTATGGAAGAGAATAGGGGATATTTATCAAACTAAGAGTCTCACCAATAAGTTGTATTTGAAAAGGAAGTTGTATTCATTAAAAATGAAAGATGGTGAATCTGTTGCACAACATCTAAATGCTTTCAATTTAATTCTCAGTCAGTTAGCATCTGTAGATGTAAAGCGAGAAGATGAGGATAAGTGCATTTTGTTACTTTGTTCTTTACCAAATTCTTCAAAAAATCTAATTGTTGCAATTAGCGGTAATGGTGCAGATCCAAAGATGGACAACATTATTCCTACTCTTCTATCAGAGGAGATGAGGAGGAAGTCGGAGAAAATCCAAGATGTCTTGTTTGTAAAAGGTAGGCCTAAGAAAAAGGAACCTAAGGGAAACAAGGAAGGGAAGGGTAATTCAGAAGGACGAAGTAAGGTAAAGTGTTGGAACTGTGGGAAACCAGGACATGTGAAGAAGGATTGTAATAACAAGAAAGAAAGTTATGATTCTTCTACAGAGAAGTCCTCGGATGATAGTAATGATGCATTGGTTATTTCAGCTAATAGTGTTGTGATAACTCTTTGCTTCATGTTTCAAAGTAATCTTCATGGAGAGGATGGTAGTCATGATTCCATGTATAACTCGGTACCATGTTTTAGTGGGAGTTGATGGCAGTGACTTGGATGCATCATTTGTAAGGTTATCTTCATGTGATTGGGGATATGGTTTCTTGGTTTAGAGTGTATTTGTTATGATGTCATGGTTTACTCTTGATATGCATTTAGAGTTTGGAATATTACATGGTTCTCTTGAGACTAGTATGTATTAGTATGTTATGATGCATGTGATATCCTAAGAGGATATGGTTAGATCATGAATGTCATGTTTATGTTCAAGGTTGGAGCTTTGGCATTGATCTTGTGTAGTTCTCTTAAGTATTGGATACATTAATCATTTTCTTGATTACTTCATGAATGTGTTGTGTTGCATTTGGAGTTTGGCATGGATTGGTTGGTTACAGGTCCTCAAGGATACTTGGAGAAATAGGTGAGGCTAGAATTCTCTTTTGGTAAGAGATATTTGTTGGAATGGTTACTTGTAAGAAAAAAAAAAATCAACAGAAAAGACCGAGGAGCCTACACCTTGGTTGAACATGAGTTCAACACACTCTGTGGTTTAGCATACCTCCAAAGAGGTGATTTGGATACAAAGACTTGGGAAAGGTACTGGTTTGGTTGATAATGGGAAGGTATTAATTGAGAAAGTTAACACTTTAATTAATGTTACAGATTATCTTATGAAACCATACAAATAAGTTCTCTTGGTTTTAATCATTTGCTTAAAAGCTTCATGATTATGCAGGTTGCATTTGAAGTTAGCATGGATTGATTAGTTGGTGCAAGAAGGCCATTGGCCTTGAGTCTTGTACTTGTTATATTATTCCTTGGTTAGAATAATTGCAATGTATAATTTCAAGTGGGAGAATGTTGGAAATAGGATTCCATTTAATTGCAATCCTAAACATTAGTTATTTCATGAGTCTCCTAAATCCTTGGAATGTATTCAACAACACTAGGATTAGGAAGGGATTAATAATTCATGAAATAATCATGTTAATTGACATTTTTAATTAATTCTAAATGTTAAAAGCATGTGTGGATGCCTCAGAATTAGCTCCTACAAAATAGGAGCACATGGGTGCACATATGGTAGGTAACAACTCACCTTCAGTTTAGTTAACTGGTTGGTAAATTGAGTACACTTCATAAATGCATCCTAGGTTCCTACAAAAAAGGGATTTTGATTTATGCATGTTGAGGTCCTATAAAATAGGGGGTGATGTGTACAAGGTTCAGTTCAGTGAAGTTCAGTTGAAGTTCAGTGAAATGTTGAAGTTCAGTTCAGTTCAGTTCAGTTCAGTTCAATTCAAGTTTAGTTATGATTCAGTTAGATTCAGTTAGTTTTAGTTGCATGTTAGTTGACTTCAGTTAACTTGGAATGCATGGCTAATAACTTGAGTTGCATGGCATATAACAGGAACTGCCTTCAGTTAATAAGAGATGACCATTCTTGCATGAATGGTGTTAAGAAATGTTTCAGTTAACAAGAATTATCTTGGAGCCACTTTGGGCACCCAAGTTGGCTTCTTGGAATTAACTCCTTTGCATGTTGAGATATTTTTGAAGGCTTAGTTAAGTGGGGCCCTCTTTTGGGGGCCAACTTTTAGGATGAAGCCTTTAGATATTTACAGGATGAAGACTAACTTATGACTTCAGTTTGGTACGCCCAAATGGAAGAAGGAGATGGTTTGACATTGGTCTTCATGACACAACTCCACTTGCATGAGATAGGCGTACCTTTAAGGGTTAGGGCTTGAGCATTGTTTTTGTAACTCAGTTGGATTTTACAATGCTGGAAAAAGTCTATTTATCTCAAGCAAGTTGTAAAGAGAGTTGGTAAGTTTGATTTGTAGGTTGTGAAGAAGTTTGGTGAAGGCAGAAGAGGCATTATCAAGTAAGAATTGGAGCTATTGTAATCTACTTCAGAGATTGAATAATAGATTAATTCTTGGTGGATTTTTTTAACCGAAAGGTTTTTCTCCACGGTATATGCTTGTGTAATCTTTCTAATATCATGTATACTTCTTCTATCAACTTCTATCTACATTCTACAAACAGTAAAATGGATTAATCAAGATAATCACCCACAAATAATTTGTAACAAAAGGAAAAGCTTATTTAGATAGAAATCTTAAAGTTTTACAAAGTATTAAGCTAAGAAAACACCTCATTTTTCAACAACAATATTTATATATTCATACTCAAAATGGGTTGTGCTCTAACTAAATATCCTCTAAGGTTTTAACTTCTCTAAAAATTTCTAATACATGACTCTTTTAACATAGATTGTCATAATATCAATGGAAATGTGCAAGATAATAGGTTTTTCCCTATATTAATATGTTCATCATAAACATCCCTCGTAGAAAACCATTCAAACACCAAAGCTCAAGAATCATAATAATTTGTTATATCAAGTTTTTAAATAGCAATAAAGATAAATAAACATAACATTTAAACTATAAATAGGGTCAATGGAAATAAATCATATTTTCCTACGAAGCTTCTTTCCTCGTCTTTGATTACGGAGCAATTATGAAATAATTTAAATTTTGATAGAATTAGTGTCAATTTATATAGAGCTCTATATGTCAATTAATATCATTTTGCAATAAGAAAATAACATGTCAATCCATGTATTACATCATCACATAAATGAATAATGAAAATTGATCACATCAATTGTTTTGCGTAGAATAGTAACCTCACATATTACTATGGCCTAAAACTACTAAAAATCAATGGTACAAATGATGAAACTTCAATTATTTTCTTGTAGGTAATATAGAATAGAGTTGTGCAATCATCGATTGCTAGAAATATATAATAATTTGAATCAAAATTTATGTTAACTTTGAATAAAAAATCAATCATTATGTTGTATAAATGATAAAGAGAGTAGCATGAAAGTTCTTTACTACTAACCATGGACCTGAGACTCCCTCACTCTAATCCTTCCCAAATAGGAGAGGACCTTCCTTTCATGAGGGGCTCGAAAAGTAGAATCCATAAGAAGAGAGTGTGAAAAGAACACATAACACATTTATGGATAAGACAATTATGATAGTCATGTATGCTCATAGAGAAATCATTAATAAATATATGTTCAAAGTATAATGCTTGGACAAAGACTTGAGGGATAGCACCAACCATAAAACCACAACTATTTGCATAAAATTTTCAGTCTTTACAAATATAAATCACAATATTTTAAATTTATACAATTGGTAAAATCTCAATTAGTACGCCTAAGATGCTTTAGAGTAGGGTTGTACAATCATTATTTATTGAAAATATACAATTATTTGAATCAAAACTGATGTTAACATTATAGAGAATATCAATTGTTCTTTGTGAAAATAATACAATATCATAGAAGCACTTTACTACCAACCATAGAGTCCCAATGCCTTTCCAACAAACCCATCACAAATACTAGACAACCCTTCCTTTCATGGAGTTAAAAATAGAAGCCACAAGAAGAAAGTGAAAAAAATAGGCTTCACTTCTCAAATACTCTTACCTCCTATTGATGTCTTATTTTTATATACTATTTCACATACATTGTTGGTGACTTTTTATCTTATTTTCAATGATTACTTGATTGATTTTTTGCAATGGTTTAACATGAAACTTGATTAGGAAGATTAATTGTTCAAAATAAATTATATTAATATGGATTCAAAATTCTAATTTGTATGATGAATCTTTGTTTTATAATGATATAAATTTTATTTATCCTCCATTAGATGACACCATATTTATTTTCTTAAAAATATAATATGCCATTCATCTCATCTAAATTGGGGAAGTGCAATAAAATGAATTTTAATGCAGTTAAAAGATGTATGTTTCTTGATGCAAGAGCATCCAGGCAGATTGGCCACCAAAATCAACCAAAAATAAGCCTCAGGGGTCCATGGGGTACCATTTCAAGCTTGCACGCCAATTTTTGTACAAATCGAGGAACTTTCATTTTTTCCGCCTCTCGACACCTGATTCCACACTTCCAAAGCACTAATTTGATCAATTTTATTTTGGGAAGGTGTTATGGAGGTCATGGAAATCAATTGATTAGTTTTATTCCTCTGTTCATTGTTTATCTACTGTATAAATAATTTGGGAGGCATTTAAAATATAAAAGAGGTCGAAAATCAAAAAAATTGAATTTTTAAAATTCCCATAATAAAAAAATGCCCCTTGAGTAAAGGCAGCATCTGGAGGAGTTACTTGAAGTTTAAATGCCTCATTTAATGTTGAATAAACATAGTATATATGCAGAGCAATTCTTGGGGGAGAGTTGGGAGCCCATTCTTGAGCAATAATTGATGATTTTCAATGCATTTTTTGGGGGTTTTTGAGGAAAAACGTGGGAAGGAGTTTGGGAGGAATGAGAAGGATTTTGAGAGGAATGGGAAGGAGAAGAGATACCTGTGTAGAGGTATTCATTGGGGTTTTTTTTTGTTGGTTTGAGCAACACCAGTAAAAGGAAAAACAAGGCACTAATGTGTGAGAGGTGCTAAGATTTCAGAGGAATTGTGTGAAGGTTTGAACAACAACAAAGAGAGCTTTGGGGTAGCAAGAAGAATCTATAGGGAGAAGATTTGTATAGATTTGATTTCAAAAATGTATTGAGAAAATTTGTACTTGTGTAAATGTGAATGAAATCATTTTTAGATTTGATTTAAAATGGTTTGTCTCTTTATTTAATCTCTATTGTTTTGTGAGTTCATGGTATGAGATTGTCTTTGTTTGCATCAGTGGTATCAGAGCATGTGTGTGTGCTCTTCAGAGGTTGAGTTTTTATTTGCATCATTGGTATCAAAGCAAGAGTTTCTGAGTGTGCAGATAGAAGCGTCAATGTGAGGCAATTTGCACCAGGACCTGAGGTGGAATGTATGTGGTGTGTAGACCAATTGTCGAATGTGAGGTAGTTTATACCTAAGAGGTTCAATATTGAGGGTGTGTGGCAATTGTTTGATGAAATTTCAAAGAATAAAAGCAACAGGTTTGTCATAATTGTGTATGCAAGTGAGTAGGATGGAGAAAATATTAAAGAAGTATGCTTTGAGAATAGTGTGAGGGTAAAATCACAATAGTGTGTCACACTTTCGACCAAATAAATGGTTTTGAGAAAACTATTTTTGGCTAGATGCTTTTCAATCTAGTGGCTTTCGGTCAAAACCACGCGACAATGACATGGCGTCAATGTGGCGGTACCTTTCCAACTGGAAGGGTTTCGACCAAAAATTACTCGATCGAAAACCTTCCGACCGGAAATAAGAATAATAAAATAAAATAAAAAACAAGGCCTAACCATTTTGCATGCTTGGGAGAAATAGTTTGAAGACGAGAGGACCTCAACTGAAGAGGGGTTTGGAAGCGTCGATAAATAGCAAGAAGACCCCATGTTTTGAACACTTTTCCCAGGTTCTCTTCTACCATTTTTGCTCATGTGCTCTTGGCAAGTAACGTGTTGGTTTTTGTGATTTGAGAAAATATTTAGATCCAAAGGAGATGTGTTGGATTTTTATTAGGTTTATGTTGTCTTGATATGGATTTGTGTGATTTCCATGAAAGAAATGTATGGTAGTATGAATCGTTTATGAAAGTTTTATTTTTGGAATAAATTTTTTTAATGGTTGTGTCTATTTTGTTTCTGGGTGGAATAGGTGAATGGAAAAGTTTGTTTGTGAAGTGATTAAAACCCTTGTCGGGAAGTTATAATGGAATGGATTTTTGGCTTGAATAGTTTAAATTTGTTAAACTATGTTATAAACCCTTCAATGGTGAATTGGAAATTTGAGGTTTTCAATTTTGGGTTATAGAAATGTAAATTTGGGGTTTTCAGTTTTGGGTTTTCAATTTTGGGTTTATAGAAATGGAAATTTTGGGTGTTCAGTTTTGGGTTTATTGAAATGGAAATTTGGGGTTTAATATACATACATACATGTTCATGCATATAAAAAACCCATAATATATACACATACACACATATACAAAGCTCTAAAACATAGCTTCTATACATACACACTTGAACTTGTATTTAGGCAACAACTTCTATTAACGTTGTCTACAAATATATAGATTGAAAGCACCCCATCCATAGGGAAATACCTCTAAAGAATATAAACCAAATACTGGTTGACATCGAAACTCAATATATTATTCACAAAAGCAAGCAACCAGAAATATTTGGGTTGAGTAAATAGCTTTTAATAGGTGGCAAAGGCAAGAACAAAGAATTCCTTTGTAAGATACTACATGATGACTACCTTCATAAGAGCCCAAGTGCTAAAATGTGAGTGATGCTCCTCTTTGGTCATATTACCATTTCCAACCTCTAACATGTTTAGATTTGATGAGGAGATGGTATAGAATTTAGTAGTAAGAGAAAAGCAACAAATAGCCAAGAACTGATATTTTCAGCTAAATGTACCATTATAAATGTTGTGCAAGTAATTGATCAAAGGATGGTGGCATTTCTTATTGAAGACAAAGAACATTAGTGGAATTGATAAAAGAATTTACAAATAGGCTAATGAAAATTATCAAAAACAAGCTTAAGAGGAAAAAAAATATTGTAAACAACACATCTTAAACTCTGACCTAAAAGAAATTCTCAATATTAATTGTAGAAAATATTAGCAACATAAGTTGAAAATCTAAGCTTTTCATAATGAAAAAAAATCATGGAGACTCTAAAACTTCTGGAAGCTTGGGTAAATTCTAGTTTGACCAAGAAATGTCCTTACCATTCCATCCACCAGGTTCTGCATAATCAGCCCAGTTGTGCATCAACAAGACCACAAAATGCTTTTGAACCTCAAAATACATGTATGATAATAATTGCAAACTTTCTTAAGCATTATTAATGCTTGAGTCATAATCCAGACAAATGGGCAACTTTATATCCTTTTGATCATTATATGAAGATATGCACCCAATCATATTAATAATGTTATTCTTAACCCTATGATTTAATTTACCTTATAGTGCAATCTAATATTCTTATATTAGTCTAGCTTATTGACTATGTAATATTCACTCACTACTTATAATTGATTATGATCTTCATGGTCAACAATAAGATATCAAGAGATGCCATACTATATTATTGCAAATTTGATTTGTCTCTTAACTTAGTCTCAACAACACCATCAAATTAAATGATAGTTTCCTTATATTTAATCATGCAACAATATGGTACAAGTACCTTAGTTCACTTGATAGTTCCAATATTGATGTTCAAGTATACCTAAGAGGTCTATAGAAATCATGTAGTCATATAAAGCCTATACCACAAAATTCAAAGAAAATTACCTAAAGGTATCAACTTGCGACATCAAAATATCTATATAATATAGTCTTATTTCCAATAATGAATTCAATATCGCCTACATTCTTAAGTAACTATAAGCCACAACTTATATTAACCATATATATTTTATTCTTCATTCAAATTATATAAAAACTATCAAGTACTACTAGAGATATAACCTAGACTTCTTTTCCACCTTGTTTCACTTAAAGTCTCAACATAGAGATGTAATGAGCTCAAGGAAAAATCCTATTTTATCTTCCAAATTTGTCTACTTTAAATTCCAAGCACTTGGATATTCTAATAATTAACCCTTGATTATAGTAAGTTATCGGTTTATGAATTTCTCACAATTCCAACTTTCACACACCAAATATTCTAATGTTCAAGTTCTTGAGCACCTTACTAGATATTAGCTACCTCTAGATTTTGATTTCTAAATAATTATAAAGCATGGTTTTTAACATCCATGTAGAAATCATAATTGTTGAGAGGGGGTATCATTCCTCATAATGGCATTGTTGTACCCCTTCCCAATGTCGTACCTTGAATTTGTTAGATTCCTCCTAGGAAATAATGGATGCCATACCTTTTTCAATGGAATTGAACCTTTTTTTCTCCTCTCTCCCAACACATGCTTTCCTTTTTATCATGCTCATGCTTTTGTAATTAATTTTGTGTCCTTACCTTTTAACCAATTTTTTTCTTGTCTTAAAAAGGCCACTTTTGTTTAAATATGAGTTGGCATTTTTGTTTTGTATCTGCTCCAGAAAACTCACCTTTAGTCATTACGAATTCTTCTAGATTAGTTATTACAAATTAGATTTCTAGATTAGCATCGTTTGCTAAAACTCATCTTTAGTCATTACAAATTCTTCTAGATTAGTTAATAATTCTTCTAGATTAACATCATTTGCTAAGGTCATCTTTAGTCATTACAAATTGTTTTGGGTTAACATATCTGCTAAATCCTAAAATCTACCCCTTGTCTCATTCATCTAAACCCTATTTGAATTTTAAACTTAACCCTAAAATTAACTCTAACCTTTTTTCAATCTTACTCAACCCTGATTGATCTCTAACCATTGTTGAACCTTAGTTAAACCCTGATTAAATTGTAACCTTTACCTAACTTAGTTCTCTAAATAAATAAGGTCCTAATTTTAATCTTGCATGTGTGTATGTGTGTACATATATGTATGTACATGTACATGTATACATACATATGTACAAGTGTATACATGAATGTGTAACATATATGTAAATGCACGTGTACATGTATGTACATACATTTTGCCTAAATTTACATTTCTATAAACCCAAAATTAAAAACCCCAAATTTCCAGTTCACCATGTCTACATGTATGTATACATATGTGTATGTACATATATGTGTATATGTGTATGTATGTATGTATGTATATACATGTGTATGTTTGTATGCATGTATGTATGCATATATACATATATGTGTGTATGTATGTACATGCATATGTGTGTATGTATGTATACATACACATGTGTATGTATGTATGAATATGTGTATGTGTGTATGTATGTATGCATATATATGTGTACATGTGTGTATGTATGTATACATATATATGTGTATATGTGTGTATGTATGTATGTATATGTATACATGTACATGTGTATGTACACATGTGTACATGTATGCATGTATAAATATATGTATGTATATGTACATGTACATATATATATTTATACATACATAAACATAAACATATATATACATATATATATATATATGTCATGTGCATGTGTACATGTATGTATATATACATACATACATATGTATCTATACACACATACACATATATGTACATACATACACATACACACCCACATGTATGCACATACATGTATATATACATACACATGTACATGCACACACACACACACACACGTGTGTGTGTGTACATGTATCAAGTCTCTTTGGAGTTGTCGAATTTCTTATGTTATCTAAGTTGTAGAGGGTGAACTATTGAACATAGAGATAGATATAACTTGAACTATCTCATTAGATATAAAGTTAAAAATGTTTTAGTTTTGAAACTTGAAAATTTTGTAATTTAAATATATATATATATATATGTTTTAGTTTTGAAATTTGATAAATTTGTTTAACATCATGTATATTTTGTTTTAATGATATGCAAATCTCTAGATTTACATATATATATATATATATATATCATGGTTGATGAGGGATCTCACCATTTCCCTCGTTCTAAGCAAAATGCTCAATCTAGAAAAAATTTATATCAGGAGAGTATTGCTAGATTAGAAGATGCTCTAAGATGTTTAGAGAAAATAATTCAAAACTCCCCCAATATGGCTAATCAAGATAGATTAGTCACAATTAGAGATGAGATTTATCGAATGATTGATACAATTTGATCATTCAATCCTTATGATGATATCAACATTGAGCAATTTTATTTATCTCTTGAATAGGAGTATTACTAGCACAACGAAATGGAGAGATGTTGGCAAATTAGTTTCACAAGAAAATGTGTTTACCATATTCCCTCATTATAGAGGAAAAAATAGAATTAGAGGATATGTGTTTACGAGGTGTGTAGATCCTCTTGTTGCACCATTCATATACCCTAGATGGTTGGCAGTGTATCATAGAATGCCTCATAATGATGAGCTGCCATAATATTTTGTCAAACAGTTATATGCAGAATTTTATTTATAGATAGATGTGGACTACACATCTTATCCTGAGCATGTTGGCCAAGGTAAAGGATTTTTTTTTACAAACAACAGTTTAGACATCCATATTTTCCACCACCTATGAACAAGAGGGAATTAGTTGGCCCAAAAATTATTGTTTTACCAAAATGTTTGGAATTGGCAGTAGCGGGGGAGTCAGCAGCATGCTCCACCTGATCCCAGATTTTGGATAGCATTACCTCTATTATGACACAGGTCGATTAGTTATCATCTGATCAAGTTAGTAGATACTTATTACTCCTACAGATCAACCTTCCTCCCACTGAGGCTACATCTGCATATTATGATCCATTTATTCGTGTCGATCTGCCTACTCCTTTAGATGTCGAGCATATGACCCAGACAACTTTGTGTAATATGTGTAGAGTCTCAATTTTGGATTTACTAGCAAAATATCAGGTCATCAGTGAGGACCATGGGATCCCTCTTGACCATGTACAGGGATTTATTAGACAACAATATCTTGGTACACATACGAGCCATGGGGTGGAAACTTTAGAGGATATTCCACAACAGCCTACAAGATCCCATGTGCATCATGTTTCTATCGATCCTTTACCTTGTCCAGGTCCTCAGGATGTTATAGATCACGTTGAGGTTATCGTGACACCTGATCTTGTCCATGGCACATATAGTCAACTTCTTTTTGGCATTGATAATGTGCATGCTACAAATCCCCCTCTGGTGTCTTTGCATTCTCATGATCTTAAAGACATTGGTAGAGCCATCGATCAGGCACGAAAGGTACTTGAATAATTTATATATATATAATTATTTTCTAAAAAATTACGTATGTATACATGTAATGTATTTTAAAGTCTAGTTGTTTAACTCTTGATTGAAATTGTGTACTTGAATTTTTTTAGCAATATGGTGATTTGTCAAAGTTTGGAAATTTGGCGCATGATGGCGATCCCATGTAGTATACAACTGAGGTACATTTAAATAATAAAAATTAAATTACTTGATGTAAGTTTGAACACATTGAACTTGTACATTGTAAGTTTTAGATAATTTTACACATATGTACACATATATATACATGTATTAAAAATTAAATTTAAACATGTGTGTACTTGAACTTGTGTAGGGCTTGGGACGAGGCTCAGGACATGGATCAGGAGAGCTTGGATCGGGACATGGATCCACACATCTTGGATTAGGAAAGGGATCGCGACATGGATCGAGGGAGAGATTGGGCCATGGATCGAGGGGGATATTAGGCCAAAGATCTGATGATTCTATTCATACTAATATCCCTCTCTTTGAGATGTTTTATAGTATTATGGTTTGAGATCAGATTATTATGTTGGAGACACTTTTTATGATTTACATCACAATACATACATTTATGTTTTATGGTATACACTTTTTATGATTTACATCACATTCATACATTTACGTTTTATGGTTTGAATAGGTTTTTTATACACATTATTATGGTTTGAACACTTGTTACATCTATTTACATCATGCATTATTATGGTTTTATTTATTTAGCAAGTTTGTACCTTTATTTAAATTTATTATGGTTTTAACACTTGTTGTGCATCCATTTACATTGTGAACTCAAAATGTTGGACTATCTAATGGTTGCTATTTATAAATTTGAAAAGATGGATGTACAATTAATTTTAAATAGAAATGAATTTTTCTAAATAAATAGGTCAAGAAATAGAAATAATTTGAATGCAAATATGTAAGTTCTAGGTCAATTGGACTAAGAGATTCAATGCTATGTTTAAGTGGAACATAAAAATGCAATTGGAAATAGATGATAACCTGAATTTTGAGCTCTAAATGTTCATTTTTAAAGTCACTCTAGGTTAAATGTAAATTATGCATATATCATGTTATATGAACTTAAGAATTCCATATAATCTAATACGCATGAATTTGAATGTGCATGTAAAGAATTCAAACTAGATGATGAGCTATACTTGTGTCCAGTTGAATGTAAATGAAATCAAATATATTCAAGTGAACTTAAGAATTTCATATAATCTAATACACATGAATTTTGATTGTACATGCAAAGAAAGTGATCTAGATGATGAGCTATAAGTGGAGTTAAATGTAAATGAAACCAAATCTATTCTTGAACTTAAGAATTCCATGGAAAATTTATGCATTTGGAAATTGATAAAATCTCACTATGCACATAATATAAGTATCTAGATCTTCCCATGACAACTGTATATTAAAACGTGATCAATCCACATAATTACCAAATATCCCACTACATGTGGTCTCAAGCTATACATGGTAAACAACTATTGATGCCAAAATATAGCTATCTTAAGCACCCCAAACACCATCACTACGATTCACTACAATGAATATCCCAATGCATTAAGGTGAACAAGAAAAACCAGTCCAAGATAACGCATACAATCTAACATTCACAAAATGATACATGTAAGTTACATACCAAAGGTTATATAAAATCATGGTTGCTACTCTAAATGAAAGAAAATAAATTTTACAATGCCTATAGATCTTGGATAATATAATAAAAATATTGAATGTCACATTAGTAACAAAAAAATAAAGAAAACTAGAGACAACACATGTAGATTCTTCACCACTCGAACACCAAATCAACTAGATCCAATTTGTCATAAAATTACAATAAAGTAATCATAGTTTAGGAACCCAATAAGAAAAACTATAAAAAAATTTACATTAATAAAGAGCATATACCAACACTTTCACATTTAAGAAACTGCTAGAAAAAACTTCTAAAACCACATGATCCCAACAAAACATCTAACTTACAACTTAAAAAAATTATTTTTCCTAGAAATTCCTTAAATCATCCTTGTGACCCTAGGAAAAATGAATTTTTAAAGTCGTACTAGAGATGTTTTGTAAATTGAAAATGATGCACTATATACTTGTGGAGTTGAACAAATGAAATGAAAGATTCTCGAACTTAAGAATTCCATGGAACATAAATTTAAATGCAAAATTGGAACATAAACTAGGTTTTGTAAATTGTGCATATATATGATCTAGCTCATATAAGTGGATTTGAACAAATGAAATTAGAGATTTGAAAGTGAACTTAACAATTCCATGTCAAACTTAAAAATATAATTGGAATAGATGATTTAAAGGAATTTAAGCAAAATGTGAACTTTTTAATTTAGTCACTAGGTTTTGTAAATTGCATACATATATATATATATATATATATATATATGATCTAAGATTCGACAAATGAAATCGAAGATTCAAGTGAACTTAAAATAATTCCATGTCCAACATAAAAATGCAATTGGAAATAGATGATTTAAAGGAATTCGGGCAAAATGTTTGAAAACATTTTTAAAGTCACTACGTTTTGCATCAAGCATATATGATCTAACCTTTAAGTGGAGTTTCAAATGTATATTATGAAATCAAAGATTCTTGAACTAAATTAAGAGTTCCACATGGAACAAATTTATTTATACAAATCCAAAAATAAATGACCAAGCCTTTGAAAAAAACCCATTCTAAATCATGTCACATGTCCAATCAATATAAATATATTAGTCTAGATCTATAAAAAAGTTTGAGTACACACACACACACACACACACACACATATATATATATATATATATCTAGTCATACATGTACATATATCTAAAAACCAACTTAAAGCTTTGGGTACATAAAATACGAATCCTCTCTATCTTTAATTATCTCTAAAATCTTTTCATGATCTTCAATAGGCAACCTACACTTTTGTTTGGCATGTCCTCTTTTAGGTAAAGTTTCTAAATTTATTTTTGTTGCTATAACTAAGTGAATGTAATGTAGAACCTTTTGTCCTGGCATATAATCAACAAATATAATACCATTTTTATCTATCTTTATTTGTTGATAATATGTGCCTTCAATAATGACTGATCCAATCGGATACTCTTGTCCATCACCATTTGTCATCGATTCCACCAATTTTATTTTTAGTTGTGTACATCTTAGTAGATAGTAATCTACACCTTTCACATTGTCAAGATCTGCAACAACAACCAAAATATCTCATGTACATACACCATGTAAAGTTTACAAAAGTTGTAAATATATTTTTAATATATAAAAACATGCTTGAAACTTACTTAAACATAGAATATATTTAAATCAATTTTAACTTTTAATCAATTTCCATATCTATAACAACTAAATAAGATACACATTCGTAATTAGTTGAATATAGAGGATCGTAGACATCGACATTGTCATCTTCAATAAAAGGATGCATTGCTATTAATTGTTTCATTTCCCATCGTGAAACATACCCATCTCTAATATTCTCACATTGAATAATATTTGCATTGTCCTCAATGCAATCAACACAAAAACATGATTTTTCTCTCACATTAATTGCATAAGGCCTACTACTTCCCGTTGTCATGATTTAATGCAGACTTCTAATACCATGAATTTCTTGAAAATTATAAGGATTTGATCGATCAATATCTGTAAATTCAAATTTGAAAATTCAATTAAATCATGTACACAAACTTTGAAATTCAATTTTTTAACAAATTTTGACTAGATGTACCTGTAACTTCCCAAAAATATTGTGTGTTGTATGTTGAGTCGCGAGCAAAAAAATGACTTTTGAACCATTCAACAATTTCATTTTCATTTCATATGGCATTACTTGCAAGTACACATGTTGGCAAAATTTGTCCGCTGTTACTTTCAAGGAACTTAAAAGAATTTAATTTAGTTTAAATATATATCTAATTTTTTTAAAAATATCTCTAGATTCCATATATATATATGGTGAACTACCAGCAAGTTCATTTTGATGAAGTGCACACTTCACACATGCTCTTGATCCATCATGCTCTCCTTTTCCATGTACACTCTCATAAAAATTCCACAAAAATTTGGTGTTGCGTCTAGCATGTTGATGGCTTAACCAAACAAAATCTTTTGCTGACTTAAATTGTCCTGTGAAGTTACAAATAATTACACTCAAAATACATGACATTGAGTAGATTGGGATGGCTGCTAGCATAGCCTTTATCATTGTTATACGACCTACTAATGTGAGCCATTTCCCTCTCCAACTTAAGGATTTATCTCTACACCTTTCAATTATCTACTCCCATAGCTTTGTTCTTATGATTCCTTTAAAGCATGGGAGCGGGCTTGTGAGCTTACTTGCTAAACAGATTCATTACTAGTAGATTAGTTGGTTGTAGGTTAGTCTAGGGTGATAGATTTACCCATTGAAGGACAATACCTACGCGTAGTGTAAGATAGCCCTAAGTCAAATCGACCCTAAAAAGTGTATGTGACAGTTGACCCTCAGTAGAAATATTGTATGAAACACTTTGATTAAAGTAGTGTAATGTACAAGACATCCTCTTAGACTAGGCAATGATTACACTATCAGTTCACCGTGATCCCGTATTACATACTAGTTCGAGAGTTTGCTGGATTGCACAGGTTCTAGTTATGTAGGACTCACCTCTATGCTCAGTTGGTTAACAGTATCAGTTACTCTACCAATCTCTTCGTCAAAGGGAGGGCCATATATCGAATGATAGATGTGCGGGGGACTGAGTGATGCTTCTCCTCCTTTGAAGGCTACTGAAGTACCAAGATGTGAAAGGCAAATTCCTGGACCTTCTTACTACTATTTGTTCTAAAGCTTAGTGGAGCCAAGTTAGTTAAGGTACGTTTTATCATTACTTGTATTTATGACGGCGCACGATTCGGAGCATTCCAGCTCCCGGTATCAGGGGTCAAAGTATGGTGTTTAGATGAAAGTATAAGTAATTAAACAATTTAAGTCTCAAAGTTAAAAGTAAATAAATAAATAAAATTTAAAAAAAATAATGTACTTACCAGCACATCCATCAGACCATATCCAGTGTTGTTCTTGATTTATGCCACATCATCTCAGGTCTTCAAAAAACATTTTGAAACAATGAGCTACATAGCTTCTATCATGATTTGTATCATCACTGATATAAAAGTGAACCTCTTTGATGATAATTCGATCATCTTTTCTACTTTGTATTCCATCGACCTCTAACTTGGCATGCCTATAGAAAACTTGCACAAAGATTGTAACTTGCTCTGAATGATAATATTGACTTTGAATCTCAATTTGAGGACTAAATGTATAGTTCTCAGAGAAATATACAATAGAGAGAATACAACTTGGTGGAAATCAATTATTTGAATCACAAAATTTCTTAGCTTTCCATCTTGCACCATGACAATGTTGGATATGTGGATATATGATATTGCGAAATTTATTCATGAATTCGTTGTAAGGCAATCCACTCTCTTTGAGAATAATTTTTTTGGCCTCAACTCCTGACTTCATTAAGTGTGTCTCATATTCAAATCTCTTCCAAATAACTTGCATTTCAATATTGTCAACATGTAAAATATTCTTCAAATCTCCACAATCATTACATACATTTTTTATACATTGAACATTGAATTCATCTTAATCTTCTATTTTTCGCATACAAGAGACTTCACAAATTGTGTTGTGCTTCCAAGGATGGCTAAATTTTGATCAATTATTGCCATATATTTTTTATATGATTGCAGGTGTAGATCAAATTCCACATGATTTCAACAAGTTTCGCATACTTTATTTATATGTACAAATGATGGCCGTAGTGTCTCAAACATCCTTTGACAAGTATTCACATTTGTAAATTCTTGCTTGAATGCTTCAAAAAGTTCACTTTGTGTTGTATCTATAAAAAAAATTGGATGAGAAATTTTTGTGTCATCTTCACCTATTATTTGTATAGTATCCCTTCTATTGGAAGAAACACGAGATTGGGTGGTCCAATATTCAACCACTTGTTTCTTTACATCTTCTGAAATTCTATCTTTTCGGGGAAACCTACAAATATTTACCCATTTTTTTCTCAATTTTTCCATCTATTTCATTTCTCTTTTCAATATACCTTTGAACAGTTCTCCTAGAAACATTTAGTAATTCATAAATTTCTTGAACTTTTCTTCTATGTGATAATTTCTTACTAGAAATTACAGTCATCAATGCTCTACGTGCAACACTTAGATCACTAGATCGACTCTTCTTCTCAATACATTCCAATGCTTCTTACAAGTTTCTAACAATTGTTTGTTTTAAATCTGATGATTTTTTCCTATTATCAACCCCTAACAACTCCAAAACAGGGGTCATTTATTTTCATCTAAATAACTTTGCAACTAACTGTGCTCTTCCAATTAGAGATTTTTCTTCAAAAAATTCATTCCATATTATTTTTTAGTGTAATTTTAATGTGCTTTTAGATAACATATCTTTATATGAGATATTATTGAAAAGAGAATCCTCATCCATCTCCATCAAATTTTCCATACCATAGTCTAAAAAATTTCTATTACTAGTTTCAGTTTGTTCTTGTACCTGTACGTCACCTTGGTCATCAATATTTTACATGGGTTGTTCTTCAATAGATGTTTCTTCACCCTCTCTTCTCTTCCTTTGTCTTATTCGTGTCTAATCATACTTCCTCGATCTAATCCTTTTATTCGCCATCACAAATTGCACTCAAATTTGAATTCACCTACATACAAATTTGTACACACATGAGCTTTCAATGCAACATGTACACTTAATATTGCATTAATATCTAACATTAAATTATAAATTGTTCATTTATTTTAAAGCCAAATTAAAAAAAGCATTCAAATTTTACAAACATACCACATGAGAAAATTTGGTATCATGAGCTCATATTTGGTATGTATATCACTTGAAAAAAGGTTCATCAATTAAAATTTCTTTAAATACATAAATTACAAACATATCATGAGCATATTTGGAATATATATCACTTAAAATTATTTAAAGCGTGTAACTAGATGCATGCGCTAGATCATGACATCACTTACTAGATCACCACTAAATGTGCATCAAAATATGTGGATCTTTTAATAAAATGAGTACTATAAAACATAGAAAGAGAAACATCATGAGCTCGATATATACCTAAATGTGTAGATCACCACTTATATATGATGTGAAAGAGAGAAAACATGATATATATCTCCTATGAAAATGTATTTAGCAATGAAAGGAAAAGATTACAAAGGGGAAGGCATGATTCCTTAAATGCAAGGATGTGACAAATAAAATCACACTATGTTAAAAGGAGGAAGGATTAATGACCTAAAATGTAAGGATATAACCATATAAGCATAAGATGTAAAGGGATAGAGACATGATTCCCATAATATGAAGATGCAACATGATGAAGGTTTAATATGTAATGTAATGCATGATGCCCTCTATTCTATGTGGTAACTAGATCTAAAAGTGTGGTCCATGAACATATATAGGATCAAAGAAAATAATCAATAGTCAAAGAATAATTTGTGGAAAAGTTACATGATCGAAAAGTATCACAATACATGCATGAAAATTTAAGAATTAATGAGGCAACATGAGAAACCAAAATTATAAGGCAAAGATCATAAAATCTCAAGTACTAAACAAAAGTCGAATAAACATAAGCATACGAAACATAAAATAGAAAAATAATATATACATAAAAGATAAGTCCAAGCTGGAAATAAAAGTAAAGGCAAAGGTAAATTTAATAAAACATAGGCATAAGGAGGATGTAAGAACAAGAATGGAAGAACATAGAATTGGTGATCAATAATAATGAAATCTAAGAATTTAATTCATATTCATATATATATCAATCATGTATTAGGTGGTTTCTCTTTGCCATGGGTAAGCTCGATATCATCATGTAATGTAAGAAAAGATGATGAAGCATGAATGTGCATATGTATGATCTAGGCTAAAAAAATAGATCATCAATTTACATATTCCAAGCATCATGAAAGGTATTTATCTTTAATTTGTTGATATAGGTCTCACATGAGCTATGGGAGAATTTGGTGATCATGTGAAACACATCATAATGTATAAAATAAGGAAGGATATAAAAATAACATGTGGCTCTATGGACATATCAAATCATCATGATATGTAGAAGGAATATCATCATAAGATGCAAAAAAATTGTGGGTCTTTGTACATGTGTACACCATAACCTAATAACCCTAGTTCTCAACCATATTCAAATGAAAAATAGTGAAAACAAACTTCAAATGCATTCATGAAAATAAAGGCATAATTAATTAAATAAGTTGAAGATCAATGTACCTTCAAAAATAGCTGTCCTATTGTCCAAATACATTTTCTTTTGTCGAAATAAGTCTTCTAAATTTTTGAAATAAACCTTCCTTTATCGAAATAAGTCTTCTAAATTATCGAAATAAACCTTCTAAAATGTCAAAATAATTTTTTTTTGTCGAAATAAGTCTTCTAAATTGTCAAAATAAACCTTATTTTGTCAAAATATGCCTTCCTTGGTCAAAATAGGCCTTCCTTGGTCGAAATATGTATTTTTCCAAATTTTCTTGAGTTGAAAAAAATTAAAAATTAAAATTTATTTATATCGACCATTTTTGGTCAAGCATCTATCGGTCGGTCATGTCTCAGCTGAGCCAATTCTGGCCAAGCATTTCTCAGTCGAGCAGGTTCCGCCCAAAACTTGCTTGGGCAAAATAGGCTCGATCGAGCATGTCTAGTTGGCATCCTATTTGGTAGCCAACTCACCTTTTTTCATAATTTTCTTAAACATTCAACTTTGGCATCATATTTCTCGAGTCAAAATGATTTTTCTGCAAAAAAGAAAAATACACTTTTGTAGAGCTCGGAGTGGTGAATCCAAATATATATATTTTTTAATATTTTGATTAGTTTTAATATATTTTATTTTTAAAATAATGCAAGTAGGTTGTTAAAATTAAAAAAGAGACTGATTAGAAATTTTAAAAAATAGTAAAACATATTAAAAAAAATAAAAAATTATATGGGTCACAAGAGGAGAGAGTCTTCTTCAAAAGGGTATAATTTTTTTTTTTGAAAATGATTAAAAAAATTGACAATAGTTGACAGCCCATGAAAACTATCAAATTCTGACAAGTTTGACTTTAAAACATTATTACGAGAAAAATATACATCAAAATTTGATTTTTTTCCATGCAGAAAATATTGAAGTTACATATTTGGAGAAAACAAATTAGGGAGAAATGAAATTTTTTTCAATTTGTTTCTTGACGGTCCGTGAAGTCACTTTTTTCATAAATTTTCAGCATTCCAAAATTTGTCCTTAAATTGATGAAAACATAATGAAAACAAATTTTTTTTAAATTGAAAAATTATAGGAATAAACTTCATCAAAAGTTCTACATTTCATTAGTTTACACCATTTTGAAATTCAAAACATAAAGACCACTTTTATGTGGTCGAAGTTCAGAATTTTTTTTGTTGTTGGTCAATTCCTTCATAAAGTGTGACACAGGTTTGTGCTTTTACCCATGAAGAAAGATGGTGAGATTGTAGTAAAGGATGAGAAGCAAAGAGAAAGTGCAGCAATCAAAGAGGAAAATTATGTTGCAGCAGAGTTAAGTCCTTTGAACGACACGGATACAATGATGACAGTAAGTAGTGAAGGTGAAAATATTGCAATTGAAAGTGAAAGAGTAAAAAATGCAACAATTGAGGAAGTTGTGGTTAAAACAAAGTATGCAGTGATGTATGATGATCCAGTGTTCGATGAGGAACCTGATGAAGACCAATATTTTCTTGAGGAAGAGATCACAGAGATAGAGAAATTGTTCAATGCAACAACAAAGATAGTAGCATTCAACAGTGAGGAAGAAGATGATGAGGTGAAATTTGCAGAGATAACATGTGAATGGAGTGCATTGTGTGAAGTGGATGAAGAGGGTTTGCAATCAAAAATTTTGAACATGGATGGTCCTAGATTTACAAGTGGATTGGTGAGGAAGAGGATGATCTCTTATTGCAAGAAGAGATGACGATGTTGGATAAGATATTTGAGAGGCAAATGTTGGATGAAGTTCTCTTCACTGCAGACAACAAAGAAGGGGATGTAGCAGGCAATGGTACTTTGGAGGACATGAATACATGAAAGAAATTCGATAGCCTTGTGAAGATGCATACATGCAGGGTTTTGAGGATGAAGAAGGTGATGTTGAAGCAGCAAAGAAGAAAAAGGTAAATTCTGATTTTAAGTTTAGAAGTGATGATTATTTACCATCTAAAGAAGAGATTGCAGTAGTAGAAGATAAATTTGTAGTTGTAAATGAGTATGTAAATGTTGCATTTTTTTATAGAGGTTGTAGATGATGGTGTAGGAGTAACTTGGTGGAGGTGGTCAGTTTGTGGTGGATTGGATCCCATAAAGAAGGAAAGGAGGAAACAAGAGATATGGCGAAGGAGGATGGTCTACGGTGGATGCGAGTCCATGAATAGAAGGATGAATAGACTGTACACTTGGTGGAGGAGGAGGAAAAGTATCTTGGCTAAGTGCTAGAAGAGGTGGAGAAAGAATCTAAATTAGTGATGGAGTTCACTGCGGGTTGTCCACAGCGTGAAAGAGTAGTTCTAGTACTCCACTCCATTTTATGAGTTCTACACAAACTTTTTCCTACCCAACGCATTTGATGTAGGAGCATTCAGGTAGATTGGCCATATGCATCAACTAAAAATAAGCTTCAAGGGTCCATGGGTTACCATTCCAAGCTTGCATGCCAATTTTCGTACAAATCGGGGAACTTTCATTTTTTTAGCCTCGTGGCACCCGATTCCACACTTCCAAAGCACTAATTTGATCAATTTTATTTTGGAAAGGTATTATGGAGGTCATGGAAATCACTTTATTAGTTTTATTCCTTTGGTCATTGTTTATCTACTGTATAAATAATTTGGGAGGCGTTTAAAATATAAAAGAGGTTGAAAATCAATATTTTTGAATTTTTAAAATTCTTATCATAAAGAAAAATGCCCCTTGAGTAAAGGCAGCATCTAGAGGAGTTACTGGACATTTAAATGGCTCATTTAGCATTGATTAAACATAGTATATGCAGGGCTATTCTTGGGGGAGAGTTGGGAGCCCATTCTTGAGCAATAATTGATGATTTTCAATGCATTTTTGGGGGGTTTTGAGGAAAAACGTGGGAAGGAGTTTGGGAGGAATGAGAAAGAGTTTGAAAGGAATGGGAAGGAGAAGAGATGCCTCTGTAGAGGTATTCATTGGGGGTTTTGTTGCAGTTTTGAGCAACGCCAATAAAAGGAAAGACAAGGTGCCAATGTGTGAGAGGTGCTAAGATTTTGGAGGAGTTGTGTGACGGTTGGAACAAAAGCAAAGAGATCTTTGGGGTAGCAAGAAGAAGCTATAGGGAGGACATTTGTGCATATTTGATTTCAAAAATGTATTGAGCAAATTTGTACCTGTGTAAATGTGGATTAAATAAATTTTAAATTTGATTTGAAATGGTTTGTCTCTTTATTTAATGTCTATTATTTTGTGAGTTCATGGTATGAGATTGTCTTTGTTTGCATCAGTGGTATCATAGCATGTGTGTGTGCTCTTGAGAGGTTGAATTTTTATTTCATCATTTCTTAACTAAACGATTTTTGCATTACTTCAAATCAAAATATGTAAGTGACAAACAAAAGATATCCTTATATTATATATAACACAAAGTATGAATACTCTGATAACTTAAGAAATAATTTTTAATTTAGAAAAAAGTTACATTTACCTAAATAGAACATTGAAAAAAGAAATATAGAAGTAATTTACAAAAAATGAGAAATGATTTACCAGTTTTTGTTGTAATACAAGAAAAGGGGAAGCTAATAGAACTTAGCAATAGATGTTGTAGCTCTTTGTCCAAGATGCTAGCACATCATGAAAACATATATGCATCAAACAATCATCCATTTGACTCAAGTACCAAATGTTCTATAATGTCGAGTTTTAATCTTGTAATTCAATTAAATTTTTCATATAAGCATAGGAACATACCAAAAATTCCAAAATACGAAAATGAATAGGAAATCTCCTTTACCATTGTATGTAATTTTTAGATTTTTTTAAAATAATAATGTAGTCCAAATGTAATTTTTAGATTGTAAAGTGCAGTAATTAATTAAACCTAATTTGACAAATCTGGAAAATAAAAATTCTCTTTTTGAAAAACAATGCAATTTTTTACTTTTTCAACAACATGCATAAGCCTAAATGACAAAATTAAACACTTTTATATTTGTTTTCAGATTTTAACATGACCTAATGCAAATGTTTCAATGCAATTATGAGCTAAATCTACCTTGTAACAACTAAAATTAACCCTATTTATCTTTTAAATGCAATATTCTATGCAAGTTTTGACTTTTTTAATGCAATGATGAATTCACACAACCTAAGACTATACTCAAATTTTAAAATGATATGCTTCATATTTTAGAAAGTTTTAAAGTGCACAAATAGTCAGGTTCACCAAAAAAATGATTGGAAAAAGGGATCTAGACCCCAAATCACACTTCTTCCAATATGAAATGTGGGGAGGATTAAAAATGGTCTCAATACCCACTTGGCTACAAACCTCAATGGAAGATCCAAAATGGTGAATCAAGGTTTTAATCCTTTGTGTGGGTATGATGTTGGTATGATTAATTGATCATTAATTGAAGGAATTTTATGATGCAATAATGTTCCTAGGTTATTTAAATGAAAATGCAATAAATTGTTGAGATTTCGAAAAAACATAAAAAAAAATCAAAATAGATGAGGGTAGACATAGAAGAACTTGGCATATAAATTTGGGCTTGAAATAGATGGATAGGGGTGTTGGGCACCCTAGAATGGGTAGTAGCTAATCAAGATCTAATTTCACTCTCCTATTACTCCTAATCTAAAAGTTCTTCTCTTCTGGGATCACTATCAAAACTTTATTTGTTACTGATAAAATCTACTTTCTTTGACTTGATGACTTGTAGGGATTGAATGCATGAAAGAGAAATTAGTCTTCAAGTATTCCTCCAATTTACTTTAGATATCTAACCTACACACATAAAATAGGGGGAACAGTTGTGTCATATACAGACTTGCCTAAGTCAAACCTATTTTGTTATTTCTACCTCCACAATAACTATGATGACATATAAAGAGTGTACCCTCAATCGGGTAGAGGCTAAATGATAAACAAGTGATAAATTGATAATTGTTGCAACTCACCACTCAAATATGTATTCTTTTATGGAATGCAGTCATGTACCCATAAAATTTGTTACAAATTTGAAATAGATTAAATAACCTAAGAAACTTTATAAGAGAAATTCAAAGTTACATAAACTGGAAAAACATAAACAATGCAAACCATAACTTTGAGAGATATGCAATGTCAAGATGATAGAATTGCATCAGGAGCTCCCAAGATGCAAGAGTATGCAAATACAAGCTAGGTAGTGAGTTTACATAGAACTAAGGAGAGGATGGAGGTGGCAAATAAACCAATAGAAATTGACCACCACTAACCACTGATATTAAATAAAGTGATGAAAAAGTAAATACTCCACCCTTAAATGGTGGAGGCACCTCATCACTTTATCTCCTATTTATAAAACAATAAACTCGCTTTATTATCCTAAGAAATCGTAATAAAAGTGTATGAAAAAACTAAGGGAAAATAAATTATCCCGCTAAGAAGATAAAAACCTACACCAACACCCCCCTTAAGCACAATTTAGAAGGATGTAAAAGATGGTGAGTCTTGAAAAATGAGGGAATGTTACATAACCATGTACATATCAAACTCCCCCCAAAGAAGAATAAGCCCCCCATAAATAGAGAGAGAACACCCCCCAAAATAGAGAGAGAAGATAAGGACTAAGTAGCCCCTCCCGAAGAGATCCAATGGTAGATGCTTAAAATTGGATGCAAAAGATAGTCTATGATCATCGAACAATGCTCCTCCCCTTAGGAAGAAATAAATCCAAAGGTGTATGCAAGTTATCTCTCCACTCTTGAAAGGTATATGTAGGAAGAAAACTCAAGATGTATGGAGTCTTTTGAACACAACTCAAGTGTCCACATGTTAATGTTGAAGGCTATCATGATCAAATCAAATATTCTAGGCCACACTACTGAAAATTAAAACTCAAAATATCTTAGAGGTTGATGTAGAACATAATCCAAAGGCTCAAGTATCTCCTCTAAAGATGTCTTCAAACATTGATTTAATGTATGCACACTCATGTCAAATTGTGATGAATGATCATGTAGAGAATTAACAAGAGAGGCAAAGTGATCCCTCACAAAAACTAAAGAAGAAACAACTTCATCAAAGAGAAGATGAATGTAATTAATAGTGTCTCTGAAATCTACAATATGTGTCTCCATAAACAAGTCTGAAATCCCTATCAAGAGATCATCCCACAAAGCTGAATTTGAAATGTTATGGATGTCTTATTACAAAGAATCACTGGAATCTTTCGAAGAAGCAACACTAGACTCTATAGTAGCAACAAATTTAAGGACCAAAAATTTGTCCTCAATAGTGTCATCTAGATCCAAAATGAGGGACTCTACAAACAAACAAGAGATGTCTAGTAGAAATTGGTCCCAATGGACATAAATGATCCTGCTATAATGAAGATCACTAATTTTTTTTTTAAAATAATCTCTAGAATTTGAATTAGCAATAAGTGATTAAGATGTGATCTCAATATGAGGATGGGAAGAAAGAAGAGAAGTCTCAATGTCATCTAAACAATCAAGACCCACAAAATACTTAAGATCCTCTAAAGTAGCATCATCAAAGGGTATATTATATTCATCATCAACTAGAATGAGCCATTTTGAAGTAGGATCATCTAGGAATGGAAAAATATGAGGGTCTCCAAACATATCCCAAATCTTAGTCCAGAGTGTGTGGGGACATTCAATGTCCACTATAGCCCACATAATGTCATTATCAACATGAGAAACAATCAATCCTAATACATGATCAATTTTATTGCTCCATATTGATTTCCTTCTAGGTGTGTCTAGTTGAAGCATGAGACCATAATGGTAAGGATAAATTTTAAGCCATTTGAGATGAACCAGAATGCCTTTTTTCCAAGATCATAATTGTCCTTATCTTAGATTATCACAGAAGGGTGAATAGAAAAACCCATGATATAATCCTCAATTGATTAAAAAAGACACCACAAAGAACATCAATATATTCCCACCATTTTCACTAGTATAAAAAATCACCCCCCAAATATTATAAGGTTTTCACTTTATAGTTTAGTGTGTCTACAAAGTATTTTCCAAATTACAATGCTCAATAGGCCCATAATGGCTAAAATTAAAAATTCTAATACAAAATGAATCTAGGAAAAATTATAGAAAAATAGACCCACAGTTGTGTAGTTCTCTTTAATATCTTTCCAACACCTATTAGTTTCTGAAAAATGGAGCACCGAGGTGAAAGTTATGGCATGTTGAAGAAAATAGCAATAAACAACTTCAACCTGCAATACATGGCAGAAAATGGAAATTTCTCATCTCCAAATTTTTAATAATATCTTGTTTTTTTTAAAATAGACACCATGGTGAAAAAAAATATTTTTTTAAAAAATGGTTGAATTTACCCTGTAGTGACAACTCTCCTAGCAATTTTTAAAAAAAAATCAAAAATCAAATTTATCTAATATGGACAAATTTTATATGAAAATATGGGTTGCTAAGCCATCTGAATGTAATGGAAAGGTTTGTTTGGGTTGAAAAATGTTTCAATAAAAATTTGTTCACTACATCTGAGTTTCAAACCTAGTTTGCAACTATATCAAACGATGACCAAATTGAAAAAAATGAAAGCTAGATCTAACTTTCTTAGAAATTTTTAACTCAATAATGAGCTTAGATTTGCATCAACATGCTTTAAAATGAACCTGTAATACAAATCCACAAGGAGATGACCCCAAATTTGGTATTTCTATCAAGTTTTTCTAATTCTCCAGGTCGTCATATGATACAAGAGAAGATCATAATCAAATTTTCAAGATCTCGCATAAAAAGATAAAAATCTTAATTAGGAATCTATAAACTTAGAATTCTTAAAGCAAAAGCTTTGATACCATGTTAGAATTTTGAAATAGATTAAATAACCCAAGGAACTTTATAAGAGAAATTCAAAGTTGCATAAACAATACAAACCATAACTCTGAGAGATATGCAATGTTGGGATGACATTATTACATTAAGAGCTTCCAAGATGCAAGAATATGCAAATACAAGCTAGGTAGTGAGTTTATATAGAACTAAAGAGAGGATGTGGATGGAATATCAACCAATAAGAATTGACAACCACTAACCACCAATATTAAATAAAGTGATGAAAAATTAAATACTCTACTCTTAAAGGGTGGAGACACCTCGTCAATTTATCTCCTAGTTATTAAATAATAAATGCACTTTATTATCCTAAGTAGGCTTAATAAAACTGTAGGAAAAACCTATGACTAAGGGAAAATAAATTATCTTGCTAGGAAAATAAAAACCTACACCAACAGCCTTCAAGGAGGAATTGATGTTTGGTTTGAAGTGCTACAAGTGTTAATACTCACAAAACAAATGAGCATAAAACATGAACAAACTTACATAAAAACATGATGCATAGCTAACATGATACTTGATTGAAATGAATGGTGTTGTAATTCTGATAATTTTGCTCTTGAGTACTCTTGATTGCTCAATGATAATATTAATTGCCTTATCAAAACATGCTAGGATTAAAATAGTGAAAATGATTTGTATTTACATGCAATTCTTCTAATTTCCTAAAACTCAAATATCGATGACTAACAAATAATTTTAGATTTTCAAATATTAAAATGCTGACATCGACATATTTTAATTCTAGCCAAAAATGGGCTGGACAAGGGTGTTGGGCGCCCTAGTCCAGACTCGTCCTTGTCGGGGCCTTAAACATCAGTGTTAAATATTAAATGTTTATTTTCAATGTCATCTTTTTATTTTCCAAAGATATTTATAAAACAAGAAAATTATTTATGCATAATTAGGTCCAAGCACATAGGGGGAGCTAATCTTAGTGTGAAATTGTCAAGGGTGACAATTTTTTATGCTACAGTATGTATGTATGTATGTATGTATGTATGTATGTATATTGCAATTAGTAATAGTTTCATATATGTTTATGATTCTTACATCACTTTTTTATAAGAATATACATACATTTAACGTTTATGATTCATATATTTTATGTGTACAATATTTTGAGTTAAAAATGTTGTAATAATTTCATGTATATAATATGATGAGCATGTTTTACAGTTTATAACATAATTTGAAACATATAATTTACTATATACATATATAGGGGAGAGGGCATGATGGTGGTGCGGGCTATGTTTCTTATATAGAATGTTGGGTATATAATACCATTAAACAATCAATAGAATAGAGACATTTAAAATCCATGGCAAACATGATAAAATATACAAAATTATTTATTCTATTGATTATTTAATGGTATTTCTATATAATGAAACATGAAATATGTAAATCATGAACAACACCATTGAATTGAGGTCCTCTAAGAATGGTGATGTAGAGGATTGAAAGCATCCCAAACTAATTACAATGTGAATCCAATCTAACTACAATGAATTTACAAGAAAATGGTAATGGTGAAGTAAATGGGTAGCAAATGTGCATTCACTACTATGTAATGTCATGGTGGTAAATGAGTAAGCCCCAAACATGTGTCCAATATCAATCCATGCCACAAAATGCATCGACTAAACTATATAAATTTATGCATATTCTTATATAGAGACATGTTATGTATGAATCATAGACAACACCAATGAATGCATAATGATGTGCTATTTATTTTATAATTTTAATCACCCATGTACCCAATAGTAGAACATGCTTGTTTAGTTGTATGTATAAAATAAAAATAATAATTAGACATGGTATTAAAATCATATTTCAAATCACTTGTAACATTAATTTTAATCCATTCTAGTTTAAATAATCTTAGAATAGCTCTCAATTCATACTAATACTTGGTATGAAATATGTGTACTTATATTTCTAAAAAAAAATGACATATATGAATCATAAATGTATATCCAAAAGCAAAATATGCTTATTCTGATGTATGTATACATTGTTTATAAAGTTAGGAATCCCAACAATGTGGATTTGGAAGATTGAAATGACCTTGTTGAACTAAAGTAGAAATAGGTGATAGTGGACTAGAGATCTCAATGCAAATCGTCTAACTATATTATTAATCATTGAATGAAGCTACATATCCACACAAGATGTTTAAGTATGGACATCATATGTATATTTATATGTTGGGTTAAAATAATATAGAAAACTAATATCGTTTACACTATAATATATTTCAATTGATGAAGTTTATAAAGAAATTCCAAATCATTAATTATTTTAACATGCAATAATACATTGTGTATCTTTTCTTCCCACAATGATCACATTTGATTTTTCATTAATTTGGACACATGATCACAACCAATAAAAACAAATATAGAATATAAGGGCTGAAATGAATCCCATCTCAAAAAAATATGTTTCAAGATGTCCAAGTTATAAACTTTCATAGTTTAAAATAAAAAATTGAATAAAAGATAACTGGCATTGAATTTTAAAAAATCACATGTATCATGGTTGAGAAGAACTCATCAATACCTTTACAATGCTATAAGAATTGTAAAAATTATATTTAAACTAATAAGAATTTATGAGCTTGAAAGCCAAAATAGATTATCAAAACTCAACTAACAATAAAATTCATTAGTAGCAAAATCTAGAAAAAATATATCAATGACACTAAAAGGTACTCAAAACTAACTTTCTAATGACTACTAATTTTAAAAATTCAATAGCATATTCCTAAATTATACCAAAAAGAAAAAAACTAGCTCCCTTATGGAAAAATGATTAGGGGTTGGTGGCCTCTAGTGGCGATTAGGCAATGAACTAGCGGCATCATTATTTGGGGCAATCATTTATGGGTTCTGTAAGCAATGACATGATCAATGAAGATGCAAATTTAGGTAACAACCTAGCAAAGGGAAAAAAACCCAAAGGCAAATGGTAGTTTGGTAGAAATATTTGATGAAGTAACTAGTTATAGCCTATAATGTCACTAGTTCCAAGCACTTGGGACTTAAAGATAGGACAAAGAGAGGCAAGAAAAGCCTAACCCCTATGATAAACTATTGAAAAAACACAACCACTAATTAAAATCTCTTGCCAAAAAATTAAGACCTCAAAAAAAATTATCTTATTTTTTAGACTTTAATTTTAATTTTTGAATAGGTGATATTTAGGTTTGCATGCCATTTGGACACGACAATTATGTCCATTTTGTAGAAAGATGTGTTGTTTGAAAGATGAAGGTTGAATCTCTTTAAAAAAAGAATTGCATATCTATAGTTTTGATAGAAAATTGGAGTTGATGATTGAATCCCCATAGCTACCCAAAGATCACTCTTGATCAAAACATCTTTCAAACAAAAGAGATGCAACTAATTTGTTGTGAAGTCTAAGATTTCACTAGATGTAAAATGAATAATGATTTATTATAATAATATGCAATGAGAAACCCTTGTTAAAAAGACAAGGGTGAAACCCTAGATAAGATTAAATTAAATCATGACATATGTCTTAATCCTATAAAATAAGACTAAAAAAGCACATGACCTAAGTAAGCTTGAGTATGCTCATGTGAATAAGATCTAATAAAAACTAATTAGGTGATATACCTTTTTTACACTAATAGATTTGTATGCAGGTACAATCTTTCATTGCTTATTTAGATTTAATTTCAACAATTGGATCAGACATAGAGAAAGTGTGTCTTTTTTATACTTTATTTCACAATGGTTGCAATAAATATTATTTGACTTTAACAAATTTTATTTGATTTTGAGTATCTCGAATATGAAATTGATTTGATTTTAGGTATGGATCATACATTGTACTAAATACTTATTGACTTTTATCATATGCATTTCATTTCATTTTATTTTAGATATGAATATTATTGATTTGATTTGATTTTAATAGTGACTTTAAACCAGTCACATTCATTTCATTGGATTCGATATGAAGCATAGTCATTTGATTTGACTTAAGTTTGGTTGATATTAATTGAAGTATTAATATTTGCATTGATTCATGTGAAATCTATAATAAAAGAGTAAATTGTAATAAGCAATTTAAAAAATCCAACATTGAAAACTATAAAGATGAGAAAAATTACCAAAATGATAGATCAAGACTTCACAAGATAATTGAAAAAAATTACATATTAAATACTATAATATCTATTTAGAGAAGCACTAATACTATGTATCTCAATCTAGTTTTGTTTGATTTATGAATCTATTTGCTCATGTCAAAGAATTGAAATCTGAAATGATTACAAGAAATGAATTTATTTATGGTTCGAGCTAAAAACTTCTTAGATATATCAATTGTATATAAAACTTAAATAACCTTATTTTCCCTTAAGCAAAAATTTATAGCATAGGGCCCATTCAATCCACAATACGAAGTACATGGGACTTTTTCCCTAAACTTAGCTTACATTTATTTTTATTGTTTTGTGTCATAATCGTTGAAAATAGTGGAAGCTTCTAGAGCCTTCAACTCTATATAAAAATATCAAATCCCAAGTGGACAAAGTAAAAGGTAGATTTCCTAACGAATGTGAACATAATTTGATGGAGACATCTCACTAAAAAATGCAAAGACTTTCTTCCTACACAAACAGATATAAATGACTACATAGTGGAAAGGAAATTTATAAGGCAAAATCAAGAAATGATTTATTGATGATAGCCAAAAGGACTTCTAAAAAGAATAATCATATGTTAGATATGGATAATAATATTCCTAATAACATTAAAAAGAATTAGAAATAAAAAAGTTTAATGATGAGAATTGGGTTACTTTTAAATTATAAAGTTAAAAGAATTATTTTTAATATAAATTAAATTAAAAAGTTTATCTTGAATATGAAAATAATTAATAAGAAAAAATATTAGAACAAAAGAATATTAGAATTGATGTAGATAAGAAAGTTTATCAAATAGTATCAAAATTCATGCAAAATTAATATTAGTTATAATAATAAATAGTTAGTATAGATATTAGAATTTAAAAGAAAGCATATAAGCATTAAAATATTTAATGAAGTATCAAATGAAAGAATTTATACAATGAATAATGTAAATAGAATGTGTATTTAAAAATGATTGTAATGATTCAAGCAAGTATTAATGTGATTAAAAAAATTGGAAGATAAATTAATAGAAAAATGATTTAAAATGTAGATAAAATTGAAATAAAGTATTAGAGATACAAACATTATAGAATAAAAAAATACTAACAAGAGTTAGGAAAAAGAAAGAAAATAATATTTATTTGTTAGAATTGATTTGGATGCATGTTAATATTGAAGGTCTTCTATTAATAGTAAAAATGAGATTAAAAAATAAAGATGGAGAATAATAAATTCATTGTTTTTGATACGGTAAGGAACATTTATAGGGTGTTGTACCCTTAACATAGAGAGCCACAAGGGCCATAAAGTTCAAGTCTAAAAAACATAGAGACTAAGCCAAAAAAGCATACACCGTGGACCAACAACATACAGACAAAAAACAAACAAAACAAAGAATAATTGGCATTTTTCTAGTTCTTTGACAGGAGATTAACAACATCATCCACAACCCATTCCTGGTCATCATCAGCATTCTTCCCGTCCAATTCATCCTTCATAACTGCAGATAGAGTGTTGGTAACAAAGTTGACCAGCTTAAATTCATTGTTGTTTTTAACAAGATATAACATTATTTAGAAATAGTGAGATTATAAAATAAAGACAAGAATAGTAAATGTATTGTTGTTTCTAACAATATATAACATTATTTGAAAATATTTTAGTAGTAGATATCAACAAGCCTACATAATTATGACTCCAGTACTACAAGGATGGAAACTATGTCAAAAGAGGTAAGGTAATTTGGATATGCTCTTTCTATATCAACACCAGGAGGAGTAGTTGCATTTCAAAAAATAAAATGTGAGAAGCCCCTTTGTCATTGTTTTTTCCCTTTTGTATTTGATTGCCTTAGATTACTTCATGTTGCTTTGTTGTCTTTTTGTGTTGTTTGACAAGACTTATATTATGGGAGGCCCGCGTCTTAGGACCAAACCCATCTCTTGTGAAGCTCTCAAATAGAACATGGAGCTCTGAGATTTGTTCAACACAAGGTGGTTGCACTCCTTTCTTCCAATCTATGAAGAGATATAACGATAAACTCACCTCTAAATTTGTTATTTGTGGTCTCAGAGCAAGGTCACTATTGCTAGCATTCATTTTTGAGTCTCTGATGAATTGATTGCAAAGGATATTGGTAAATATCTTTTGAGGGACTTAAGGTGGAGAAGAAGAGAAAAGGGGAATACAAAAGGATTATTGATTCCTTCTTTATCAAAGAGGAGAAACTGATCCATTTCCAAAATGATTGCAACAAGGATTAACATTCAATTTGCAAATGAAACTATAATTTTTGTGGAACTTGAAGAGAATAATTTAGATAACCTGATGAGTAATCTCAATATATTTTGCATGGAATAAGGCAAGAAAGTTTCAAGGGTGAAATCCACAATGTTGGGATGGACAAAAGCACCCCTGATTGGCTACAGAAGAATGATTTTCAATGGGGTGACCCTCACAAACAGGTCAGATATCTTGGGATCCCCTTCTCTATCTGTCCCAACCTAAAGGAAATGTGGCTATGGATCAAATCTAAAATTGATAAGATGTTAGATGGTTGGAATAGGTAGTACCTTTTTGTTGCTAGTAGGATCCAAGTACGCTAAAAAAATTGTCCTCTTACACTATTTACTTTGCTTTAGTGTGATTCTTCAATGACTACCAAGTTAATTAGGTTCAAAAGAAAATCATATGCCTCCTTTGGTCATATGGAAAGGGTAAGAAGAAACTACACTTTGTAAGATGGGAATGGTGTTGCTTAGAGAAGGCCCATGGGGGGCTAGGACTCAAAGATATAAAAAATCATGGCACTGCTCTAGCTACCAAATGGGTGATCAATGCCCTTGTTGGGAATGAACCCTAGAAAGTTCTAGTGAGAAACAAAATTCAACTTGTTGTACCTAAGCAAGAAAAATCATGGAAATCACTACCTTTCAATGATCTACTCATTACCAAGCCCCAAATAGTGCTTGCAGGCTCAATGGTTTTTAAAAGTATTTTGAAAGCATGGGAAATAATCAAGGGCAATGTCAAAATCCCTACTTTCTTTGAAAATAACTACAATCTAATCAACCCCAATAGGTCCATCTAGTGGAACCTAGAACACAACAAGAATACTTTAGCTCTCCTTCAAGGGTGTTCTACCAAAAAGTGGGCCCGAGATGGAATTTGAACCTTCAACAATATCTTGAGGAATGGGGTGTTGAAGGATTGGGATCTCTTAAGGGAGGAGTTTGTATTGCCCCAAACTAATGTGAGAACCTATTATATCCTCAAAGAAGCATGCAAGGGCTTTATGTTGGATACAAAGTATAAGTAAAAGGCTAATAATAAAATTGCTTATAATTGGAAAGGATCCACCCCACTATCTAAAGTAAAAACCAAAATCATCTATAAAGAGATAATTAACTCTAAACCTCTAACTGGATATTTAAATAGAACTTGAAAAGTAAATTTTGGCAAAAAATATTCAACTCTCTTTGGCGTAATACTGTGGATTCCAAAAAACCATGTTTTAGATGGCTTGTTCTGCTACAAAAAGTTCCTTATAAAATGAATCATTTTGATATTGATATTTGTGGTATTTGTAGAATTCTTGAATCTTTTAATCATATTTTTTTGAATGCTTCTATGCTAATGAAATTTGGAAGTTGTTTTGTAATGATCAAAAAATCTGGGGGGGGATGGAAAATTCAATTGAAAATAAATTATGATTGGGAATGATAAAAAATTGAATAAATAACTACAAATATTTTGGAATTCTTTATCCACTAAGATTATTTGGTTCATTTGGAAGGCAACAAATGACAACAAATTGAATGAGAGTTGGAGGACACTTATCAAGTCTTCAAAAAGACTCATAATGTTCAATGTTGCATTGCAAATCACTATCACAATGGAGATATTTGAAGGCAAGTTCTTGAGGCTTCTGAGAGATGGTATTATGCAAGAGTGGGAGAAATCATGGATACACATAGCAACACAAACAACCCAACATGTCCATCTTTGTGAAGGAACTTGAAGCATTTCAAAAGGAGTTCAATGATAAATATGAAGGAGGAAGAAAGAATCAAGAAGCTAAAGGACCCAAGCTACACACCAATGAGGACTATGTAATTAAGGAAGTCCATTCAAATGATGAGTTGATCGTTGTTGAAGCATTGGTGGGCTAGAGAGACATGGAATCTTGCAATGAAAGCATGAAATTCTAAAGGGGACTACACACATCTTCTACACTCCTTTTTTCCTTTTTGCTAAGCACTCAACAATGTTATATGTTTTAAATGCCAATGTAAATAATTTGTATAGCAGTATTTACTAGTTTATAAAAATACTTGACTTTGTATTCAATCAGGGAGTATAGACATAAGTAAATATGAACTATATAACACATCTATAGTTAGATCTATGCTATCATGATATAGCACAACTATACATACAAATGTATTTTTGAGCCTTTACTATTATTAATACAAAAATAAGTCATGTATTGCATAGTATATAAAGAAAATCAAGACATAATAAGTAGACTATAGCATAAAAAGAAAAACAAAGCATAACATACTCTAGAAAAATAAAGCAGAATATGTTAATCATAACAAAGCATGATATGGGTTGCAAATTCCTCATCTTTTTTGTGAACATGTCAAATAATTGGTGGCCAATATTTGTGGGGGAGTTTTCTTAAGTAAATGGATTCCTACCTCAAACCAATTTTATTATAGTTATCTAATTTTATTAATTTTTTTTTATTTAAGTATCTACCCATAATTTGTATATTGCTATTGTAAACAAAATACATATTATTTGTATGTTCAAACACTTCATATTAAATTATTTTAAATATTCATGTTCAAAGAGTATTACAAGATGTATTATTTCTCATTCATTAAAATAATGTATCAATAGATAGATTTAATTACAATAATATTGTTAATGATAATTGTAATGATAATTATAAACCTATTTCAAACATTAGAGTTAGGGTTACACTTAAAATTTAGGTTAGGTTGAAAGTTACAACTAAGATTAGGGTTAGGGTTAGGATTTGAGTTAAAATTACAATTATGATTGGTGTTAGAATTAGGATAAGGGTTAGAATTAGATTTAGTGTTACAATTATGGTAACAATAAAAGTTTAAATTAGGTCTATGTTTAGTATTATAAATAGGTTTAGGATTAGATTTGGGCTTACAATTAGGCTTAGAATTATGATTAGTGTGATCAAGAAAATTAGAATTAAGATTATTAAGCACAATAAATAAACTTGAAGTTCCTAATCTAATAATAGAGAACAAGAGAGCGTAAATACGAAATACAAGAAATGATATCACTGTAACCTTTACACCTCCATTATCCTTCTCCATTCTACTTCCAAGTAATTAATGCCCTCAGAATTATTATTATTCACTTAACAAGCCTATGACTAAGACAAAGCAAAATATTGAAGCTTATTCTCAACGACATAGCCGCATATATCCTAGATATGAAAATGTTAAATAGCAACACTATTTATAGAGAATCAGATGTGAAATGGACGATTGAGATTAGATAATTTTTGTTTCGATCAATGGCTGAAATTAGACGAGACGAGATAAGATAGAAATGAGATTGACAGAAGAATGAGGAAATTGATTGATTTTTACAAAAATCACTTCAGTTTGAGAGGGAAATTTCATTTTCAAATAATGAAAACATTATTTAAATGCAAAAGGAAAATGAAAATTAATTTTTTGATTAAATAAAAATTTAATTCAAAAAGTGAGAGAAAAGATGAGTCATTTAATTAAATAAAATTTAATTAACTTGTGACAGAAAAGCTAACAATGAATAATTAACATAATTATTTAATTATAGTGGAAAATGAAAAATAATTAAATAAATATAAAAATATTTAATTATAGAAATCAAAGATATTAGTGGTGCAATTAAATAATAATTTAATTAATCAAAAGAAGACATAGAAGGATACAATGAATTAATTAAATAATTTAGATTATTTAATTAATAGAAGACTTTACAACATTAGATAATAATTAAATAATTAAGATTATTTAATTATCAAGGATGATGAAGGGGATTTAATAAAGTAATAGGCCTAGTGATAAATTTAAGTATTTACATTTTTCCCCTCTTTGATCCAATGCATTTTATCGCATTGTGTCAAAGAAATTCAACTTAAAAATATGCCCTAGTGTAAACAGGATGAGGAAGGATGAAAAAGAGGTAATATTATGCCCCCTCGAGAGGATAGGAAGGTTCAAAGGACACGAGTGTGCTGTTGAAATGGATAAACAAAAAATAGATAAGGGGAAGAAGAAATGTTAGCATGGGAGATATGGATGTTAGCATAGAAGGCATGGATGTTGAGATAGTGCTAGTTGAGATAATTGTGGATATATATTTTTCTATGAAAGGCTTTTGCATTTAATCATCATTGGGTGGTAAAATGTGACAAATGGACAACAAACACCATGGTATGACATAGACCAAGGTGTGCGAGGTCATCCATCTATAAAACAGATAGTCACAAACAAGGAATGTCCTAACTCGTACTAAGGGAAAAGTTTCCCCAGTCTTTTTGTCAAGACAAACTGCAGACAACAATCAAATAAAATATGATTCATGAGACATCATCGCTCCTCTAAATCCTTCATGGGACATCCTCAAGGTGGCTAGTAACACTACCAAAGAAAATCCAAAAGATAAGACAAAATAGACCAATAAGGTCAGCAACCATTCAAATTATTTTCCAATAAGTGTTTGCTAGTGTGTTAAGCAACTAAGTGAGTGATGGGTTTATTGTTTTGACAAGGCCTAGTTTCAAGAGAAGAAACATGTCGTATAAGACGTAAATTCTAGTTTCGATCATGTAACTACCTGTATAAGGAAAACAACAAAGTGTGATAGTGACAAGGTTTGGTTTGAGGAAGGACACATCCTATATAAGACCATTGGTTTTGATCGATTTGATTGGTTTGATTGATTTGACAAATGACTGATTTGATTTATACACTTTTGGGGTTGCTTGTCTTGTTGATGCAAGATTTATGTTTGAAGTTCAGATCATGATTATTTTGCATCCAAGTTGACAGTGTTTGATTTATTTTGACTGACCTAAGGAACCTTAAAAGACTAACCTAGGGGGCCTCGGGGGCTCATCGACAGATGGCCTTTCCTACGTAGCAATGCGTAGAGACCTCATAGTTCGACATGACCCTTGAATTTGTTTCAATGGTAAAGGACCGAATCATGATTTTATTTGACAATGCCTAAAGGACTGGCCTAATGCCTTGAGGGCACATCGACAAATGGCCTTGCCTACGTCCAATTGCAGAGGCAACGTAGTTCAACAATGACAATGACTTAGATGACTCTCTTTTGGGGATTTTTCAAAATTTATCTAAATGTTTTTGGGTTTTGACACATTTTGATTTTTTTGGATTTTGAAGTTTTATGATTTTTTTTTGTTTTTTTGTGAATATTTCATTTTTTTTTCTCTATTTGAATGTTTTGATTTTTTTGAATGTTTTGATTTTTTTTCTTTTTCTCCTTTCGTCAAATGATTTTTTTGTCTTTTTCGAATATTTTGTCCAATGACAAGTGTAAAATCTAATGAAGCCATAGGTCAATTATTTTCCCCCAATCAAGTATAAGAACAATTTATTAGGGGTGGGATGGGAGAGGCAAAAATATGCATAATGTCAAGTGTTATTATGGATGAAAAGAGTAAGTGCGATGGTGAGTTTATTGTGGATGGTAACTATAAGGATCGTGACAAATGCATGTGAATGATGCCTACAAGAAAGTGAGCAAGCATGCACAAGAATCCAAGGACAAACATGATCTTGCCCCTAGTCAAGTTGAATACCAATTGAAAAGTGATGATGATGATGATAAAGTTGTTTGACGTGGGAAGAACACATCTCGAAACAACGCGAGGATGACGATAATGTGACTAAAGGATCAAGGTTTGCAGCAAGTCTAGCAACAAAGCCAAGGAATGTTTTGGATTGTGCGCTAGGATGCATAGAAAATTGTATGGATTAGGCTAGTTACATTTGGAATGATTTGTTTAGGACTAGATGGGATGATGGAGGGATATTGAATAGGTGGTTTAGAATCCTTAAACCAATGACAAGGGAAAGCCAAGTCAAACAATTAGGTATGTAAGGATAATGGATTGATTTTGGTAAAAGATAGGAGACATGAGGATTACGGGTTGGAAGAATTATCATTTGGTCTCCAAGGATTGTGTCGCATAGGAATAAAAAAATTTCTCCAAGGTATGGGTTTGGATAATGCTACGAAGGCTATGGCATGATTTACATTTGTACCCCAATCCTTATCAAGATCAAAGTAGGTGGGAAAATTGATGGAAATGATAGGGCTTAGATTGATAGATGGAAATGTCATAAGAAATGTTATGCGAAGGGTATGGGAGATGAGACAACTTGCCCCCAAGTGTAATGGTCCACATAAATAATTTCTCTTATACATGATGCATGTTTGCCAGGTTTTCATCATGGTACTTATCCAAAGCGCCATAGAAATGGTTCACTATTGGATGAAATTTTTCTCGACTTTTTTTTTTGTGTCACCAAGATGCCTGTTTGTCAGGTTTTCATCAAGGTAACAATTTTTTTTATTTTTTATTTTTTTTGCTTTTTTGATATTTCTAGATGGCCTTGAACATATTTTAGTTGATCACTGAATGTTTTGAATCCATTGATGGTGTTGATGTGGAGATCGGTGCCATGATATGCCAATAATGACCTTTATGAAGTAGTTTCCTTGTTAGGATCATAGCGCTTGCATACAACTGATTGATGTCATTTTAATCCTTGTTGATACTAGAGTTGGCCTTATTAGAATACGCACATCACGATAGAGTGCCATGAGAGTCCTTATAATAAAGATTTGCTGCCAAGATGTGACGAATTCATGAGGTATGATTTTTGGAATGATGGGTGATGGTAGATGTGGAAGGATTGTTTGGACATTTGGATGAATCCCTTTTTATTTTCCAAACTTGGGATATTGGATGGCAGAGTTTGGAATTTTGATTGGGATAGCGTTTGGAACTAGCACTTTTATATGCCTTGTGTGATGACCATTTAGAAGGAGGTGGACATTTATTATATGTGGGAGACTTATTTTCTTGTGGCTCCATATTTTGATTGATGTTTGGATTTAGAATATTTTCTTCTCTTGATCCATTTTTCTTTGGGATCCATTTTAACTTCATTTTTCCACATGGATCTTTGTTTGATTCAATGGTTTTTAACTTTGGATTTGTAATAAAAAAAAAAATTGGTTCCAAATGGAAGGTTTGTTCATGTTGGAATGATGGTTTATGGTGTGGATAGAAGGAGCGTTGACAACAACCTTATGACAAGGACTACTCATGGCCTCCATTTTGATATTTGTATTGGATAAAGTTTCCCCTAATGTCATGAAGGTACCACTAACATCATTAGATTTTCTAGTTGAAGAATAGCCAAGACCTTGATGTCTAGAATTTTCTTGAAATTGTACTAGTTCTAGAATTCCTTGCTCATGTAGGCCTAGTCCTTTTCCTTGATATTGCATGCTCTGATAGATTATGTTTGCGATGGGGTATTTTTTTTTTTTGAAAACAAGATGCTAACCCATCATTGTGTATGTGAACACTATTACTTGGAATCTTCTCCTCTGCGAGAAAGCCTAATTTGATAAAAGTGGATGATCCTAGTTGATAGGATGTCTTAGCTTCATTGGCATGTGGGATAAAAAATTTATTAACGTCTTTGGTCCGATTTTGTGACATATCAGTTTTAGATGATTCTACTAGTGCTTCCAATTTGATGTTGAAACCGTCTTTATGGTCATTATCATAGAGTCTTATGAATTCAGTTATAGCTTGATCATTTACATATATGTCTAGAATAGGAGACTCTTGTTCTAGAGGAAGATAATCTATGTGTCTCATGGGAGAAATTGTCTCATCTAAAATGGTGGAGGTGGTTGAAATGTGGATTTCATGAAAAGGGTTAAGATTTTGATCTACGATTGGGCTATCATGGATAACTTGATCTTGATATTTTTTAGGTTTATTTTGTCATGCTTTGGATCATGCTTTTGACATATGTCTAATGATTTAGGCATTGAAATGATATGATTTTCTTCAATGGACTCAATATTTGGGCATGGCAATGATGGAGTTTCAATGGCAAGATCCTTTTTGGGATTGGTAAGAAATGGTGAACATGATTGTGATAGATGGCTAGATGGTGTATGAGTAGTAATTTGACTGGATTGTCTAACTGTCTTTTAATTTAAGAGTTGAACAAGTTTCCTTGCTAGTCATCCTTGGAGAGCATTAATTAGCATGGTCTTATTGCATGGTACAGTAGATTGGGATGTAGTGGATTGGAATGGACTAGTGGATGACAAGTTAAGATAGGATGCAGAGGCTTGGAATGGATTAGTGGAAGGTTGACTAGTATAGGAGGTAGAGTCTTGGTATGGATTAATCAATTGTGGACTAGGATAGGATGTGGTGTTTTGGAATGGATTAGAGAATAATGGACTAGAATAGGATGTGGAGGCTTAGAAGGGATTAGTGGAAAGTTTGTTTCCCTTGTCAAGGTTAGGATAAGGGTAATAAGTGGATTTTTTTGTGTATAAATGGTATGGCTTGTGTTAAGGAACTCTTGATAGTGAGGGTAGATGGATGTAGGACTAGAGTTTATGAGTTGTTGGTAAGAAGGATAGATGGGTGGTTGACTATGGGTTGTGCTTGGTTGGTGTGGAGGATGAGTGAATTGTATTTTAATTTCTATGGCTTGTTGACATTTACCATTGCAGATTAATTGGTATTCAGCTTGACTAAGAAGCATATCAAGGTGAATTGAAGGCATGGTGTCACTATGGTATGATGTCCAAGGTATGCCAATGCAAAGAGGGTGACTTAAGTCTAAGGTATGCAACCTAAGATATGTTTTTGGATTATTTTGGTATAAGGATGCTTAATAATGATACCACGATTAAGAGTCAAGGTGACAATAGTCAAGGTGTGAATAAGGTAATGTCACAATGATCAAAATCAGAAGTATGTCTATGACTAGGGTATGCAAGATGTGAGACGAAGGGATGGAGTACTATGATCTAGGATGAAGACTAAAACCTTTGGTGAACCTAATATACGGTTGCTAACCAAACTAAGAGGTATAACAACTAATCTAATTATCAATGATCCTGGGTATATTAAAGACTAATAGGATATGTTGACAAGGCGGTCTCAAACTAGACTGATGAGCTGAGGAACCAACCTAAATGATGAAGGAATAGGATGAATTTTTTTGAAAGATAAGTTCAAGAAAATACAGATTTGGAGCTATGGTCTAGTCTAAGTTTGATGGGATTTCTAACCTGAGATTTACAAGAGGTTTATGCAAGCTAAAAAGATGAGCTAAAAATTTGACCTAAGGGGAATGTCTAATGCAAAAGGATGAGGTGATGGATGAATGGATAATGGTAAGAATGAGGTGAGAAATCCCTTGGTCCAATCAGATTTAAAGGTTAAGCATATTTTTGGATATGTAGGCCTAGTTCGTTTTAAGGTTAAAATGTTGTAAGTTCCAGGTGTGGTGTTTGATTTGTATTGGCAATGTTTGTTTGAACACACACGCAAAGCACAATAGACAAAAAAAAAATTAGTGGCTCTGATACAAAATCAGAGAATGTCTGAGTAGGGGCTTATGTTAGTCTCAAAATTATTTCACTGGTATTGAAAAATTTTGAGAACACTTGTAAGCAAGCACAACCTAAGCTAGAAAGTGGATACTACCTGTTGAGTCCCTACTTGGATTTGTCCAAATACTTAAAAAAAGTAGACAGCTAGAGATTTTGGTGACACTGGCTCCCCCTTACAGGCACAGGCACACCAAGTTCTCTTACCCCCTAAGATCCGAAGACTTTGAGGGATTTTTTGTCTCTACAATGAATAGTGGAATGTAGGGTGGCTTAAGAATGATCGTTCCTACACCAGCAAGTAAAAGAGTTTTGGGTTGCTACAACAATGGTTCTTAGTCAATACTCGGCAATATGGCACCTTGCAAGTGTCCAATAAGCCTCTTAAGGTTGTAATCACTCCTACTAGGGGCTCTTATACATTTTACAGTAGTACCCCATTCTGAATGACATTGTATGGCTAAGGCCTAAATACCATAAGGACTTGAAAGTTTAGTCTTATCCATTTATATACCAGTCCAAGCGAAAAATTTGTTGGAGTCACCTTCAAGTTCTCTGTACAAATGTGTCTCTTAGGTATGCCCCTCTAAGGGATTAACATGACAAGAACGATGGGTCTGGTTTATGATCATCAAGTTTGCACAAGGTGAGAGAATACACCTACCATTTCAAGCACAGTAAACACTGGTTCATTAACCCACCATATGAAAATAAAAAATGACATGGGTTTGGTTTCTAATCACCGATTTCGCACAAGGTGAGAGCATACACCTACCATCTCAAGGAAAAATTAACCCCCCCTTAATTATCCCATGTGAAAGTAGACACTTAGAATAAAAGAAATTAAGGAGAGCCCTGCAAAGACACTATTAGTAGTTTTAAACCTTTGGTCTTTGACAAACAAAAATTTAAATATTATATTCAAGTCTTGGACATTCGAACCTGCACAAAAGCCCAGTCAACAAAAGATGGCCCTAAAATCACAACTAAACCAAAAGGAACATAATATTTAATCTTGCTAATAAAAATTAATAAACAAAATTAATCTAATCTAAAAATCTAATTAATCTAAATTAGAAAAACTAAATCTAAACTAAATTAGAAAAATCTTAAATCTTAAAATCTAAATTTAATCTAAATTTAAATCTAAACTAAATCAAAAATCTAAATCTAAACTAACTCAAAAATCTAAATTAAATTAAATTAGAAAAATCTAAAATCTACATTCAAATCTAAACTATATCAAAAATCTAAATCTAAACTAAATTAGAAAAATCCAAAATCTAAAATCTAAATTTAAACCTAAACTAAATCAAAAATCTAAATCTAAACTAAATTAGAAAAATCTTAAATCTAAATCTAAATTAATTTTAACTAACAAAATTAATAAGTGTCTTCAAAGCTAAGTGAATGCGATAAATGTCTTATACAAAAAGACGCTTGAAAAGAAACTGTCACGCCCTTTACATAGCCTGTGCTCTTCTCATAAAAGCTCGACTCATTTTTTGTAGCCGTCTTAGGAAAGAAAACAACACAATGTGCCAAAAGAACAAGATGTAGAAGTATTAATTAGCACACAACAAAATGTAGTCGCCTCAAAGAATTCAATTGCTAAGTATAACGTTTCAATGATAAATTTTCAGATAGAGGGGTCAAGATAGAAAAGACTAAAAAGGATTGTAATCCAACGCCTGATTATGATGAGCACTTTATGTCCACTGTAGATCATGCAAGAATTGTGTTGAAACTTGAGCTCGCCTCCTCCAAGATATACTACCTCTTTTCATCAACATCAAGAAATGAAACTCATCAATGTAGCAATAATCAAAAAAGAAACCTTCTTAGTCTCACCTCAAGATTTATATGCAATGATTATTTCAGCAATAACACCGTTACAAAGTAGACATTTTGTACATGCTATCAGTCACTTTCAAGTAATCCTCCTGCATTTTATTAGAATAAGGTGAGCCAGAGCTTTAATGTTTACTGTGCCATGAGAATAGATAGTAATGGCGAATGGGTGGGATGTCCCAACTCCCACAAGATTAATAGTTTGATTCCTAGAGGTGCCTTGGAAGATACACAGATGAATTGTAGACAGAGCTTAGCATGAACAAATTATATTGTGGGTATGCAAGGTTCGGTCAAAAAGGAAGGCCAATAGTAGTTGTTATTTTAAACAGACATAAAATCTGTTGCAAGGCTCTTGAATATTTAGAACATTATTTTGTCTATAGTTTCGATAAAATGTCATCTATTACATCAAGAGGACAAGAAAATCTTACCATAATAGCAGATCTTGAAGGATGGACATACAAACATGTGGACATTAATGGATACTTTGCAATCCTTGAAATCTTGCAGAGCTACTATCCAGAGCGCTTAGGGAAGCTATATATTATTCATTTTTCGTATATATTCTAGGCAGCATGGAGCATAGTATATCCTTTTATTGGAAAAAGGACAAGACAAAAGGTTCGCATCAAAAATGTCTATTACAGCAGAAACTATGAGAAAATACTCATCCAGATTTCTTACAACTATTGCACAACAATGCATGGAAAAGATGGAAAATCTGATAAAATGTTAGCTTGAAATTCATATTAGTCCACATTAACTTCACCATCTGTGATCAGGAAAATCGTAATTAAGATTATTAAGCACAATAAATAAACTTGAAGTTCCTAATCTAATAATGGAGAACAAGAGAGTGCGTAAATAAAAAATACAAGAAATGATATTACCGTAACTTTTACACTTCCATTGCATCACCTCCATTATCCTTCTCCATTCTGCTTTCAATTAATTAATGCCCTCAGAATTATCAGTATGCACTTAACAAGCCTATGACTAAGACAAAGCAAAATATCGAAACTTATTCTCAACAGCACAGCCGCATATATCCTAGATTAAAAAAAAAATGATAAATAGCAACTCTATTTATAGAGAGCCAGATGTGAAATGGACAGTCGAGATTAGATGATTTTTATTTCAATCAATGGCTGAAATTAGACGAGATGAGATAAGATAGAAACGAGACTGACGGAAGAATGAGGAAATTGATTGATTTTTACAAAAATCACTTTAGTTGGAGAGGGAAATTGCATTTTCAAATAATGGAAACATTATTTAAATGCAAAAGGAAAAGGAAAATTAACCTTTTGATTAAATAGAAATTTAATTCAAAAAGTGAGAGAAAAGATGAGTCATTTAATTAAATAAAATTTAATTAACGTGTGATAGAAAAGCTAACAGTGAATAATTAAATAATTAACATAATTATTTAATTATAGTGGAAAATGATAAATAATTAAATAAATATAAATTTATTTAATTATAGAAATCAAAGATATTAGTGACACAATTAAATAACAATCTAATTAATCAAAAGTAGGCATAGAAGGATAAAATGAATGAATTAAATAATTTAGATTATTTTATTAATAGAAGACTTTACAACATTAGATAATAATTAAATAATTAAGATTATTTAATTATCAAGGATGATGAAGGGGATTTAATAAAGTCACAGGCCTAGTGATAAATCTCAGTATCCACAACTAGAGCTACGTTTATGATTAAGGTTAGAATTATGATTAAAGGTAGGGTTAGAATTACATTTTAGCTTTAGAATTACGGTTAGGGTTGCATTTACAATTAAGGTTACAATTAGAATTAGCGTTACAATTAAAGTCATGGTTAGAAAGGAGTTTGGGATTTGTTTTATAGTTATGATTACACTTATATATATGGTTAGGATTACAAATATGCTTACAATTAGTATTAAAATTAGGGTTAGGATTATAATTAATATTAAAACTAGAGCTAGGATTAAAAATTGGGGTGGGATTAGGCTTATGGTTAGAATTAGGGTTGGGCTTAAGTTACAATAATTAGGATTATAGTTAGAATTAGCATTAGTAGTAGAATTAGCATGTCTTTCACTCAAAGTTTATTCATCTGAAGCTTAGAGTACTGTCCTTTAGGAAACCTTTTCTTTCTCAAATGAGCCAAAACCAAGTCCCCAACCTTGCAATGAACCTCTCTCCTCTTTTGATCAGCAGTGTGCTTGTACTTCTCAACATTCTTTTGAAGATTCTCCTTAACCTGTTGGTAGACTTCTTGCATTTCTACAACAAATTGTTCACCTTTAGCACTCCTTTCCATCCCACTAACATCTCTCAACTCAATATACCCCTAGGCTGCATACCATAATCAATTTCAAAAGGACTCTTGCCTACACTCTTGTTCACCGAATCACTGTTTGCAAACTCAACTTGCAGCAAAATTAGATCTCATTGTGTTGCATGCTCCTTTGTTAGGCATCTTAGAAGGTTTCCAAGGCTTCTATTGATCACTTCGGTCTGCCCATCAGTTTGAGGGTGATAGGCAGAACTGAAACTCAAATTTGTGCCAAGTTTCTTCCATAGGATCCTCCAAAAGTGACCAACAAATTTGCTATCCCTATCAGATACAATACTAAGGGGTAAACCATGGATTCTTACCACCTCTTTGAAGAATGGCCCTCCGTACAAAGCAACCCTACCTAATTTTTGGGTGTCACAAATTGGTGCACTTACCCATATTTCTGTCCTCCCAGCTCCATTGATAGTCACTCAACACAACGTTCTTGTCCTGCTCATTGACAAAGACAACCACAAAAAAACCCTTTGCATTGGGGTAAATCTGTACATTCCCCTCCAAAACTAGGAACCAAATTTCAAAAATCCACTTGTGCAAGTATGCAAGGCTCGACCAAAAACTCCTAAATCTGCCTATCAACCCAAACTCTGCAAAATACTTTGCATTCTCCACGACTTCATTGGCAATGGCTTCCTCAAGAGATATCGTCAGAGTTTCCCCAGGACAGCGCAAAGGCATTTGCTTGTTCATCGAGTTTGGCATTTTAAATCCCTCACTCGAAAAATCCCCCACTTCCCTCCGCTCCAACCACACCTCCTTCCCTTTTGTTTCCTTTCCACCACCATTCATCTTCATTACATGCCCCACAAAATCCCTAGAAAGGGTTGCTTTTGCTTCCCCAAACAACCTACCGCCGCCGCTACAACAAACATCTTGCCTTGCGAATAGGACTTATCGCCCCTCACAACCTTCGAGAACAGACACTGCCAAGAACTTGCAAACTGAGAAAAAATGAGAGCTCTCTATTCTGCCCCTCAATGGGAAGCCTTAGATGCCGCTGCCATTAGACCCGAGTGTAGAGAGGAAGCCATATGAATTTGAATTTGAATTTTGGTGAGGTTGTGAGGTGAATTTACATTTCATGTGAGGGATGTTGAGTTTCATTTCATCTTGGTTAATTTCATGTTTATTCAAGCTCATTTTGAAATGGTCAAAATTGGCATAGTGCAAATAATGCAAAATTGCAATTTGAATTCAAAAATGCCAAGAAAAGAATGATAGGAATTGGGATATGAAATAAAGGGGTTTTAAAACAATTGTTTAGAATCCCTAAAAAATAGGAGTTTTGGAGGTGGGTGCCTAGGTCTGCTTTTTTGGGATTTGTTTTTTCAGGAGCTAGTGGAGGAGTGGTCAAACGTAACTCCCAAATTTTGTGGAATGGAGAAATCAATGGGATTTAATTTTTTTAACATTATTTTATGTTTTAATTTATGTTTTTGGTGTGGCTACATGATAGGGGTCATTCCAATTTGGGGAAAGGGGAATTTGAAGGAAATGAAATGAAATTTCATTCCGGCAAGGAGTTATGAAGACATTTTTCTTCTTGTAGCTTTCAATTTTGGGGAGGAGAAGTTGAAAGGGAGTTGGAGAGAGGTTGTAGCATCCCATGGAGGTTGCTTTTTGTTGTATTTTGAAGGTGTGAGGAGCTATTTTCAGCATAAAATAGACTGAAAGTTCATGGTTAGAACTTGTTGAGTGTTGTGAATGTTTGTTGCAGGTTGCATAACTGAAGATTGTGAGACATAAGTCTACTTATAGAAGGGATAAAATACATGAGTTTAGTTCTTAAGTTTGGGGGTTTGAAATATTGTTTATTGCAGGTTTGGAGTGAATGATAACAGAAAATAGAGTGACAATCCTTTCAGTGAGAAGTTGCAAGAGTTGCAAGTGGAATAGAGGTGCTGGAGAGTGCATAGATTTGAGGGAGATCACATAGTTTGAGCATGAGAATGTTTTTCAATGTATTCAATTGGCTTATGTGATATTTTTATGGTATTTTATTGTTGTTTATCAGTCCTCTATGACTGAAAATAATTTTTAAGATTTTTCATTGAAGCATAGCAATGGTTGCAAGTTGCAAACCAAGATTGTGTTGGATTGTTTGCAATTTCTACGTTGTTTGAAGAATCGATTGTGAGAGGGTTTTAAGAGGGTTGTTTCAGGTATTAAATGGATATATGTTGCTTTCCATAAGTCCTTTTTTGACTGAAAATGTTTTGTAATCCTTTGTTTTTACATTGCAATATCAACTTTGCAAGTGCAAACCAAGTTTTCTTATTTTATGAGCAATACTTCCAACTATTTGATGTAATGCCTGTGTGGATTTTAAAGAGGAATTGAAGTGGTTTTTGAAGGGTTTTGCAGCCTTTCTTATTCCATCACTTTCCCTTCAAGATATCTTCCTCTCTAAGCCCATTTTTAGAATTTTAGAGCTTCTCATCATAACATGCTTGTTTGACTTGTCATCCTTGGCACGCCTTTCACTCCAAGTCCGCTTTACTCATCTAAGCCTCATTTTAGAGTTTATCATCTTAGCTACCTTGTCCAACTTTTCATCCCTGACATGCCTTTCTTGAAAGTCCACTTTTCCCCTCTAATCCCTTTTTTAGAGTTTTTGATTTTCTCATCTCGCCATGCTTGTTTGAAAGGAAACTAGTAGCCATATAATAACAATCTCCACATAACCCAAAATACAAATTTATGCAAATAAGTATTCAAAATCCATATGAAAGAGAATAGAAAACATACCCATGAAAATATGACACAAGATATACCCTAGGAAAACCCTCAAGAAGCAAAAAATCGGCCTCCAAAAGCATCCATGACTCATGTATTATTCAGCAATAAACATTACAATACATCTTTAGAGCCTCCATGAACACCTCTGAAACATCAAGCCTCCTCAATGCATCCTCCATGTGTCTAAGCATGTAACCACACATCCCATGCCATGCTTCACATATGCACTCTTCAAGAGAAGACTCTAAACCCCAACTAGCCAAACTTAGACAACTACCCTTGTGTTTGCTTTTATAGAAACAAGCTCACACAAAACACCAAGTGGTACTGCATAAAACCATGTGACTAAAACCATGATATTACAAAACCATGACCCCACATTTAATATTGGGTACTTTATTAAATTACTTTCCCAAAAAAATAAATACATTTTTACAACTTACATTATGTTTGAATGTTACATACAACACAAGTGGTCCAAAATGTTAACTCTTAGTTGTGCACGTACTTCTAGGTCCCCTAGGTGCACCACACATACTAATAAATTAAACATTATAAGCATTATGTAAGGTGTACAACACCTAATTCCTAACATTCTCCCACTTGTTGTATACATTGCATAAGGGGTAATAAGTAACCTCAAAACATGAACAAGGGAACAATCCATATAGCCACATATACCATCAAGAAAACAAAGTGTTCCATGTGCTCCATCAAGATACCTACAATAAGAAATAAGATGACCACCATCCCAAGCATTAATTTTCTCATCCTCCATCATGTCATTGCACAAATTTAAGAATCCATCCAAATAGAAGCCACATAATCTGTCACAACAACACATAAATATTGCCTCAACTTATATCCCAAACATAAACGCTCAATCCAGAGGTATCAATATGAACCAATAGCTATCAAGATACACTAACCATATCTTAAATAGCACCCACAAAAAGTGCTAACCCATCCAACTATCCATACCTCCAAGGTATACATAACATAGCTGAAACATAGAAAAATAGGGTGTGGTGTCAAAATAATGTGTCTTGGGATGTAGATGGACCTATTTTCCTTTATTTCATTAGGAAATGAGATCCACACAAAGAATTGACTTACAACCCTTAGGTGAGTCAACTCAATGAGGGAATCTACCGATTTCCTTATGATTGAGGACGGGGTTATCAACCTAAACAACACTTTTGGGGGAAAAACAAAAAATAATAAATCACCACAATCATGCAAGCTAACACTTGAAATGCCAATTTAAAGCATAATATAGATAGAAACAACAAAGTTTCGGCAGATCTGGAAATGGAAGAGTGATGTGTACCTGTCATCAAAATGTAGTTTCAGGAGGTTGATTAGGACTATGAATGGGTCTTTGTGCAGGGTTTTTAAACAACTTTTAGGAGCCTTTGATTTCAATCTATAGCTTCTATTAGATCCAAGTTTCAATGTTGAAAATTCAGAAATAAGATTTGTAGGTGAGTTTATGTGAATTGATGACAACTTTGACAACTTTCCCAATTTTTCTCTTCGAGAGATCTTCAACCTAAGATCTGAAATGTACAAACACAAGAAAGAAAAATAGTTTATTTTTAGTGAATGGGGGTTTTCTTTGGTCAAACCCCATTTTGGTAATTAAACCTTGAATTGAAGTAATGAAACATGAAAGGAATGATGAATGAATAATTTTATGTTGCAACTCACCAAAGCCTTGAATAAACCTTTGGACGACTGAAATGTTGAGCTTGATCTTGCATGAAATGGCTTCAATGGATGTGGATCTTGATGCTTGAAATATGACTTGAATGCTTGCTTGAATATTTGAAACCTACATCACAATGTTAGCTCCAAAAACATCCATGATTGCAAGAGACTTTGACATGATGCTTGAGATCTTGATTGCTGCAATAAATCGTTGATAAATTTTCTCTTGAATTCCCTTGATCATAATCTTTTCTCTTGTGAAAGTTCTCTTCTTGCTTCTTGAAAATTCTAGGTTGCTTAGGATTTGAATTGATGAAATAGCCTTGTATTTAAATAGGTATGTATCCTTAATTTCTCAAAAATTAAGCATTACAAGCCGACATTGAAATTTGAATTTGGGGACATTAAAATGCTACCAAAAACATATTTTAAATTTAGGTTCAAAGGCCTAGGGAGGACCCATTTTCCCATGGGTGAATGGGTCCCAGGTCCCTATTCCTAGAACACACATTTCTCAAGGTAAAGTATTATGTGTTGGAATTAATTATTATTTTCAGATTTCCCCTTCGGAAAATATTATTTATTAGGCTTGTAGATGTAAAATGTGGCTTATTAAGGCATAATTAAGTCCAATTTAATTGAGGGGACCCAAAAAAAGGGTGAAAATGTAAAGGGGTACAATTTTCTACTCTACATATAGCCCCCACTTTAGTGAGAGGATGACCTTGCGTCAAACTCACACTAAAGTAGACAATCAAGAGAGGTCTAATTGTACAAGTGTTGCAAAGATAAGATGAAAAAGGTCAAGGAGGATGATTAAGTCCCTGAGATCTAAGATTTTATGTGACTTTTTCCCCAAGAGAAGAGAAAGTTATGAAATAGCCCTTTAAAGATTAAAAAGGGAGATATAAAAATAAAGAATATTGTGATCCTTTGGTAAAAAGAGATATTAATAAAGAATATGCAAAATACATTTTAAAAGGGGGAAGAATAATTATTTATGTAAATAATTATTAGAGGCAACCTTTATGAAAGGGTGTGATGGTTTGGAAACCACCCCTTAAGACTTATTTAAAGCATTTGTGTGAGACATGGAAAACATTCAAGTATGGAGAACATTCAAGGAAGAAGGAAGTGGTTGGTGAGCTATGGACAGGATGGAGAAGGGGGCACATCTATAGTGTGTATCCAACCTGGGGTACAAGAGGGTGCACTCAGGACGGTCCTAATCAGGGCATGGTTTACATGTTGAGTAATTACTTTGGAGCATGTTGTGCATGGTGTTAAGCATTGTTCCGGTGGAACCAACACTCTTGTAGAGCAGTGAAGTCCACTTATCTCTCTCAAACTACTCCATGGCAAGAACCAATATCACTGACATCTTCCTAGGATGAGAGAGGCTTTTCCAAGTGTTATAATTCAGATAAGTATTAAAACCATTCATTCTAAATTATATGGAGACTAGTATGTATATATATATATGATTTTGGTGTTAATGTATATGAATTATATGGATGTGTATTCAATTTATCATGTTAACCATCTATTTTGGAATTCCTTAATATAAACTATCACATATTATCCTCTACATTGGTTATTCACATCCATTTTAATAATATTGTAGTTTTTAAATTACCTTTATTCTAATATTTAATCCACTAAATCCGTTGCTAACACTAAAATAACTTTGGAGGAAATGTGACATTACATTTGGTATCAGAGCCTAATGATCAATCCTTCCTATCTTTGAAATTATTATGTTTTGAAATTTAATATTATCTTGCCTTTAATAAAATCCATGTGTATATCTAACATTATATCTTCACCATAACTTATAAAGTTTTTTCTTATGTTGATATTGATCTCTTTATTCACATTATTAAAAATATTGGGTCATATATATGTGCATGTCCATCTTTAAAATCTAATAGAAGGATAATATTACTTTAGAAATCCCTATTCAAACCTAGACTCAATTAAGATACTATATTTATATTTTATGAATATAATTTCTATATATATTACATTCAAATAAGATATTGACCTATAAAGTTATAATCTTCTTTAAATTTTATTAAATTATCAATATTTAAAATAAACATCATTTAAACATACTTTAATTCAAGAATATCTTTTCACCCCCTTGAAACCTATCCCTTTATTATGCGTATTTATTTTAAACCATTAAAGTTCAATCACTATTCACATTCTATTATATAGTTCAAGTATTCATCAATGTAATTCTTGTATACCACGATGATCTATGAACCTTCACATTGCTTGATATCTAAAAATTTGAACAAATTATATAGACTAAGGAACCTTCATTGAAAGAACATTTTCCTAAAGGTTGAGACCTCTGTGTCAAGAGTCATGTTCTAATCCAATCGCATACCATTCCAAATCCCATAAGCCTTACATAAGTCGTTCATTAAAAATCTGAAATATCCACATGCGAGGAATTGAAAGATCCCTATCTCCCAAGCGCTCACCAGTAAGATATTCAGGTCAGTTATAAGGACACATTACAAGTTGATAACTTAAATATCTTGTTTAAGGAGGAAAGGTTGGTCAAATCAGCAAGCTACATCATTAAGATATTCGGGTCAGTCATGAGGACACATTACAAGTTGATAACTTAAATACCTTGTTTGAGGAGGAAAGGTTGGCCAAATCGGCAAGCTACATCATCAAAATCCACTGTTGTAGAGCTGACCTTGAACAAAGATCTCAAACTGTTTGAGGTCTTTTCTCTTCACTAATGATCTTGTGTTGTTTTTGGGTCCCATAGGCTTCTATGGCCTCGTAGACGCTATTAAAATATTTCATTTCATTCTGATATCCCTACGGACAAGGCTCAAGATCTCATGCTCAACCTCCACAAAGCTCATTAATGTCAAATGGCCATGGCAACTAGTGGTCATACTCCAATTTCATCAGCTTTTCCTCCAATTTTGACAAATCGAGTGTGTCCTGTGACTCCACAAGCTCCTTTACAAAAGCCACAGGCAAGCAGTCAGCCTAATCGATCAGCAGCAGTATCCTTGTGCACTGGAGACTCTCAGGCAAATCAAAATCTAGCGACTTCAATTAGTCAGCAGGAGGCTTCAATGTCAAGTGCCACGGTGATAACCCCTACGCCCGTTGCACCACAGGCACGGAAAGCATCTCTTGCTCGCTTTCTTAAAAATACGAAAAGAAATGATTGGTACAAAAGCTCCATATCCTACTAAAAAATCACCTGATGCATCACCTCAAAGAGAGCAATCTCCTAGTTCTAAACACTCTTCACCTCTTGATGGATGTCTGAAAAAAAAACACCAATTGATTTGTACTGGATTGGAGGAGATAAACTTCTATATTGTGATGCATAACGAATGGAAATTTCAGGCATGCATTTATATTTAACTATGTCCTCCTATCAGATAGGATAAATCTGGTAACTACAACCAAAGTTTGGATGAAAGAGATGGAGGCGTACATATATTATGCCATATTTGTTACTTGCTAAATCGTCTACTCAATGATCACTAATCAGGCACAATTTGGATAGATGGAGGGACCAAATATTATTCCCATGATCCAAATTAGACAAGAATGGAATTTTACGGGTTACGTCGATTTGGAGAGGGGGAAAGACACCCCACAAATTATATATTTTATGTTACTCACTTTGAGTTATGTTAAAAAAATAGAGGTTTCCACAAAATTTGATTAGGTATTTTGAGTTCCTAGTACAGTAAGAGAACTTAGGAAAATTGATCGATAGATAGAAAGGGTTTTATAGATACTCATGATTAGTATGAAGCATGAGTTACCTCAAATTGTGGAGTTCATGGATATTTATAATTACAGTACAAGTAATCTATAGGTCAAATTATGGTTTTCTTTCATCAGGCATAAACATAGAGTTCACATACACAATGGGCATTGACAAAAAATGGATCCAGGATTCTCAATCATATGGTACCCTAGATTTATGGATTGTAGAGAGTCGGGTACTTGAATCAGATACAGTTTCAAGGTAGAGGTATTTGAGAGCAATTTTTGCATTGTTCGATACTTACAATCATCAACATGAGGTACCACACAAATTTGGAGATAGCACCAAAAAGATGATACAACTAATTGATGAGATAAGATTAAAAAAAAAGGGTTTGCAAGAACATTGTATAATATGTATCTACTCCTAAATCCCTAATACTAAAGCCTTAATTTACCAATGTCTTTTGCAACTTACATTGACTTGGTGGCTAGATGGTCGTACCTGATTATGATGTTACAAATAATGATGCATTGAGTTTGTCCATTTCTATGTTTAGTTTCTTCTACCTTTGTCCATTCATCTAATAATATCTCTATGAGTAACAATTAAATACAATGAGTGTCAAGTGCAATGTTATTGAAGTTCATGAAAGATAGGCTCTTGTGAAGCATTAATTGTAAAAGAAATTTAATGGTTAACTATACTTAAAATATATATATTTGGCTTTAGCCTTATTTGGTTTGTTTGAGATGAACATTCATTGATTTGTTGGAGATGCAAAGACTTGCAAATTTCTAAACTTTGAGTGAATATAGGTGAACTTTGTTATGAACACCTTTAGCAAAATGCTTGAGTTGAACAACTAGAGTCTATAATTGGGAATAAAAATGGGGCTACTCTAAAGAAATAAGGAAAATATTTAGAATTTTTGTTTGTGACATCACATTACATTATTTGGATGATCCTTTTAGTGGCACTAACCATGTCATTTTGTTAAATTAGCATTAACCATAATAACTTTAGTAAAGTTTTTGATAAACCATATAGATGGCAATATAGCTCATTAGGTTTCTAGACAAAATAAAGTTCAAACTTATTATCATGCTTGTGTACAAATTCACCCCAGCTCAAAAAGATGAAAAAGATTTAATATTTTTGTAGGATTGATATTATGTGGAGTTACTTTGGCACTTCTGTTATAAAAATTAAATGATATCCTCTCTTGAGAGTAACTTTGAATCATATGTTGTTAACAATGCACAAATTAGTTTGTGTCATGGAAATTCTAAGTATAATATCAAGAGTGTCATAATTTTACAATTCAAAAGTTTAACTTTGTACTTCTCTATAATGGTAACCTTGATAATTCCCTCGCATAAATCTAACTATTTGACGGTTGATGAATCTCTACAAGTATCAATTTATACATCATACGATCTCAAATAAACTTGAGAATAGATTTAGCAATATAAAATCAATCTTCTATTTAGCTAGCATCCTCTTATACAAGGAATTTGTCTTCCTATTAAGATAGTGTCATGTTAACTTATTTTTGTCTAATCTTTGCATCTATTTTGATAAAATACTTTTATCATGTTTGAAATGTCTATTTTAAGTTACATTATGGGCCCATAACCCACAGGTCCTTGGATTTACATCTTAAACTTGGAAAATTGACATTGTGTTTGGAGTGAGTTGGTGAGAATAACACCATGTTGTTATAAGATATGAAACCAAAAAGGTTCTTAGGCTTAGACATGGGGACATGTTGAATCTTACAGGGGGAGAGGCTATCTATTCCAACCTTTTTCTAGCATATGCAAGTAGGTTAAATGTGATGTTTAAATCTTTCACATGTTTCTTTTATAAATCATTTTAGTGAATGTTCCTATGTTGTCAAACTTATAGGGTTATTGAAGATTCATATCAATAATTTGGACCTAGTATTTTTATCAAGTACCTTGTGGGTAGTCACAACCTATTGTTGTTTTCTTTGCTTAAGGTGCTTAATAGGATTTCTATTGTACTTTGTTATTGGACTTGATCAACCCAATAACCCTATACAATTGTCTGATTATACTAAAATTCTATTTGTACATCAATTTTGATATATGAAAAGAGGATATTCATGTAGTCCGAAATGCATGAATACCATCTTGGAATGTATGTTGAATTTATAGATTATAATTTTATAAATTATGAGTGACCACATAGTATTGGACATGCATAGTAATTATTGGGTGATTACATTGTAATACTTTAATAATTTAAAAGAGTTACATGAGTGAGTAAAATGATAAAGTTGAAGGATAGGAGGTTGAGTACATAAACTATAATTATCTTTTCAATGATAAATTCATGATATATTTCATAAGACATCTATATAGTTCTCATCATAATTGGGATTGGAAAAGTGATTTTATTAAAACTATTTGTGAATTTACAGAAGCAAATAATGTAGATAAAGTAAGTATTATAAAAAATACAAGTATTCAATATTAGTATCTTCAATTACTAATCATGTGCTTCTTTGAGTTGTGATGCAGATGCATATTGTGCTACTAAGGACATTTGTTAATTTATAGGGGGGGAATTGTTATGTGACTTTTTCCCCAAGAGAAGACGAAGTTATGAAATAACCCTTTAAAATTAAAAAAGGGAAATATAAAAATAAATGATATTGTGACCCTTTGGTTAAAAGAGATATTAATAAAGAATATGCATAAATACATTTTAAAAGGGGGAAGAATAATTATTTATGTAAATAATTATTAGAGGCAACCTTTAGGAAAGGGTGTGATGGTTTAGAAACCACCCCTTAAGACTTAAAAGCATTTGTGTGAGACATGGAGAATATAAAGCATTTGTGTGAGACATGGAAAAAATTCGAGGAAGAAGGAAGTGGTTGGTGAACTATGGACAGGATGGAGAAGGGGGCACATCCATAGTTTGTGTCCAACCTGGGGTACAAGAGGGTGCACTCAAGACGGTCCTGGCTAGGGCATGGTTTACATGTTGAGTAATTTTACTTTGGAGCATGTTGGTTGCATGTTGAGTAATTACTCTGGAGCATGTTGTGCATGGTGTTGAGCATTGTTTCAGTGGAACCAACACTCATGTAGAGTGGTGAAGTCCACTTATCTCTCCCAGAGTACTCCATGGCAAGATCTAGTATCACTGACATCTTCCTAGGATGAGAGTGGCTTTTCCAAGTGTTATAATTCATATAATTATTACAACCATTCATTCTAAATTATATGGAGAATAGTATATATTGATTTTAGTGCTAATTTATATGGATGTGTATTTAATTTATCATGTTAACCATATATTTTGGAATGTCTTAATAAACTATTACATATTATCCTCCACATTAGTTATTCTCATCCATTTTAATAATATTGTAGTTTTTAAATTACCTTTATTCTAATATTTAATCCACTAAATCCGTTGCTAATACTAAAATAACTTTGGTGGAAAAGTGACATGATGCAGAGAAAGACTCAACTAAACCAACTTGGCACAACTGAAACAATGATCCATTAGCAACAATGACTTTGATGCATCCTAGTTCAACTTTGGAACATTGCCAACATGGCCTATAGGAATTCAAAAAGGAGAACGGCATCATGTAAGAGTTCTTGGGCACTTCATCCCATTCATAACATATCTCCCTGATTCTATCCTCAACCATGATTGAACTATGCAAAGATTTGTTCAATCACCAAGCAACATAGGGTTTCTTGACTATTTTCGAGCAAATGAGAGCACACTGTCATTGTTTCCTGACACATGCAAAATTTTAAATGCTTTAGCCCAAAATGGCTTTTAGATATCCTTAAAATAGAACTTTCTACCAATTTTCATGACTTTTGACGGTGGAAAACAAATATATGAATTTTTTAGTGTTTCTGGAAACCCTAGGCAAGGTTTGGACTTGTCAATACAAAAATGGTTATAAAGTTTGGAAAACTTAATGAAATGACTCCAAAAAAACCAAAAGTTCTATATTTCATAGCTATATCATCCACATGCCTTCCCTTGACCGTACTAGGTTGTACAAAACTGTACCAAGCAAGTTTCTTGTTGTTTCACCATAAAAATCTGTACATGGCAATCACTAATTTTATCATAGCTTTCACAAAACATAATGAAAATAAGTCAAAACAAAAGCATTAGAAAGCTGACAACATTCTCAAAATTTTCCAATAACTTTCAAGGTGGTACTATATAGTACAATTCCATACAATCCAATTTACAGACTGTTACACATAGGAAATGCAAAGGAAAACGTACAAAATTGAAGTATTTTCATTCCAAAACATTCTCCAACCTTCTCCAATCTTGGTGCTCATATGTATGTCATATTTATGCCATTAAATTCATTCCCATCGTTCAAAACTTATTTCTAACTTCCCAAACCAAAAATGCAACTTTTTGACAACTTTGATGTGATAACCTTTGCAACTTTTTGCTCCTAATGACCAGAATAACTCAAAAGGATCCCAAATGGCCTAGAATGGTCAAAATTGACCTTATTGACCCAAAACAAGTCCAAACAACCCAAAATTTAAAGTTTCAAAAAATGATAAAAAGTGCATCAGAGGATTCCCCTGCATCATGACATTGCATACTTGATCTCACGGCAAACCAACAAAGGCACAAAGAGACACATACCTTTGTTAAATATGTAGCAACAATGATAAGATAATAAATCATACAATTTAAAAGACTAAAAGAGAAATACAGAAAAGAAAGAGGGGTGGATCAAGCCTCGACTGTTTGTCCAACTCGATGTGGATTAAGCCTTAGCTATTTGTCCAAAAGAAAACATTTACAAGTGAAACCCGTTCTCCACTATACAAACCAAATACGCTCACATGGGCTAGTGAAATCCGTTGTCCACTAGGTGAGCCCTAGGAAGTTGCTAGCTAACCATACCAAAATTATACCTCTTGATAACTTTGATAAGGTACCACAAAGATGGTCACAAGGCTAGCAAGCTATGTTATGCTAGGCACTCATGAGAAAGGCTCCATTGGAAAGCAAGTTGTGTTATGCTTGGTGGCCTTGAAAAAGGGTAAAAGATCCACTGGAAAGCAAGTTGTGTTAGTTTTTATGGCCTTGATATATGTAATAGGATATTCAAAGGGGTTTTTCTTAGTTCATGAAAGGTCTCACCTTAGGGAACATCATCCCTAATGTCTCCAACAGAGGACTAGTCGAGGATAAAATATTTGTAACTTAGGGAATGCACTTTGTAGCATTACCACTAAGAGGAATGTCATATGCCAAGAAAATTCACCATCTCGAAGGACATCAAACACAATGTCACCAAGAAGAAGACACATCACATGAAGTAAAAAGACTGCACTGTAAAACATGAAAAACAAATGTCAAAATAATAATGCCAATGTACACCCCACTTTAAAAAAATTGCTAAACTCCATGTTGTGAGTAATTACTTTAAAGTAGAAAATGATAAATGCTAAACAATAAAGAAGATATGAGAGCATATTTGGAAATCCATATGTCAACATATGTTTCTAAATGAAGTTGCATCATGAAAAGGAGTTGCCCCCAAATGAAATCCCAAACACATAAGGGATCCACAAATTTGGGTTCAATGTATGTCTTTGATACAATGATATTATAGAGCTCGGAAACATCATCATTCCCAAAATACTCATAGAACTGGAAGAATGACACATAGAGAGCGAAAACAAATAAACGATTTTGGATCAACATGGAAGAGACCTAAATGTCTCGATGCCTTGCGTCATCCCCAAAAGGAAAACACAAGACAAAAGAAAAGATAAAGGTTTAAGAACACATAGAAGAATGTAGGTAAAAATAGAGGAATGAACATAAAGACATGTCAAAATAAAACGATACAGGGGATCACATTATGCACATGCAATCACACACAAAGAACATGAAAATAAGACAAATTAAAAACTAGTAAGGCACATGCGATTCAACCTATAGCAGGTCATTTGCATCCCAATCTTGTTCATCATACGGAAGGCAGATAACTAACCAAAGGGACAACAACAAGTGTGGGTGAAGCCACAATAGTGGTTTACAATTCAAGTGAGGAAGGAAAACTCACAAAAAATGCCCCCAAGGCAAAAAAAAGAAGTGATTTTAGGGGTTCGTACGAACCTACTGGTTCAATCGAACTAATAAGGGGTTCGCTCGAACTAGTGTTCGACTGAATCCCTTTGAATCTTGTCTGCCAAAAAAAACAAAAAAATCATAGGAACTCCTATGGAACCCCCTTATCCCTCATCCCCCATCTGAGACACAAAAAAAACCTAAATTTTGGTACTTCAGAGCTCGGGTTGAGGATGAAAATGGAGGAATCTTCACAAAATCAATTAGAATTAGGTAGTCCTCAGAACGAGCTATCCAACAAATATAATTTTAATATGTTTTGGTTTTATTATGTATGTGTTTTTTTAGTTTTATTAAACATAGGTTTTTCACCAAAAATCAAGCTCTTTGTTTTGCACATGTGGAAAAATATCAGATTATCAAAATAAAATTTTAAAAAATATGTTCGTGCTAGGTATTGATGTCCTTGATCCATTAAAAAAAAAATGAATTTTGATACATACAGAAAAAGTTATGTTGTATACAGTCCGCCTATGTCTAAATTGCAATTGGTTTGACTTCGAAACTTGATTAAGGAAAAAATATTCAATAAAAAACTATGAGACCAAATGAAAGTGCTAGATATCGTAGTTACAAATCTAAATTCAAAAAAAATAGAATTTTATCCTTCATACAAAAAAAGCTATGTTGTATATGGTGAGCGTCACTTTTTAAAAATGTTGTTTTTTGAAAAAAAATAGTTTTCATGGGAGATGGAAAAAGAAGTGCAATCTGATTCCAAAAAAATTGAAAAAAATATTTTTAGAATCTACAGACAAAATGTGTGAGACTCTAGTTTGCATCATCTTCAAATTCCTCACGGTTTAGCCGCTATAGGTGCCCGAATGTGAAGATTTAGTTAAAAATAATAATTTCAGTGTCCAGTTTGGCCAAAAATTGTAAACCACTATTGTGGGATCACCCGTGTAGTACTAGGGACATCACCAGGTTCAACGCGTGGTGATTCACTCTTTTTAGGAGGATCATCATGGTTTCCCTCATCCAAAGTCAAGGAAGTGGAAAACAAGAAATTTAATTCACCATGCACTTCATCAATTTTAGTAATCTCATCATTATTATCCAAGTTAATCACAACAGGAGGTCTTATGGTAATATCCATGGAAGGTACTTGTTCTTGTTGTGATGGAGATATAGGATTTTCTTGTTGCGGTGAAGGTGGAGACTCATCATGCATTGCTTGAGTTGTTATTTGATCTTGAGTTGTTGATTCATCTTTTGTTTGTAAATAATGAGCAATGGCATGACTTCTATGCTTACGCTCTCTAGAATTTTGATTCCTTTTTGTTTGGTTTTCAAGTTTTGATTGTGTAGAAGTGGGTTTATCAACCATAGGTTTATTTTCTTCTTGTAAGGGAGAAATAGAAAGAACCATGGGAGGTTGTTCAACCACTTTATCTTTAACTTTATAAACTTGTTTGATTTTAGGAGGCACAACGAGACTTATTTGGTTATCCCTTGGTCTTTTATAGGAAATGGGTGAAGGATTTGCTATGTTTTGGTCTTGGTTACTTGGAAGGGCTTTTGGTTAAATCATCATCTCATCAATGATGGGAGGCCCAATCATGGGTTGAGGCATATTGCTAAGGGATAACTCTGCTATGCGCTTTGCCTTAAAATTTTGATAAGATTTGAAAAATAATTCCTCACAAGGCCTAATAGGTTGCATAGGTTCAGGCCAAAAGACATCCAATGAGAAATTCCCACGAGAAGACATAGGATTTAAACCACTTGATGCACAACAAATATTTGATTGTTAAAGGGAAACTTCAAGCATTTGTGAATGATTGACACAATGAATTTTATGGAGTGAAGCCATGGGTAGCCTAACTTCACATGAAATTGATCTGATGTCGGGATGATGGAGAATGATACATTTAATTATTTTGGTCCAAATTTTAGAGGAAGAGTTATTGAACCTATCATAGGGAAAGAAAAATCATTAAACATTTTGATCCATGATTTCGGTTGTTCATAAGTATCTTGATAAATTTCATGCACAAACAAGAATTCTTTAGTGATCACGTTCTCTACGTAGATGTGATCAATTAGTACCCTATTAGTAGGCTTGTCATTGATTTGTTTGGTAATGTAAAGAGGACCATTGGGTGCATATTTAATTATTTCATTTGATTAGAAAGCAATGTCAAGGGGCATATTGGTTTGGCCCTTACGAGGTTGAACTTCAATGATTCTAATCATACTATCCATAGGATTTTCCTTATTATCATGCATGTTGTTATCATTTGTGTCAACATTCATCACATCATTCTTGGTTTCACTAGCTTTGAAAAAGGAGATGTTATGATTTGGCATAGGATTGGTAAAGATTTTTAAATTTTGGTTGGGAGGGGCAACAGGCTTATTTCCTTGATCATTAACACCACCAATTTGAATGTGATTAGAATCAATGAGGTCTTGCACAATATTTTTAAGATGCTTACAATGTTTAGTATCATATCCATTTTGTTAGTGATAATGGAAAAAGGCATTTTTTTTATAGTTTGGAGGTAAAGGCTTAGTAGGATCAAGAGCTCTAACATGAGGTAAGGAAATTAAGTTCTTGTTTAAGAGTTGCAACATGATGGAATGATGGGTATCAGGTAGAGGGGTAAATTGTCTATTCCTCTCCCCAAATTCATATGGATTTATTGTCTTTATAGCAAGCAATTGGGAGTCAAATTGTTGAGTTGGTTGAGGAGCATTGAGATGTATAGAGCCCTTATTTGTTTTCTTGAATGATTGGTAGTTGGTTTGGGGCATGGATTCAAATTTTTCAAGATGGTTAGAGGGATTTTTTACTTCACGACTACTTAACTTAATTTTGGTAATCATGAAGGGCAGTACATAATTGTGTGAAGGAGGGAAATTTCATCATCCCAATCTTATCTTGAACCTTATTTTTCAAATTCTCAATGAACATTCATTGGAGATCAGGATCGAGAATCTTAATATTGATTTGCAAGTAAAGCAATTGATAATGGGAGATAAAGTCAGTGACCTTTTCATCATCCTTTTGCTTACATCTCATTAAATCTACTAAGGTCATCTTAGGACCCATGTGTATTTGGAAGTGATTAAGAAAGGCATCAACAAGTTCATTGAATGAATGTATTGCTTTATTTGGTAAGGAACAAAACCATTCCAAAGTGGTATCTTTCAAGGATCTAGGGAAGAGTTTAGCAAGAGTCACTACATAAGGTTGTGTATGCAAAAACATGGCTGACAGGATCTCCTTTCCCCTCATATTTCTCAAATCTAGGAATCTTTATCCCTTGTGGCATTTGTGTTCTCAATATCTCCAATGATAATGGGTTTATTTTGACATATTGTGAAGGTTGGCCATTTTGATTTTGATTCAATGTAGCAATTTTTTGTTGGAGGGATGAAACACTTTGTAAGAGTTGGTTAAGGACATGATCATTGTTTGTGTTGTGAGATGGAGGTGAATAAGGTGGAGGTGTATATATGTTTGGAGAACAAGTGAATTGTAAATTTGTGAGGGGTGATGGATTCAAAGATATGAGATTTGAATGCACAAAGCTAAAGGGATTCCTAGTGGAAACACCTAAGGTAGTATTGACATTGCTAGTGGGTTGTATGGTTGTAGTAACAGTTGGATTAGTGTATGTTAGAATAGAGGTAATGGTTGTAGGAGGAGGAATTTGACTTCCACCTTGACTTTGAGTATACCCCAAAGTTTGAGCACAACTAGTCATTGTAGGGACATGTTTATTAAAGATATGGGATAGGCTACACACAACTTCTATTCCTATTTCATTATCAATCATTCTCCTTATGTTATCTATTATATGAATCACAATACCAGTAATATATTCAAAACTCATAAAGTTTTGTAATTTTTCTAATTCTTCATCCATTTGTGTTAGTTCTCCTTGAGGTACATTAGCAACCATTGATTCAACATTAGTAACATTATTTAATTGTAAGGAGGTCATAGGAAATGAGGTGTCAAGGGTATGGTCCATGATGGGTTGACTAGTTTCAACACTATGAGTGAAAGAGCTAGAGAACACAAGATCCACGATGGATGTATTAGTGTGGGATGCCATGAGTCTAGAGCTACGTCTCACTAGAGCATTGGCAATATGACACCAAGTTGTGAAGCTCATATAAGTTTCAACAAACCTAAGGTGCACCCAAAATGGAGAATAGGCACTAGATAAATGTAATCAAACATCCTAGAATATGAAGTGTAATGCAAGTATGTAAAAAGAGAGCAATTTCTAGATTTTAAACAAGATAATGTTTTGATTATACTATAAAAAAACCTAAAAATGATGTCTTGTAATCCCAATTTATGTTTTAAATACACTTGAATTGGTCAATTAACCTTATTATAAATGATTGCAGAAAACAAAAATTCTAGAAACTAAAATAGGAAGCTAAATGCAGAAACACAAAATGTAGACAGAGAGTTTTTGGTGCCCAAAAATTCAGAAAAATACCTAATCAGGGACTCATTCACCCATGGACGAATGGGTCTTCTGTCAGCTTATTGATAAATTAAATTACAAATTTATGAGTTGATGTTTATGTTTCCAGATTATGGTTGCAAATAGGTAGTTACAATTTCAGATTTATGAAAAAATCAGATCTAAATGCAAGTGTGAAATGATGTTAAATGACAAGCAAAAAGACCTAATTTGATATGAAATTTTGATTCAATTTTATGATTTGAATTGATCATGCAATGTTATGTAAGCACTATGCAAAATTAATGAAATTTTTTGAATTTTTTGGATTTTAAAGAATGCAAAATGTAAACCTAAAACCCTAAATGAGATGCAAACTAATGCAATTTAACAACCCTAAATGAGATTAAATTCAATGCAATGTAATGCAAAGTAATACAAATCCTAAATCTAGGGTTTTGAATGGACTCCAAATTCAAAAAGTTTATAGTGCAAGAATGTTGGGTTCGCCAAAATGAAACATAGAAAAATAAGGTGTGGTGTCAAAATGATATGTGTGTTGGGATGTAGATGGACCTATTTTCCTTTATTTCATTAGGAAATGAGATCCACACAAATAATTGACTTACAACCCTTAGGTTAGTCAACTCAATCAGGGAATCTACTAATTCCCTTATGATTGAGGATAGGGGTATCAACCTAAACCACACTTTTGGGGGGAAACCAAAAATATTAAATCACCACAATCATGCAAGATAACACTTAAAACGTCAATTTAAAGCATAATATAGATAGAAACAACAAATTTCTAAAGGATCTGGAAATGGTAGAGTGATGTGTACCTATCACCAAAATGTAGTTTCGAGAGGTTGATTCAAACTCATTCACCCATGGGCGAATGGGTCTTTTTGTAGGGTTTTTAAACAACTTTCAGGAGCCTCTGATGTCAATATGTAGCTTATGTTTGATCTAGGTTTCAATGTCAAAAATTCAAAAATGAGATCTGTAGGTGAGTTTCCATGAATTGACGACAACTTTGACAACTTTTGCAACTTTGACAACTTTTCCAATTTTGCTCTTCAAGAGATCTTTGATCCTTCTGCAACCTAAGATATGCAACACAAACACAAGAGGGAAAATTTGTTTATTTTTGGTGAATAGGGATTTTCCTTGGTCAAACTCCAATTTGGTAATTAAACCTTGAATTGAAATAATGAAACATGAAAGGAATGATGAATGAACAATGTTATGTTTCAACTCACAAAACCCTTGAATAAAAATTTGGAGGACTAAAATGTTGAGTTTGATCTTGCATGAAATGGACTCAATGGATGTGGATCTTGATGCTTTAAATATGACTTGAATGCTTGCTTGAATCTTTGAAACCTACATCACAATGTTAGCTCCAAAAACATGCATGATTGCAAGAGACTTTGACATGATGCTTGAGATATTGATTGCTACAATAAATCACTGATAAATCTGCTCTGGAATGCCCTTGATTGTAATATTTGCTCTTGTGAAAGTTCTCTTCTTACTTCTTGAAAATTCTAGGTTGCTTAGGATTTGAATTGATGAAATAACCTTGTATTTATAGGCATGTATCCTTAATTTCCCAAAAAATAAATATTACAAGCTGACATTGAAATTTAAATTGGATCACATTAAAATACTGCCAAAAACATAGTTTAAATTTAGGTTCAAAGGCCTAGGGATGACTCATTCACCCATGGACGAATGGGTCCCATGTCCCTATTCCTAGAACAGACATTGCTCAAGGTAAAGTATTATGTGTTGGCATTAATTATTGTCGGGTTTCCCCTTCGAAAAATATAATTTATTAGGCTTGTAGATGTAAAATAGGGATTATTAAGGCATAATTAAGTCCAATTTAATTGAGGGGACTTAAACAAAATGTGAAAATGTAAAGGAGTACATTTTTCTACACTACAATAGTAAACTGATGCCATCAACATATAGACCCATAAACCACAATCACAAGCTCCATGTGCAAACCTGGTAATGTAGAACATACACATCTAGGAAACCCCATTGCATGGGTAATGCAAATCTGAAAATGATCAAGGCATACCAAGTCTACCAATAGCATCACATAAAAGGTGTAAACAACATCATGTAGTACCAAGAAACATCCACAATGATATGAAAAACATGTAATCCAATAACCTATAAGAACAACTCTCACCACAAGTCTCCATAGTTATCCCATGTTCTCCACACCTAATAAAGGAAAGAGATAAAGGAACCTCCATGTCATCACCCAAGAACATAAGTGAAAACACATGACCATAAGATAGTGATCATAATAGCTCCAACCAAACCTCAAAACTAATGTAATATGAAACCAAATATCCAAGAAGATAACCAAGACCAAAGAGAGAAACACTGCACATCATACACATGTAGAAATTCCTTCTACATACACCTCTAAATTCTAATTGTGTCAAGTGTGATCTCCTCCACAACACCCCAAAATAAAATCCATAACAACACCCAACCATTCAATCACCAAGATCAAACATAATATATGTATGATCATGCGACTATCATGGATATAAGCCTCTCAAAACAAGAAAATCAAACTCAATGTAACCATTCCCAAAGAAGGAAATAAGCCCAATACATCTCCTAAACTTGACATCAATGAATGTACTCATAATGCATAAGGAGATAAGCATACCAACACTCCTTAAATGAACCCTCTAGAACCAAATATCCATAGCTAAATATCTATATGCATGAGAAGATAAAGCATAAACATAATGCATTTGAAAGAAATAATGAGCAATACCTCTCAAGTAAACCACTGAGTAGACCAAGAGTGGGGAATGTGAATGCTCCTCCAAGATATCCAAGTCATCATGACTCATCCAAGAACACTCTCCTCATAGGTCCATGTTGGACTCATGTCTAACCAAGGTGTAGGATCCTCAGACTTCCTGTTGAAATCTCATCAAGAGTAACCATCTCAAAAAAATGTCTCTAACCACAAGAGAAATCAAGCCTCACCTAATTCTCCATGTATCCATGAGAACTTGTAATTGATCAATACACGCCAAACTCCAAATGCAACATAGCACCATCATGAAGTAATCAATAAAATTATCATGTACTCAATACAAAGAGAACCAAACAAGATCAATATCAAAGCTTCAATCATGAATCAAGAACATAAACATGACAACATGATCTAACCATCTCCTCATAGGAGATCACATGCAATAATGCATACATCCTAGTCTCAAGAGAACATGTACCATGCCAAACTCTAATATAGAATCAAGAGTACATCATGACATAATACCAAAACACGCTAAACCAAGAATCAACATCTCTAATCACATGAAGATAACCACATCCTGCCAATGAAACCCAAGATGTCAAAGAACCCTCACCGAATAGAAATAGGATCCAAGATTCCACCCATGAAACCAAAAAACACTGCAAAAGATCATCCACCATCAAATGGTGAATCCACATCACTTCCAACAACTCCCACTAAATCATGATACCAAGCTACACATGGCATCATGACAACCATCTCCTCCATGAAGATCATTCAGATCTACACACACAACTAAAATGTCAATAACAACAAGTGAAACCAAGATCTCCAAGCCAAGAAGATACAACTGCCAACAAACCATCAAGAATATATCCAACACCGCCAATCCATCATTGTCAAAATCTCCCACTAAAAATTATAACCAAGCTATCCATGACAAATTCATCAAACCATCATTCTACAAGTCCCAAAACTAACTATCTAAGTACTATAAACATCATCCATCCTCTCATCTCAAAGCACACATACCAATGTACAAATGACCATAGACAAGGCCAACTAACAAAGTCTACAACAAAACTGAATCAAACCTGGTGGATATAGATAATCCACATTGAAGTCATCCCACTGCAATCAATAGGTTGTGCATACCTACTAGTCACATAAATCATAGATCCAATCATTGAAACATGCAAATTCATCATCACATTAGTAAACTATAAATTGAGATATCAAAGAGAATAATCTTGTATAATAAATGACTCAAAAGGGAATTCCCTGTATGAATTCCCCCTGATCCTAGATGGGTGAAATGTAATTTTGATGGCTACTCAAAAGGGAATCTGGGAGTGGTTAGGGATGAAAGCGACATCTATGTGGTGGGATACAACAAAGGTCTAGGGACAACAACGAACAATTTTGTTGAAGCATATGTTGTTTGGGTTGGAATTGGTTACCTTAGCGAGAATGGGTACATAAGGTGATTGTAGAAGGGGACTCCAAACTTATTATTGACTATCTTAACAACAATGTTGAAGCACCCTAGGAAATAAAGGATCTTTTGGATGATTGTAAAAACATGTTATAGTTCTTCCAACAATATAAAATTCATCATACTTTTAGGGAGGATAATAGGGCTGCAGATGCTTTGGCTAACTTTGGTGTGAGACATGAAGCTTTAAAATTATGGGACTTCTCCAATATGTCCAATCAAATAAAAGAAGTTTTGGCCCAGGACAAATTAAGAATGAAGGATAAATCTTACGCTTGATTAATGATGGTTGGAGTAGCTATAATTGAAAAGGGTGGTGACCTTGGGGGTCCAGCTATCATAGGTGATCCTTGGTGGCACTTAGACTTGCTAATAGTGTTGGGGATACGGATTCGGTTATGTCATCAAGATAGACATCTAAGACAGCAGTGCCTTAGTAATTTCAATTCAAAATCATAACAAAAACACAACCAACTATGCCATAAAGCAGAAACAGGCACAGTTGATCCCCCATTGATCCTACTGAGGAAAGTAAATGCTTGACAAAAAAAAGATTCAACACAAGCAGAGATTCAAGAATATGAATCAAACAACCATGAAAGACAAAACTATGAACACACAAATATACGTGGGGAAAACCTTTTCAGGTAAAAAACCCCACCTCCAAAACACTCAACTCATATGTATTATTTAGTAACTGAAACGGTTACAATACAAAACCAAAGCTATGCTCTTCAGGAGATTACATCTTGTTCATCTAGAGAAAGAATATTGGCAACACAAATCAGAATCATCACACAGTTACAATATCCTTATGATATATTGTGTAGATTCCCTTCAGCTCCTCACAAATGACTGTCACAGCTAGCCTCATGGCCAACCTAGCCTCTTGGCCTCATAGGTTCACATCTTACCAAATTTGAGAGTCTAAGTGTTCACGGTTGAACCGCTCGAACACTCTCAGCCTCTCTTTGTTATCCTTCATCATCTGTATCGATCTGCACACTAGAATACATATACTGTGTGCCAACCTATTCAGCCCATCCCTACCAACAATGGTCATCAGGATAATAAATTATCCATCTGCAAGCCTTCCATTTCTGATTACGTGCACCACTTAATCTGCAAGCATCGAGCTGCACAACATTAAATCCGATCTCAGACATGTCTGTCAACCTTGCTATAATAATGTAGCTCAATCGCACATTAGAAAATAACCAATCGGCCAACCAGATCATAAATTTATTCCACGTGTCGCCATCTCATTCACTGTCACACTTTGACTGTCGGTCCAGCTGGGTCAAGCTCGGGCAACCGAGCTCCGAGCCCATTTGCCTTCTACCATGCTACCGCTGCCTAGACCAACATGCCTCGTGGTATGGTGGTAAGCCATCCGAGCTCCTTCGAGCTTTGGCCCACATACCACCACCGCGCTACCGCCAACCCATTTGGCTCGCCTCGCGGTATGGCGGTAACCGCCCAGCAGACCGTTAGCGGTCATACCGCGAAGACTGCCAGGTCTCACCATGGTAGAGCGGTAACCACTTTGGAAGACCGCCAGTGGTCTTACTGTGACCACCACAGTCACTCCAAGCACCGACCGCAGTAGGGCGGTAACCATCACCAAACCACTGCCACCAACCATCAATGATTTACCGTGCCCACCACGGCTTAAGAATAAGCCTTCGTGGTAGGGCGGTAACCACTTCCTTTGCCAGCTTTCCACCACTGCTTCATCCACCATGTTACCTCGCCACCAATTGGACCACCCAGCAATAAGGCGGTAAGCCTTCACTCTGCCACTCAGCCGCTCACCGCACAACCGCGCCACCTCCAAGAGACCTCAGTGGTATAGTGGTAGCACCGCCCAACTGCCAGATAGAGTAAGGTGGCCTGCGGTAAAGTAGTAAACCGCACAACCACGCCACCAAGGAAAGAACAGGTAGCGGTATGGCGGTAAAGGCCATAAATATGAAGAAATCACCTAAGTCTTCAATGGAAAAGACCAGAAAGTTGAGGCAGACTTTCCCAACAATCTCCCACTTGCCGAAGACTTTCAAGCTTCCTCCAAACATCTAAACAAGGACTAAAACCATGCTTCCATGCTCCAACCAAGACCCCTGCAACGACATCAAAAAATGTCCACCATCTCAGGCTACAGCTCCAAACATCCAACACAAGTAAAGGAACAAGCCAAGGCGTATATGCACCAGCCTCCAGAACACAAACATTTGATCCTTCAAGCGGAAAAGGAACCACAACAGTAGCAACAAGGTACAATGAAAACACAAAAAGAGAACCATTCTCCAGAACAAGATAAAACCATCAGCTAGAACAAAAACCATAAAAATGACTGCTCTCATCCAACTGAACAAACCCACGCGGCTGAACATAGCGCCCACAATTCGTGCTAATCCGTCCAACCACCCATACCTCAAAGGTATGATAACCAGCAGGAGACTCATGCCATCATAAAACCACCCATCTCAGTAGTAAACAAGCACCCTATGTCAACCAGTCAAAAGACCAAACACGTCCAAGTACTCCCACTGCAAGGGTGCTATCCAGATGAATGCAAACAAAGCACCATCACACATGATCCAGGAATCCTAAGTCCACCAAACCCTACATATAGAAATGAGGAACCATGTAGTTATGAGGAACAACCACACTGATTTGCACCACCTGCAATCACCTACTGCAAGAAACTTTTCTCTGAACTGCCTTCCACAGATCTTCCAAAATCCTTCAAATCTGACTAAAGAAAGAAGCACAGACACCTTCGTGTCATCACCCAAGTAACAACACATGACCAAAAACTGTGACCAACTCGGCACCACAAAGGAAACTCACATCTAAAGTCAAAAGAACAATCAGGAAGAACAAGACTAGATTAGAGAGAAACAACAAATCAAAAATATGCCCTTCTACAAACACTTCTATATGCCAGCTATGTCAAGAATGATCTTCTTCACATCCCAAAGGAAAATCCTTAACAACATCCAACAAATCCATGGATGTAAGCACCTCAAAGAAGATCAGACTAACCCATATAAACATATCCTATCAGTCCTCAAAAGCACAAGGAGATCCACTATGCTATCAACCTTCCATTATGAATCCTCTAGAATCTCAAAACAACTCAAGATTCATATTATGAAAGATAAAGCATAACACACATTTGAAAGATATAATGGGAAAATACCTTTCAAAGTGACACCACTACCGAGCAGACCAAGAAGAAAAGAAGAGATGCTCCTCCAAGATATACAAGCCACCATGACTTACCCAAGAGCATTCTCCTTCATGGTCTTTGTTGAACTCGCATTCAACCAAGGTGCAGGCTACTCGGACTTTCAGATGTAACAACAACATTCTCAAAAGAATTCCAGCCTCACCTTATTCTCCATGCATCCATGAGCACCAGCACCTGTCATCTCATGCTAACTCCAAACTGCATCATTGCAATAAACATGAAGTCCTCCAGCATATGACCAATGTACTCAAAACAAGGAGAAACCCCAGACCACTGTCAAAGCTCCAAACCTAGGAAAAGAACTTATCATGACACCATGATCTACACATCCCCATAGGATATACCATGCTTCAAGTGAACAAGCTATGGTCTCAAGAGCAAAGAAAAATTCCAAAACTCTAAGAAAGAGTAACCATGACATAAAGCAAACAACTCTAAACCAAAACCAACATCACCTGTCAAGCACCACCAACATCTCAACCAAAGACTACCAAGGTCCTTCATGGCTCCAAGATGTTGCACATCTTCAAATAGTGACCATGCAGATGCGAAAGAACTCTTCTATAGCAACAGGATCTAAGAGTCCTCAAGAAGCATCTACAACACCAAACAAGATCATTCACCATGAAGTGATGAATCCGCAGTCACTGCTAAAGCTCCAACTGAACTGTGACACCGAGCTTTCCAAGCACCATGAAAGATCACCCCATCACTGTCAAAAGCTTACACTAGCCAGTGTATCCAACTCTCCATGACACCATGATTCACATGCTTCAGGTCCCCATTACTGACTATTCAGGTACTCAAATTCCATTCCTCCTCTCATCTCAAAACAGCCACGCCAATGCACAAGTGACCACATACAAGGTCAGCTAATAGATCTGCACCACACAGTTACAACCTCATGGATATTGACAATCCACTTCCGAGTTGTCTCACAACAAACATGTAGGTAAGGACAACCCACAACATTGCACAACTCGTGCATGCAACCAAATGAAAAACTGCAAATCTATCATCGCACTGGAAACTACAAAACTGGGATCATCAAAGAGAACAGCCAAAGCTGACAAGCATGAATTAAACACCAAATCAGCAACAGATCCAATTTTCCAGTCACGTCCACAACCCAAGCACCATAGTCTAGGAAACCAACAAACATACCACAAGAATGCTCAAAGAGAAACTCATACCAACACTCCCATGTAGATAAGACATCACACCTCCTCTAAGACATGTCGAGCTGCAACTATCTCATCCAGTCACACCCCAAAAGCCAGGATCTAGAAAATAGCAGACAACAGCTCCACACAATGCAAGTTTTCCTTGACCGTGTAAAACCTACAAAACCACAGTGTTTATAAAACACCCATGCATCTCCATATTCACTGCTCATCTGGACGACTCAAGAGTCTGCACACAACCATCACGGTTAACCAGAACAATGAAAAGAAACATGAAAAATCATGATAGACTTTTTAGGAAAATCTACAGAAAACCTCCAGAGCCAAAGACATGAATCTGAACCATGCGAGTGCAAGACACAGGTAAAAACAAAACAACAGGTCCATTTCAGACCAGTTCCAAAAACCACAGTCATGCGCAAGCATACGAGAGAGCCAAGCTATCTAGAAGTTGCAGACCACCTGGATCAACTTCATAGCCTCCATGCAATCAGAGCAACAAAGAAACTTCCTTCAGTGCTAAGTCAAAACACCCAGCACAAGCTAAATACTCCATGGCTAAATAGCAACACAAGCATCTCCATACCACCAGGGAGCCTCTCACACAGACACCCAGTATGAAACCACGCTTCGTTGCAACACAACAACAAACACATCTCACACCCTTTGCATCAGGAACATTTGCTGTGAGCCAAGATCCTCAGACCACATTGCCACAATATGATCAACTCCGGTCATCTCCAACATCTTTCAAACTGTGTGTTGAATCAAAGAAGCACACACTTCCACTCATTGAAGGATCAATCACCAACCATTTTCTCCAAACTTCCTCAAGCTCGCCAGGCTAAGAAGTCAGCACAGGAGAAATCCCATAACTTCAGCAACCAGGAGAAGACTTTAATACCATTGGTTGGTATCATCAAGCCTCAACCTCCTTCAACCAGCTTTGATACCACTTGTTGGTATCATGAGCAACAAGCTACTAGCTCTGATACCACTTGTTGGGGATACAAATTCGGTTTTGTCATCAAGATAGACATCTTAGATAGTAGTGCCTTAGTAATTTCAATTCAAAATCACAACAAAGACACAACGAACGATGCCATAAAGCAGAAACAGGCACAGTTGATCCCCCATTGATCCTATTGAGGAAAGTAAATGCTTGACAAAAAAAAGATTCAACACAAGCAAAGATTCAAGAACATGAATCAAACAACCATGAAAGACAAAACTATGAACACACAAATATACATGGGGAAAACCTTTTCAGGTAAAAAATCCCACCTCCAAAACTCTCAGCTCACATGTATTATTCAGTAACTAAAATGGTTACAATACAAATCCAGAGCTATGCTCTTCAGGAGATTACATCTTGTTCATCTGGAGAAAGAATACTGGCAACACAAATCAGAATCATCACACAGTTACAATGTCCTTATGACATACTGTGTAGATTCCCTTCATCTCATCACAAATGACTATCACTACCAGCCTCACGGTCAGCCCAGCCTCTTGGCCTCACAGGTTCACATCTTACCAGATCTGAGAGTCTAAGTGTTCACAGTTGAACCGCTTGAACACTCTCAACCTCTCTTTGTTATCGCTCATCATCTGTATTGATTTGCACACTAGAATACATATACTATGTGCCAACCTGTTCAGCCCATCCCTGCCAGCAACGGTCATTAGGATAATAAATTATCCACTTGCAAGCCTTCCATTTCTAATAACGTGCACCACTTAATCTGCAAGCATCGAGCTACGCAAATTAATTCTAGTCTCAGACATGTCTATCAACCTTGCTATAATAATGCAGCTCAATTGCACATCAGAAAATAACCAATTAGCCAACCAGATCATAAAGATCTTTCATGTGTCGCCATCTCATTCGCTGTTGCACTTTGACTACTGGTCCAGCTCGGTCAAGCTCGATCAACCGAGCTCCAAGTCCATTTTCCTTCTACCGCACTACCGCTGCCCAGACCAACACACCTTGTGATATGGCAGTAAGCCATCCGAGCTCCTTCGAGCTCTGTCCCACAAAATGCTACCGCTGACCCATCTGGCTCGCCTCACGGTATGGCGATAACTACCCAATAGACCGTTAGCGGTCATACCGCGCTACAGCGGAGACCACCAAGTCTCACCGTGGTAGAGCGGTAACTGCTCTGGCATACCGCCAGTGGTCTTACCGTGGCCACCGCGGCCACTCTGAGCACCGACCATGGTAGGGCAGTAATCGTCACCAGACCGCTACCACCAACCATCAATGATTTATGGTGCCCACCATGGCTTAAGAATAAGCCTTCGCGGTAGGGCGGTAACTATTTCCTTTGTCAGCTCACCTCCATTGCTTCATCCATCACGTTACCTCGCCACCAATTGGACCACCCAGCGGTAAGGCGGTAAGCCTTCACTCCGCCACTCAGCCACTCACCGCACAACCGCGCCACCTCCAAGAGACCTATGTTGTATAGCGGTAGCACCGCCCAACCCCCAGATAGAGTAAGGTGGCTTGCGGTAAAGTGGTAAACCGCACAACCGTGCCACCAAGGAAAGAGTAGGAAACGATATGGCGGTAAAGGCCATAAACATGAAGAAATCGCCTAAGTCTTCAATGGAAAAGACCAAAAAGTTGAGGCAGACTTTCCCAACAGACAGGATGGATGGAATGGCACGAGGAAAAAGGTACACCAAATCCCAAAGTAATAATAGGAATGAAAGGGAAAGGACGGTCTATTTGGCATGGCTCGTGCCTTGAAAGGAAAGATTTAAATGAGGAAATAAGGAATGCTCTTCACAATGAAAAAAATCTAAAGGATGATTTTGGAAAAGACAGATCGACACATGCAAGTGATGATGGTAAGATTGGTAATAAAATAAACTTAATTATCACTAGGAAGGGTGGAAAAGCTATGAGACTTAATTATGATGGGATTCAAAAAGGTGATAACCAATGTTTCAATTTCAAACATTCAACTAATAGTTTAGAGTCGCTATCTCCTGAAATGAAAAACCACAAGGTCGCCATTAATACAGAGTTTTTTGAATTGTCAGTTGCCATTGTCGAGAATGAAGAAGAGCATATTAAAGAGTTTCTCCTCCTTTCAAAAAACAACCTCTGTGAAGAGACCATCGTGGTGGCCCAAGGAAGCGGACGAAACCGTGCAAGTATGAATCGTTGCAAAAAAATGCAGAGCTATGGGGCCAATTTGAGAGAGTTGGTTTCACTCCTTACTTCACAGCCATGGAAGGGTATAATGAAAAGTTGAGCTACAAGTTCACCAATGCCTGGAAGGATGGTAAAGTCGAACTAGGTAGTCTCCATTTCAAAGTGGATGCAAAGCTTATTGCAAAGGCAATGGCACTTGCCTACGAAGGAAAGAAGATGGCAAAGGTAAGTAACGAAAAATACCAAGACTATATTGTGAAATTTTTTGAGGATAAGGAGAAGGCTGAGCGATTCCAGAATGTCTATTCTAGGTTTTTACTCCCACCCCATAGCACAATGTGTGTTTCTTTGTCATGAAGTATTTTACCCTTGAGGTTCGTTTTCAGTCACTGCATGGTTACCACTTCCCTATCCTTAACCATATTCGTCATCTCGAAAAGATAAATTTTCTTTTTTTCCTGTTCTCATCCTTGAGTTAGAGCCTTACCAATGGGGAAAATCCACCATTAAACACCAAGGCCTAATTAGATCTATTTGCAAATACATGTTGGCTATGTCTCTTCAAAGAAATATTTCCCTCAAAATGATTGAAAACCCTACCCCAAAGAGCTATGTGAAAATTGAACTCATCGAGAGTCTCCCTCATACCCTAGCTAAAACTCCCATTAAAAAGTATCCTAACCCTAAGGACCCTTTATGGTCTGACCTCCTAAAAGTCACTCCTGAAAAAAGGAGTGTTGCCTTTATCAACTCTGTTGTGAATAAAAAAGGAATTTTCTTATCCGAGAATTGGGGGAGGAAGCAAACACTATTACAATTTTGGATGATAATGAGAACCCTGAGTGCTCAACACTGGTTGGTAGAAGGTCTACAAGGCTTGCTATGGCATCTTATAAAGGGTTTGACAGCAGCAAAAATTCTAAAGATTCAAAGGAAAAATGTGCTTCTGGTTCGCATGAAAGTAAAGGAAAAAAGATGGTGAAGGAAGACAGGGATTCCTATACGGAGGAAATCCCAGATAGTTTGGGGGGAGAGTCAATTGAGGAGGAAGACTTTGAGTCGAAGGAGGATGAGGGTTCTGAAAATGAGGAAGTGGAAGGGGAGTCACAGTAAGAGGGGATTCATGAGGTTGAAGAGGAAAATGATAAGGTGGAGGAAAATGTTAATGCAATAAATGATCAAGAGGTGATGGAAACAAAACACCATGAGGAAGAGAAGATAGATGGAGATGATAATGTTAAAATCAAAAGGATGGAGGACAGATTGGAAAGGTTGGAAAAGATGATGCAAGAGGAGGATAAGGATAGCAGACTCCAGACTCTTGAAAAATTTGTGAAGAGTCTTTGCAGGGTGGTGGATGCAGTAATGAAGAAGGCTATTATGGATATGGTTTCGGGTCAAGGCAAAATCAAGAAGCAGAAAAAGAGAAAATTGATGGATGAGAATGCTGACTTATCGGGAAAGTTGGAGCCTAAAGAGAAAGTGGAAGACACTATCGAAGACCTGCTGAAAGCCTGGAGTTTGATCAAGGATGCTTAATCCTTGGTCATTGTTCTACTTTTTTTCTTTCTGCTTCTATGGTTTATTCTGGTGCTACTCCTAGCGATGCTATTACTAGTGTTGGCCTTTGGTGCCTGGACTATCATAATTTTAGTTATATTTTAGCTATTAGTTCTATTTTGTGCATGGACATTACTTTAAGTATTAATAATTATTATAGGTTTAAGTGGTGGGATCTGAATATGGACAATATGTATTTTTTTGATATTTTTGATAGGGCTGAAATATTCGATCTAGAGGGAATTGGTTAAGTTTTTTGGTTGGGGGGTTAGGGAAGCTTTTCTGGTCAGCTTCCTCTTGTTGTTGTTTTGATTGGTTGTTGTTCTCTATAATCTTGTACTAATCTGTAAGGGTCAGGACCCTTTCCTCGCTTAATCAATAAAAAAAATGACTCAAACACCAAATCAACCTCAAATATGATTTTCCAAACATGTACACACCCAAGTGTCGTAGTCAAGGAACCAAACAAGCATCTAGGAGATAAGAAACAACCTCCTAACACCAAACCAAATCACCACCAAAAGACCAAAAACATGATTATGGCATGCCAATACAAAAGTGTACCTACATAATTATGATACCATAATTAACACCAATGTTGTACCTACACTCAACTATCACCAACATAAGACTCCAAGTCTCAAACCATGTCCAATCATGTCCTCAAAACTCAAGACAACCTATGTACCTGTCATCATCAAAGTCCAAGTTTGAAAAACACATGTAAACTTGTACCAAGAAGCACCAAACTGATAATCAATTGTACATCATGAAAAACACATGAAAACATGTACTCCCTCAAGATTTCGCCTCTTGTGGATGCTACCATTATCACACCTCGAATATCAGGAACCCACAAGTGTTCAAACAAGTACACAACTCTCTACACTACAAACTAAACATATGAGTAAACAACTATGTAGTACATTGTATATGTGCTCCAATGCCTATTTAAAATTGAAAAATTGATTTTGTATGTAAAAGTTATGCTCAAAATCATGAAATCAAGAATATCAAAATTTTAGGCTCCAAAAACTAGGAAAAATAGAAAAATCAAGAAACCAAACCTATACCACAATGTAGTGCACAGAGAGAGCTTTTCGATGAGTATAACAAGTCAAAAAATGAACCATGTGGGTGAAAGTTATGCCCTCTGAAAGAAAAATTGCCTAATCTACCTTATGAGTGCAATAGTGGTGGCAACCAAGCGGAGCCACCGGTGGTGCTGCATCTGGAGGGGAGCAATAGACTCCAAAAACCTTTAAATTGGATTTAATTTTCACTCTCAAAAAATTTCACCGCCCCCCCATACAAACCTGACTAGGGAATTAAAACCAATGTAATTTTTCAAACTTTAAAATTTGGGTGGAAAAAATTAAATTTTATTATGGCGAGTTTAAAATAAATGTGGGTGACAATTGAAAAAACAAATTATGGCTCAGTCGACAGTGCTATCTGGCCTGTTTGCTGGACTGGAAGAGGTACAACATGGGGGTCTACGGACCTCCCCGCCTCTTTTTATTTTTTTTTAATTTTCAATATTGCAGGATTTAATCATAGGATTTTTAAAAGGCTGAAATAAATTCATTTTCTATAGGGCTGAATTTTTTTTTAATTTTTTATTTTGCAGATGCATTGATGACTATACGACCGTACAATAGGGGCAAGGGAGCCAAAAAAAAATCTCTTTTTTTTCTTGGTGAGCAAAATAGGTCATATTTTATATGATTTTTATCATTTCTCGACCAATCTAAATCCAACGATGAGGTCCACTTTGTCCTAGGGGTAATCTACAAAAATTCCCCCACAAAACCCTCATTTGAATGCACATCCAAGAAACTCATTTAACCCAACATTTCTCACACCCCAAATCTGCAAACAACCCATCATAACAACAAACGCAAAACCCTCAAATTTGCAATAAGCAACCTACAAAACCCTCATATCTTTCTATGCCTTTCATTCTCTCATGTAATACCATAGATTCAAACTTAAACAATATTTTATCAACCTAGGGTTATCCAACCACTACCATGGCTCTGATACCAAATGAAAGGAAACTAGCAACCATCTAATAGGGTAAACCCAAAATAGTGGTGTACAATTTTTATGAGGAAGGAAATTTGATAAAATTCTCACGCATTGAAAATTTCATTTTTTAAAGGATTTGTTTGAACGAGGGGCTTCGCACGAACCCAAAAGAGGGGTTCGGTCGAACCCCTAGTTCGAGCGAACCCCCTTTTGCATGGTGAGTTCGCTCGAACCCTGTGATGCCATGTTCCCTTATGGGGAATTCAAAAAAAAGGGGGGTTCGAGCGAACCCCCCTTTGAATGAATCCCCCTTCACCCTTTCGAGCGAAGGGGGGTTCACTCGAACCCCCCTTTTTTGCCCTTCTCCCCTCTTCCACCAAATTTTAGCAAAATTTTGCCCTTCGAAGCTCGGGTTAAGGATGAAAATGGAGGATACTTCACAAACCCAACTGGAAGATGGTAGTCCTCAGAACAAGCTATCCAACGAATTAAATTTTAATATGTTTTGGTTTTATTATGTTTGTTTTTTTAGTTTTATTAAACATAGGTTTTTCACCGAAAGTCAAGCTCTTTGTTTTGCACATGTGGAAAAATACCAAATTATCAAAATAATTTTTTTTTAAATATATTGAGGCTGGGTATTGATGTCCTTGATCCATTTAAAAAAAAAAAATGAATTTCGATACATACAGAAAAAGTTATGTTGTATGTAGTCCGCCTATGTCTGAATTGCAATTTGTTTGACTTCGAAACTTGGTTAAGTAAAAACTATTCAATAAAAAACTATGAGACCAAATGCAAGTGCTAGATATCGTAGTTAAAAATCTAAATTTAAAAAAATTAGAATTTTATCCTTTATACAAAAAAATTTGTGTTGTATACGGTGAGCGTCACTTTTTAAAAATGTTGTTTTCTGAAAAAAACCAGTTTTTGTGGGAGATCGAAAAAAAAGTGCAATATGATTCCAAAAATTTTGAAAAAAATATTTTTAGAATCTACAGACAAAATTTGATGAGACTCTAGTTTTCATCATCTTCAAATTCCCCACGGTTTAGCCGCTATAGGTGCCCAAATATGAAGATTTAGTTAAAAATAATAATTGCAGTGTCCAGTTTGGCCAAAAATTGTAAACCACTATTGTGGGATCACCCAATAAAAATTTCTACATAACCCAAAATAGAAATCTATGCAAATAAGTATTTAGAATCCACATGCAAGAGAATATACAACATACCCATGAAAAGATGATACAAGATATACCTTGGGAAAACCCTTAAGAGGGAAAAACCTAGCCTCCAAAATCATCCATGACTCGTGTAATATTCAACAATAAACATTGTAATACATCTTTAGAGCCTCCATGAACACCTTTAAAACATCAAGCCTCCTCAATACATCCTCCGTGTGTCCAAGCATGTAACCAAACATCCCATGCCATGCTTCACGTATGCACTCTTCAGAAGAAGACTCAAAACCCCAACTAGCCAACCTTAAACAACTACCCTTGTGTTTGCTTTTATAGAAACAAGCTCACACAAAACCACCAAGTGGTATTACATAAAACCATGTGACTAAAACCATGATATTACAAAACCATGACCCCACATTTAATATTGGGTACTTTATTAAATTACTTTCCCCAATATTAAATATACATTTTTACAACTTACATTATGTCCCAATGTTACATACAACATAAAGTAGCCCCAAATGTTAACTCCTAGTGATGCACGTACTTCTAGGCCCCCTAGGTGCACCACACACATAATAATAAATTAAACATTATAAACATTATGCAAGGTTTACAACACCTAATTCCTAATACTATTAGACTTATCATCCATAGCATGCTCTTCCCTCCAAGTTTGCTTATCCCCTCTTAGCACTTTTTCAAAGATTTAGACTTTCTCATCTTGGCATGCTTGTTGGACTTATCATCCTCGACACGCCTTTTCCTCCAAGTCTATTTTTTCCTCTCTAAGTCTTTTTTAGAGATTGAGTTTCTCATCCTAACATCCATGTCAGAATTGTCATCCTTTTCATTCCTTTCCCTCCAAGTTTGATTTTCCCCTCAAAGCACACTTTTAGAGTTTTAGATTTTCTCATCTTGACATCCCTGTTAGACATGTCATCCTTAGCATTTCTTTCCCTCCAAGTCCGATTTTCCCTTATAAGCCCCTTTTTAGAGTTTCTCATCTTGACATGTGTGTTGCTCTTGTCATCCATGGCATACCTTTCCCTCCAATTCAACTTTTCCCCTCTAAGACCCTTTTTGGAGTTTTGAATTTTCTCATCATGGCATGCCTATCTATTGAAGGCCATTCTAGTCATATACCATGAATAGTTAGGGTTAAAATTAATTTTAGCTTTGCAATCAAGGTTCAAGTTACAATATCAATTAGTATTAGAATTAGGTTTACAATTAAATTCACAATTAGAAAGAAGTTTGGGGCTAGGTTTATAGTTATCATTACAATTATACATCGGGTTAGGTTACAATTATACTTACAATTAGGGTAAGTATTAGAATTAGAGTTAGGATTAGAATTTGGTTTAAGGTTAGGTTTTTTCTTAGAATTAAAGATGGGTTTAGGTTACATTAATAAGGATTACTATTAGAATTAATATGTAACACTTAGACCTACACCAATCAAAATGTGTTAATCAAACTCTCCATTGAATGTTTTCACAAAGACATTTGCCATGATAATATGTAATTATGATCATTTTAAAATTAAAAAGACTTCTAATATCTAAATTATATTAAACATAAAAATTAAAAGAAATAAAAATAGTATGTATGAGAAATTCATAGTGCATTGGATTCTTTTTGCTTCAAAATGTTATTTGTGTGCAACTCCAACCCTAGCCCATGACGCTTTGGTAAACAAGATTTTTTGAGGTCGGATTACTGCTCAGATAATTTTACATAGATGCTAGCATATGGTACTTAGGATCTTGGTTATGGGGGCTTGAAGAAATGGCTACCAAAATCCCTTTCAATGGTCTCTCCTTTTGACTCTTTTCTTCCAAGCATGATTGGCAACCAAAGCAGTCCCCTCCTTGTTTGACATTCCACCCATGTTCTTAAGATTTGTATGGAAGGTTTTATTTGTGATAGGGAGGATTATTTATAGAATCATGACCTCATCTGTAGATTTATGAAAACATGTTTGAAGCTATGTGACCTCCACTCTTGGATCACCAAAAAATGGAAAGAATACATGGAGGAAGAAATATGCATTTACCCTAATGTTAGGGTTTTTTGTCCATTAATTTGACTCTCTTGAAGACAAGGAGTTGGTGCCAAAAAGTGGTCCTTGAATTTTTAATGGGGAATTTCTTATGCATAAAACCTTGGTTCCCATCTTTTGATCCTCAAATTGAGATTTTCTCTTCAACTTTTCTCTGGGTGCGTTTACCTTATTTCCCCCTACAATTCTAGGAGTTAGAGAGTTTGTGGGCCATTGTTACCGACTTAGGTAAGTATCATCACACTTCAAAAGAAATAATTAATTATGCAAGTTCCACTTGTGCATGTTTATGTGTTAAAATGTGAGGTAGGTGAAACTCAACGGCACTAAGCTCAAACTACTTAATCATAACTCACAATAAATACCAGGAAATACTCTACCCCAAAGATTGCAACAATTGGATATTCCTTTATTTCAAATTATAAAATCACTATAATTTTGCAACCAACACAATTTATTTTGACAATTTCATTTGTCAAAATAATAAGACAAAATTCAAAAACTCCACAAAGAATGATGGTGACAATTCAAATATCTAGTTAACCGAATCTCATACAATTCTACTATGGAATCTATTTACATAATACATCAATGGAAATTTTAATCATAGTTCTATATTTTTGCATACATTTGTGTAAATATGAGCTAGCCAAATGCTTTGTTCTTTACCTCTATCAACACTACTCAACTAATTCCAAATTCGATTTCCTTTATGAAAAATCAAAAATTTCTAACTCAACTCTTCAGATATACCCACTCACCCTTGGGCGTGACCCCATTTCACTTTAGTTTTTTGCAGTTGTTGTTACAACTGTGGCATGGCCTCCACCAGATTTCTCCTTTGTTTCTACCTGCTCTCCAGCCACCCCCTTCCACATTATATCTGCAATTTCACTATCAATGTTATCCCTCTATGATAGGCAACCTTTATTTGCTAATTTTTTCCAAGTTATTACTCGCACCACCTCCTCCTTTTGTTGTGCACACCCTTTTATAATGCTAATCTGCAATTTAATTTTGTTTGGAACCCCTTCAAATTCTTGTCATGGCTTTTCCTTGCCAAATGTGACCCCTTCACTCTCTTCTCCTCACTATTTCATTGTTGCTAGCTCATTTAATCCATGATAAGGTGTGCCCTTTTAGCTTTTGCATAATTAAAATATGTATTTGGCTTCATCGTTTCACATGCCATGACCTACCTTGGTCGATGGGATTTTTGTCAATAATTTTGAATAGATTAAAATCTTAAAGGAGACTTCCATTTATTTATTCCCTCTTTGAATATCAACCCTCAACCTATTAAGTTTCATTTTTCAAAATTTCATTTCATTTTTTAAAAATCTCCCTTTAGGAATCTGACCACCAACGCAAAATGCACAATGAACACAACTCAAACCAAAATTGAAATAAACAAACTAGAATTTTTTGGGTGATGTAGATTGCTTATTTGCCTGGGATGCTCATGTATTAGACATGTCAAATAGAAATTTTGTGAGAATATGATCACAAAAGTGGAGCTGGGTGATAGGATCACCCTTTCAGATTGCAATCAATCTACAATGAACTCCATCACTATGAAATGTGCATAGGGTTATTTCTTCTTTCTCTTTTTGCAACACTTCACCAATACAAGCACCATCCTCCTTCCACAACTCCATTCACCACCCTTCACTCCTCTCATGAATTTGCATCCACCATGTATCGTCCTCCTCTACCAAAGGTTCTCTCTTCTCCTCTCCTCCTTTGTGGGATCCAACCCACCGTAGAACAACCACCTCCACCAACATCCTACACCATCCTTTACAATTTCCATGCACACATTTTCAACATCTAAACACCAATCTACATCTACAACAATCTCCATTTTCTCTACATGATTTTGTTCTTCTTCTACCATCTTATTTGAAAACAAAATGTCATCATAAAAAAGATTTACCTCATATTTATTCACGACTACAACATTAATTTTCATTGTGACATCTTCCACATCCTCATCAACTTTTGTTTTCTCTTCTTTCGCTACAACATGCATCTTCTCATCTTCATCGACGATCTTCTCAAGACACTCCTCTTCTATCACCAAAAAACTTGCTAACAAATAATCATCTTCACCATGCTCTACGACTACAACCTCTTTGCATTCCATTGCTACATTTTCAACGTTTTCATTTTCAACTGCTGCTACACTTGCATCCTCTTTCTTATCCTCATCATGCTTGACCAATTTATCATGCTTCCAATATATCCACTCTTGCACTAATGGCAATCATCATTTCTAAAATCTTCCTCTTCTCATACTACATCCAACCCACCCATATCATGAGCTTATTCCTCACCAATATTCCCATCTCACTTGCTTCTACAATCTCACCTCAATATGCAATCCACATCACACTCTTAATCTTTTTGCAACTTCCATCTCTCGATTTCTTAGGGCTTCTCTACCTACAACAATCCTCACAATATTTTTAGACAACTCTATCACTTCACACTTACTTTTAGGTGTAAACTGCCTAATGGTCGGTGATCTGTTCACACAACTCCACCCACCGATCCTGACACAAGTTGCCTCACATTCGATGCTCTGCCTATGTGCTCAAAACCTTTGGTTCTAATAACACTTGACGCAGATGAAACTCAACTTCACTGCTCAAACTACTTAACCATAACTCACAATAAATACCAGGAAATAATTCGCCCCAAAGATTGCAACAACCAGATATTCCTTTATTTCAAATTATAAAATCACTACAATTTTGTAGCCAACACAATTTATTTTGACAATTTCATTTAACAAAATAATTTAAGAGTAAATTTAAAACCTCCACAAAGAATGATGGTGACAATTCAAATATCCAATTAATTGGATCTCATACAATTTTATTATAGAATCTATTTACACTGTACATCAATGGAAATTTTAATCATATTTCCATATTTTTGTATGGATTTGTGTAAATTTGAGCTAGCCAAATGCTTTTTTCTTTACCTCTCTCAACACTACTCAATTGATTCCAAATTTGGTTTCCTTTATGCAAAATCAAAAATTTCTAACTCAACTCTTCAGATATACCCATTCACCCTTAGGCACAACCCCCATTTCACTTTAATTTCTATACTTCTTGTTGCAGTTGTGACACAGCTTGGACCTCCAACTTTCTCCTTTATTTCTACTTGCTTTCCATCCACCCCCATCCACATTCTATCTACAATTTAACTATTGGTGTTATCCCTCTATGATAGGTGGCCTATATTTGTTGTTTTTTTTCTATTATTACTGACACCACATCCTCCTCATTTTTCTACGCATACCCTTTTATAATGCTAATCTACAATTTAATTTTGTTTGGTGCCCCTTCAAATTCTTGTCATGGCTTTTCCTTGCCAGCTATGACCCCTTCACTCTCTTCTCATTATTTCATTGTTCCCAATTCATTTAATCCATGATAAGGCGTGCCCTTTTAGCTTCTACATAATTAAAATATGTAATTGGCTTCACCATTTCACATGTCACGACCTTCCTTGGTCAATGGGATTTTGTCAATAATTTTGAAAAGCTTAAAATCTTAAAGGAGACTTCCATTTATTTATTGTTTCTTTGAATATCTGCCCACAACCTATTAATTTTCTTTTTTCCAAAATTTTATTTCATTTCCAAATCTCTCCCTTCAAGAAACTATCCACCAATGCAAAATGCACAATGAACATAACTCGAACCAAAACTGAAAGAAAAAAAATGGATTTTTTTTTGGGTGATGTCGATTGCTTATTCACCTGAGATGCTCCTAAATTTGAGACACATGGTAGAAATTTTGTGAGCATAGGCTCACAAAAGTGGAGTTGGGTGATATGATTGTTACCAATTTTTAGCATCTTGCTTAAAATTAGTATTCATATGAGCAATTTTTTGCTGGGGTACAAAAAATTTATTACAAGTCATCAAATGAAATTTTGTTCTCACAATGAAAGTATGTTTAGGAATGATTTGCAAAATCATTCAACAGTTTAGACTAAACTGGTTGAATAGTTCAACAAAGCAGAAATCAAACAAATTTCATTCAAGGAAACAATGTTCAGGCTGAACCATTCATCTATAGCAATTTTTTTTGAATAGGGCATTGCAGACATAAGAACAAGAATGCAAGAAATCGATCATTTGATTACAGATTATATGTTTTAGAGCATTTACAATTGCATTGTTTCATTGTGCAATCAGAATAAATTCAGAAAAATAATGGAAGCCATTGCATGCCATGAATAATTCATTTTATTGAGAAATGAATTTATGTTATCCCACACAAGTCGTGGATAGACTAAATTGGTCCAACTCAATAAGAGGAACAAATCATACAACTGAAGAACAATATAATGAAAATAATATGAAAGAGAAATTCATGTCTATCATTGCCTGGAGGGTTGGTGTAGGGTTGATTCTGAGAGTTCTTCTTGATCTTCGTTGTCTTCAGACTCTAGTTCCTCAGCTCCCGAACCTGCAAATATTTCAACAGTTTGTTAAAGCTCAAGTCATGAATTCCTAAAACATGTTCAGTTTGACAAGAATATGATTTGCACTTGTTATTGAATCAAATCAATCTAAAGATAAAATAAAAGCTTCAAAAGCTGCCAGAACAAATCAGAAAAGCTATCATATGATCCACTTTTTACTAATTGGTTTGTTTCATGTGCAGATACAGGAGATGTTTGTTGCTGATTTTCAGATATCGATATGAGTGGGGTAAAATGTGGCTCCCACAAGGGTAGAGCCCAACTCGTCAAATATTTTGTGCAGAGTGAATATTATGAGATCGAAACTGTTTTCTAGAAGATAGCTTCATATGAAAGAGATAATTGCATCATTATAATATATGCAAATCTGTTTTGTGTTCAATACATACAAGATATTTCATGACAGTCAGTACAGACTTATAAATTTGTTCATGCATAAGTTAGAACTCATAAAGGACAACTTTTTCATAGGCTATAGCATATTTCATGATAGTCATAGCAATATACTTTTTAGGATGGTCATGTACCAAGAGACGGTGAATGCCACAACAACTAAAAAAAATGATAAAGTCAAGGGTGCAGCTACAACAAGAGAGTAAATGCTCATATCAATGTAAGATCATGATTTCTGAAAGCAACATTATACATTCAGAATGCAAGGAAGTATAAGCGGTTTGGCTAAATTAGTGAAAAGCACTCTGTAAATATGTTCTTTTCATAAAGCAAAATATCCAGAAGCCATGAGAGGAGATTTTAGAAAAAAAATCTGAAACAACAAATGTAGATTTTGTCTTATAAATCAGGATTTGAATTAATATTTATGTTACTTTTGCTAGATAATGAAGCTACAGGATATGAAAATTGAAAATGAAGGAAATATGAGAGAAGCATGAAAACCCAGCTAGAGTTAGCTGATGGCATCCAACACAGAGATCAATAGAAGGCACAACAAGTAAAATCAATACAAAAGAATGCTCATGGCGGCCTCCCTATGAGAGGGTTTTGACAAAGAAATAACATTGTTGAATAGAAAAGCAAGATTTTCATAAGGAAAACCATTAGAGAATGCAAAAACCTGCAGCCTAAAAGGCTTTGAAAGCTTCAAATTCAACTTCAAAGCCAACTTCCCAGCACAAATACAGAGACAAAGTCATGAACAAATCAATACAAAGGAATGATTAGAGTTTATTCATGGCCGTGACTTGTAAAAGCCTCAAAAGTTGGCGAAAGTAAAAGAGACTTCACAGTTTCGATACAAGAACCAGACTTGCCAGTTTCAAGGCTTCAAAAAAACTTCAATAATGGCATCTGGAGTAGAGGTTTTCAACATAGAGAGGTTGGTTGGGGTTTCATGGCAGCGCCCACATAGCAAAAAACTCGCCTTGAATACTCATGGAGGCCAAGTCAAGAAACCATGAACAAATTTCACAATGAAAATAATCAGATATATGTTGTGGCCGCGCCCTACAAGCTTTCAAAAGCTTTGAAAAGATGATTTTTTTTCAGATCTGCAAACAATAACATACTTACCATGATGCAAGCTTTAGAAGATACTTCAAAATGGCGAAAAACACAGAGACTTCTAGCTGGGTGTGGCTAGGGTTTCTCCATGATGGTGGCCAAGCTTCCTTGAGAAGCTTCAATGTGTGATAAAATGAAATGAATGATCCACATTCATTTTAGGGTTAATACCCTAGAAGATTCGATGGGTTAAGTGGAGGCTTTTTTGCCTTAGCTTTTACCTTAAAACTTTATTCATCTTTTTAAGTCGTGACTCTAAGCTTTGTATTTCTATTTTTGAATAAGTCTTCAAATATGAGCTTGAGGTCTTGAATTAATTTTGCATTTTTTATTCTAACTTGTGAATCTTTATTAAAAGTGAATTACTAATCACTTTTTAATAAATGATATTATTTAAAATGCAAAATTAATGCCTTTGATAAATTTATCTTAAGCTAGGAGTCTTTCTTTTTGCATTTTTAGTCAAATTGTAAAACTTTATTTCAAAGTAATAAATTATAAATCACTTTTTAAATAAATGTTTTTAATGCAAGTTGAAGTCATTTGATGTGTTTTTCAAATACTTGGTCAAGGGAGTTCAAAATGGAGCTTTTTAAACTTACTCAAATCATGGGAATGATTGAGAAATCAGTGCCAACATGTTGGGGCATGAAATCAGGGATTTGGATCATGGAATCAAGAGTTTTCCTTTAGTTATGAACTCCTTTTGACTTGACTTGAGTCAAGGAGTGTTTTGAGGCACTTGGCATCTTTTCTCTTTCAGTTTTGGGCCTGATTTATAGGGGTTTATGTTTGCATACGGCTCACCAAGTTGTTCAAACTTTGACAACTCTTGGTGGAGTTGGTTGGCATTGCATGCCTTATTTGGAGGAAAAGATTGACAACACATGTGATTTTGGAGCCAAAATTCAAATTCGAATTTTGGAGACACTTTCTATAAGTCTTTCTCTTCTTTCAGTATATGGGAGTTCTTGGTTTGGAGATTGCTGAGGCATATGCTTCTCACTTTGTAACTCATGACATTTTTGGCAGATGTAATACAGATACTCATTTTTCCTCAATAGAAAGTCTTTTCCTTCACATTTTTTTTTCTTTTGTTGTTTAGTGTTGGTTGTGAATTGCAAGATAAAATCCTGTGTTACCCTTTATTTTATCAGATTCCTTCCATGCTAGATGCAAAATTTTTATGTCATAGTGCAGGTCTATGTTAGTGATCTCTTTTTATGCTTCTATATTTGTGAAAACATCATTGTTTCCCTTGTGTTTAAGCATTCAAACAGTTAGAGCCTTACATAGAATCATTTTTCTAGACATATATTTATGTGTTGTGAGATTGTTTAGTTCTATTGATTTTTTTGTGAGTTTCAACAACTTTTTCATCAAAATTTTTACCTTTGGTGTACCACCTATTAGTGATAGATTTTTAGTTTCAAGCATATCTTTCTTATCTTTTCCTCATCATATTTTAGTATTTTCAAGAAAATTCAAAGGGAACCAAACCATAATCTAGAGGTCCACTTCTTTCCCTGGTCACCCACAACCTCGAAGTGTTCCCATGTGTCAATAGGTTGCTACAATTCATAGCTTGGCAAGGGTGCAAACCTTATTTGACAACAGTTTTTGGCACGCTCGGTGGGACCTTGAATTAGTTCATCAGTTCAAAAGGAGCTTCATTTTGTTGTTGTTATGGTGTGAGCAAGAGTATTTTAGAGCCTTTGGAGGCACTATCTACACACACTTGGCAACTCTGAGCTCAATCGACTGGTTTCAGCAGTCTAGGTGTTGGTATGTTCTAAATAGATTTATTAATTCTGATTTCCAGCAATTTGAATGAGTATAAATGTCAAGCTTTCATGAAGATAGATGCTTTGACCCTTCATATCATGAGAACGCTACCCCTGCACCTTATCATTCTTATTCAAACCCTGTTATAGCAAGTAACCAACATGCACATCATGCTTACCACTCACCCACCCATTCCTAAGAAGGCCATTTCACTTCAAATCAGCAGGCTTTATAGCTTATTGAGATAAAGGGCCTGTTTGAAGATCATGCTGCATGGATGGATTAGCAGCGAGATGAGTGGGCTTATCAAGCCTATCTCCTTGAACAAGAACAGTTGGATCTACAAGCCCAATTCCAAAGGCAGGAATTGGAGGCATGAGGAGGGCAACTTGCGAGTCTATTTGCAAAGGAGTTAATTGCACAAAAAGGAAAGGTATGAGCAGAAGCTCGCAAAGTTAGAAGCACAACCAATATCTCCTCCTTCATTGGAAGAATTTATTCTTCAGAAAGGAGTTCATCCACATGGTACCTTTCCAAACCTATTCTATGGTAAAGATTTTCCTCTGTTCAACACCATGTGCTTCATCCAAAATGAGCCCATTTGTGATCAGGTTCAGCTTGCAATCCCTCAAGAGCAGCCTCTTGAAAAACCTATCTGCCTACCAATAGCCCAAGAATTTCCACAAGCTGATATAGTGGGGCCTATTATATCTCAGGAAAGTTTTCATACTGAACATAACAAGTTGGAGCAGCAAGTTATAGAGCAGGAAATTGGTGATCAACATCAGGTTTTGCCTGATTTGTTCAGTGAACTTCCTCTGTTCTTTGAAGAGGAGGTGGTTGTTCAATGCTCGATGCTAAAAAATCGGTTGGAACAACAAAATGAAGATACAGAGGGTAGGTTTGAACTTGAATGATTTTCTTTAAGAGATAATGAGGATTATGAGCAGCTTCCTTTCTAGTGTATAAAGGAGCATGAGGTAGATGCGTTGATTGAAAGTATGTTGGAAGAAGCCATCTCATTGTTTGGGCATTCTCCTTCCTCGATTGAAGGAATGAGTGATCATTTGAAGTAGTATGTAAAGCAAGTGGGTGACTAGGTACCTTGTTGGATTGACAAGGGGGAGATCCATGAACATCAACCAGAAGATATAGCAGTTGTTCATGAGCACAACAGGGGCAGTTCAAGTTTTGTCTTTACAAGGGGTTGTCTTATTAAGTATTTATCCAGTTTGGAGGCCACTGAAAAACCAAAGGTCATGCTTGCACTCAAGCATGAGGAAGAAATCAAAGGAACAACTGATTTTGGAGTTGCAGTTGAAAGTGATCAAATTCAGCTCATTTGTCCAATCCAGGACAACAATAGGAATGATCACAAACAAGTGGTAAGTAAGCTTACTTGCATCTTTCATGAAATACTCCAACAATCGATTGAACATTTGTTTATGTTTCATATATTTTCAGAAATACGTAATCGTGTAATACATCAATTATCAGAAAAGGATGTTATTTTGCAAATCCAGATAGTGGTTTTGTTGGACCAAATTCCTTGCTAGTTAAAGTAGGTTAGAATAAGTTTCTAGATGTTTAATAAGTGCCTCTGCACATAGATTAATTGGATTTAAGTTTTCCCTAAGTGTTGTTATGCACAGTTGATAGTTTACTTTGAGTATTGTTGGGGGGGGAATGAAAGCTCAAAATATTTTGTTACTAGTTATAATTACATCGGATAGATACTTCTTATTCATAAAATTGAATAGAGCTTCAATGTCATCAACAACAAATATATACCTCATGGGACTGTAACTAGTAACAACAAAGTTACAAATAATTACAATAGAAAGGAACTCTGTACAAGGTTTTATGAGTCAAGGAAAAAGACATAAATGGACTCCATGCCCAATGGATAAGCAAGGCATTGGCCTTTTTTTTTAGCAGGCAAACACCCTTGGGAGGTCGCTAGAAATGTTACCAATTTTTAGAATCTTGCTTAAAATTAGTATTCATATGAGCAATTTTTTGCTGGGGTACAGAAATTTTATTACAAGTCATCAAATGAAATTTTGTTCTCACAATGAAAGTATGTTTAGGAATGATTTGCAAAATCATTTAACAGTTTAGACTAAACTGGTTGAACAGTTCAACATAGCAGAAATCAAACAAATATCATTCAAGGAAACAATGTTCAGACTGAACCATTCATCTATAGCAATTTTTTTTGAATAGGGCATTGCAGACATAAGAACAAGAATGCAAGAAATCAATCATTTGATTACAGATTATATGTTTTAGAGCATTTGCAATTGCATTGTTTCATTGTGCAATCAGAATAAATTCAGAAAAATAATGGAAGCCATTGCATGCCATGAATAATTCATTTTATTGAGAAATGAATTTTTGTTATCCCACACAAGCCGTGGATAGACTAAATTGGTCCAACTCAATAAGAGGAACAAATCATACAACTCGAGAATAGTTTAATGAAAATAACATGAAAGAGAAAGTCATGTTCGTCATTGCCTGGAGGGTTGGTGTAGGGTTGATTCTGAGAGTTCTTCTTGATCTTCGTTGTCTTCAGACTCTAGTTCCTCAGCTCTCGAACCTGCAAATATTTCAACAGTTTGTTAAAGCTCAGGTCATGAATTCCTAAAACATGTTCAGTTTGATAGGAATATGATTTGCACTTGTTATTGAATCAAATCAATCTAAAGATAAAATAAAAGCTTCAAAAGCTGCCAGAATAAATCAGAAAAGCTATCATATGATCCACTTTTTACTAACCGGTTTATTTCATGTGTAGATACAAGAGATGTTTGTTGCTGATTTTCAAATATCGATATGAGTGGGGTAAAATGTGGCTCCCACAAGGGTAGAGCCCAACTCATCAAATGTTGTGTAGAGTGAATATTATGAGATCAAAACCGTGTTCTAGAAGACAACTTCATATGAAAGAGATAATTGCATCATTATAATATATGCAAGTTTGTTTTGTGTTTTAGTGCATACAAGATATTTCATGACAATCACTACAGACTTATAAATTTGGTCATGCATAAGTTAGAACTCATAAAGGACAACTTTTTCACAGGCTATAGCATATTTCATGACAGTCATAGCAATATACTTTTTAGGATGGTCATGTACCAAGAGACGGTGAATGCCACAACAACTAAAAAAAATATGATAAAGTCAAGGGTGCAACTACAACAAGAGAGTAAATGCTCATATCAATGTAAGATCATGATTTCTGAAAGCAACATTATACATTCAAAATGCAAGGAAGTATAAGCAGTTTGGCTAAATCAGTGAAAAGCACTCTGGAAATATGTTCTTTTCATAAAGAAAAATATCCAGAAGCCATGAGAGGAGCTTTTAGAAAAAAATTCTGAAGCAACAAATGTAGATTTTGTCTTTTAAATCAGGATTTGAATTAATATTCATGTTACTTTTCCTAGATAATGAAGCTATAGGATTTGAAACTTGAAAATGAAGGAAATCTAAGAGAAGCATGAAAACCCAGCTAGAGTTAGCTGATGGCAGCCAACACAGAGATCAACGGAAGGCACAACAAGTAAAAGTGATACAAAAGAATGATCATGGCGGCCTCTCTATGAGAGGGTTTTGACAGAGAAATACCATTGTCGAATAGAAAAGCACGATTTTCATAAGGAAAACCATTAGAGAATGCAAAAACCCATAGCCTAAAAGGGTTTGAAAGCTTCAGATTTAACTTCAAAGCCAACTTCCCAGCACAAATACAGAGACAAATTCATGAACAAATCAATACAAAGGAATGATCAGAGTTTATTCATGGTCGTGACCTGTAAAAGCCTCAAAAGTTGGTGAAAGTAAAAGAGACTTCACAGTTTCGATACAAGAACCAGACTTGCCAGTTTCAAGGCTTCAGAAAAACTTCAAGAATGGCATCTAGAGTAGAGGTTTTCAACATAGAGAGGTCGGCTAGGGTTTCATGGCAGCACCCACATAGCAAAAAACTCGCCTAGAATACTCATGGAGGCCAATTCAAGAAACCATGAACAAATTTCACAGTGAAAATAATTAGATATATGTTGTGGCTGCGCCCTACAAGCTTTCAAAAGCTTTGAAAAGATGATTTTTTTTCAGATCTATAAACAATAACGAACTTACCATAATGCAACCTTTAGAAGATACTTCAAAATGGCGAAAAAAATAGAGACTTTCAGCTGGGTGCGGCTAGGGTTTCTCCATGATGGCGGCCAAGCTTCCTTGAGAAGCTTCAATGTGATAAAATGAAATGAATGATCCACATTCGTTTTAGGGTTAATACCCTAGAAGATTAGATGGGTTAAGTGGAGGCTTTTTTGCCTTAGCTTTTACCTTAAAACTTTATTCATATTTTTAAGTCGTGACTCTAAGCTTTGTATTTCTATTTTTGAATAAGTCTTCAAATATGAGCTTGAGGTCTTGAATTAATTTTGCATTTTTTATTCTAACTTGTGAATCTTTATTAAAAGTGAATTATTAATCACTTTTTAATAAATGATATTATTTAAAATGTTGAATTAATGTCTTTAATAAATTTATCTTAAGCTAGGAGTCTTTCCTTTTGCATTTTTAGTCAAATTGTAAAACTTTATTTCAAAGTGATAAATTATAAATCACTTTTTAAATAAATGTTTTTAATGCAAGTTGAAGTCATTTGATGTGTTTTTCAAATACTTGGTCAAGGGAGTTCAAAATGGAGCTTTTTAAACTTACTCAAATCATGGGAATGATTGAGAAATTAGTGCCAACATGTTGGGGCATGAAATCAGGGATTTGGATCATGGAATCAAGAGTTTTCCTTCAGTTATGAACTCCTTTTGACTTGACTTGAGTCAAGGAGTGTTTTGAGGCACTTGGCATCTTTTCTCTTTCAGTTTTGGGCTTGATTTATAGGGGTTTTTGTTTGCATACGGCTCACCAAGTTGTTCAAACTTTGACAACTCTTGGTGGAGTTGGTTGGCATTGCACGCCTTATTTGGAGGAAAAGATTGACAACACATGTGATTTTGGAGACACTTTCTATAAGTCTTTCTCTTCTTTCAGTATACGAGAGTTCTTGGTTCGGAGATTTATGAGGCATATGCTTCTCACTTTGTAACTCATGACATTTTTTGGCAGATGTAATACAAATACTCATTTTTCCTCAATAGAAAGTCTTTTCCTTCACATTTTTTTTTCTTTTGTTGTTTAGTGCTGGTTGTGAATTGCAAGATAAAATCCCATGTTACCCTTTATTTTATCAGATTCCTTCCATGCTGGATGCAAAATTTTTATGTCATAGTGCAGGTCTATGTTAGTGATCTCTTTTTATGCTTCTATATTTGTGAAAACATCATTGTTTTCCTTGTGTTTAAGCATTAAAATAGTCAGAGCCTTACATAGAATCATTTTTGCAGACATATATTTATGTGTTGTGAGATTGTTTAGTTCTATTGAGTTTTTTGTGAGTTTCAACAACTTTTTCGTCAAAATTTTTACCTTTGGTGTACCACCTGTTAGTGATATATTTTTAGTTTCAAGCATATCTTTCTTCTCTTTTCCTCATCGTATTTCAATATTTTCAAGAAAATTCAAAGAGAACCAACCCATAATCTGGAGGTCCACTTCTTTCCCTGGTCACCCACAACCTCGCAGTGTTCCCATGTGTCAATCGGTTGCTACAGTTCATAGCTTGGCAAGGGTGCAAACCCTATTTGACAACAATGATCACCCTTTCAGATTGCAAATAATTTGCAGCAAACTCCATCGCTGAGAAAATATGTAGAGGGTTATTTCTTCTTTCTCTTTTTCCAGCACTTCACCGACACAAGCGCCGTCTTCCTTCCACAACTTCATTCACCACCCTATTCTCCTCTCATGGATTTACATCCACCATGTACCATCCTCCTATTCCAAAGGTTATCTCTTCTCCTCTCCTCCTTCATGGGATCCAACACACCATAATTTGACCACCTCCTCCAACATCCCACAACATCCTTTATAATTGCCATGCAAAAATTTGCAACATAGAAACACTAATCTACATCTACAACAATCTCCATTTTCTCTACATGATTTTTTCTTCTTCTACCATCTTATCTGAAAACAAAATATCATCATAAAACAAGTTTACCTCATCTTTATTCATAGCTACAAGATCAATTTTCATTGTGGCATCTTCCACATCCTCATCAACTACAACTTGTGTTTTCTCTTCTTTTTCTACGACGTGCATCTTCTCATCTTCATTGGCGATATTCTCAAGCCACTCCTTTTCTATTGCCAAAACTTGTGCTAACAAATAATCATCTTCACCATGCTCTACGAATGCAACCTCTTTGCATTCCATCACTACATCTTCAACCTTTTCATTTTCAACTGGCTACATTTTCATCGTCTTGCTTATCCTCATCATGCTTGACCAATTTATCATGTTGCCATGCTTCCAATCTATCCAGTCTTGCACTAATGTCACATTGCCAAAATATTTCTCTTCTCATAATGCATCCAACCCTCGCATATCGCGGGCTTCTTCCTCACCATTATTCCCATCTCACTTGTTGAAATCTCACCTCAATCTACAATCCAAATCACACTCTTAATCTTTTCATAGTTTCAAGCTCTTGATTGCTCAAGGATTCTCTACCTGCAACAATCCTCGCAAGATTTTCAAACAACTCTACTGCTTCACACTTACTTTTAGATGCAAACTGCCTCACGATCAGTGATCTGTTCACACAACTCCACCCACCGGTCCTAACATAGGCTACCTCACGTTCGACACTCTGTCAATGCGCTCAGAACCTCTGGCTCTAATACGATTTAACATAGATGAAACTCAACTTCACTACTCAATATACTTAACCATAAATCGCAATAAGTATTGGGCAATACTTTGCCCTAAATATTGCAACAACCAAATATTCCTTTATTTAAAATTATAAAATTGGTACAATTTTGTAGTTGGAACACAATTTATTTTGACAATTTCATTTATCAAAATAATATGAATAAATTCAAAAATTCCACAAAGAATGATGGTGATAATTCAAATATCTAATTAATTAGATCTCATACAATTTTATCATGGAATATATTTACACAATACATCAATAGAAATTTTAATATCCATATTTTTGCATACATTTGTGTAATCTGATCTAGCCAAATGCTTTGTTCTTTACCTCTGTCAACACTACTCAACTGATTCCAAATTTGGTTTCCTTTATACAAAATTAAAAATTTCTAACTCAACTCTTTAGACATACCCATTCACCATTGGGTGCGACCCCCATTTCACTTTAATTTTGTGTACTTGTTGTTGCAGTTGTTGCACAATCTCCTCCAACTTTCTCCTTTGTTTCTACCTACTCTCCAACCACCCCCTTCCATGTTCTATTTGCAGTCACTATCAGTGTTATCCCTTTATGATAAGCGACCTGTATTTGTTATTTTTTCCAATTTATTATTGGCACCACCTCCTTTTGTTGCACACACACTTTTAAAATTTCAATCTATAATTTAATTTTGATTGATGCCCCTTCAAATTCTTTCCATGGATTTTCCTTGCTAGTTGTGGCCCCTTCACTCTCTTCTCCTCATTATTTCATTGTTGCCAATTCATTTAATCAATGATAATGCACACCCTTTTAGCTTCAATATAATTAAAATATGTATTTGACTTCACTATTTCACATGCCATGACCTACCTTGGTCAATGGGATTTTTGTCAATAATTTTGAATAGTTTAAAATCTTAAAGGAGACTTCCATTTATTTATCCCCTCTTTGAATATCCACCCACAACCAATTAAGTTTCTTTTCTTCAACATTTTATTTCATTTTCAAATCTCTCCCTTCAAGAAACTGACCATCAACACAAAATGCACAATGAACATAACTCGAAGCAAAACTGAAAGAAACAAACTAGAATTATTTTTTTGGTGATGTTGATTTCTTAGTTGCCTGGGATGTTCCTGTATCAGACATGCCAGGTGGAAATTTTATGAGAATAGGCTCACAAAAGTGGAGTTGGGTGATATGGTCACCCTTTCAGATTGTAAGCAATATGCAGTGAAGTCCATCGCTGTGAAGTGTGCACAAGGTTATTTCTTCTTTCTCTTTTTCTAGCACTTTGCTAGCATAAGGACCATCCTCCTTCCATAACTCCATTCACCACCCTTTTCTCCTCTCGTGGATTTAAATACACCATGTACCATCCTCCTTTGCTAAAGGTTCTCTCTTCTCCTCTCCTCCTTTGTGGGATCCAACCCACTACAAACCAACCACCTTCGCTAAGATCTTGCAACATCCTTTACAATTTCCATGCATAAATTTGCAGCATCTAAATGCCAATTTTCATCTCCAACAATCTCCATTTTCTCTACATGATTTTTTTTTTCTTCCACCATATTATTTAAAAAATAAAATATCACCATATAACAAATTTACCTCATCTTTATTCATAATTGCAACATCAATTTTTGGTGTGACATCCTCCACTTCCTCGTCAGTTGTAACTTGTGTTTTCTATTCTTTCATTGCAACATGTATCTTCTTATCTTCATCGGTGACCTTCTCAACCCACTCCTCTTCTATCACCAAAATTTGTGCTAACAAATAATCATCTTCACCATGCTCTATGGCTACAAACTCTTTGCATTCCATCACTACATCTTCAACCTTTTTATTTTCAACTACTGCTACACTTGCAACCTCTTGCTTATCCTCATCATGCTTAACCAATTTATCATACTTCCATGCTTCCAATATATCCACTCTCACACTAATGCCAATCATCATTGCCAAAATATTTATCTTCTCATACTACATCCAACCCTCCCATATCACGGGCTTCTTCCTCACCAATATTCCCATCTCACTTGTTGTTGTTGTGTCACCAAAAAGCGTAGACATTAACACTTTTTGCTCATTCGGACCTTTGCCTATGGATGTTGGACCATTTTCAGCCTCTTTTTACCCCTTTTCAAGCCTTGTTCCAAAATTTTGTAAGGTGTTGAAAAACATTTTTATGCTTTCCTAGGCTTGTCATCACTCAATCAACCCTTTATTATGCTATAATGAGCCCCTAATACACATACAAGCCTTATTTTAGTGTGTTTTATGAAGACAATCCTGACAAACATAAATAACCACATAATAATCACTTACAACTCATAAAAATTTCCCAAGTGGACTAGGTTGCCACCTTGGGCGACCTAGTCCCATGTGGAATAAATTTCAATTTTAACTTAAGTTGCTTTCAGGATTTTGTCTCTAAAACCCTAAGGTCAGCCTGTATGGTGTTATTTCAGTAAAATTAGGGCATAACTTGTATAAATAAGCTTCAAAACCCTAATTTCTCATTGGAGACCTTCATTATGCACCACTCATTTTCTCCTCTCGATCTCTTATCTCTCCTTCTTCTCAAGCAAGCTAGGGTTTGAGTAGTCTAAGCCAACAAGACATCTCTCTCAAGAAGCATCGAAGGGTTGAATCTCCATTGCTGCAAATCAAGATCAATCATCAAGGCAAGGTAAAACTCCATCACTCGCCTTTGTTTCATGCTTCATTACTTTATTTCATTTTCTTGGTTTAATCACTAAAAAGGGGCTTGACCAAGGCAAGCCCCCATACTCTAACAATCAACAAGTTTTCCTTCTTTTGTGTGATTTATAGGTCTTGTAGGAAGATTTGGCAAAGAACCTAGGTGGAAGATCATTCAACATATTGTCCAAGCTCTCTAAGGTTGAAGAAACCCTAGTTGAAGCTTGTAAGACCTCCACAAATTAGATTTTGTACTTTCGGGACCGAAAACTTGGAGAAGCAGAAAACACAAACCTAGGGCTCCATATTCCATCTCCTAGTTCATAGAAATTTAAAAGAGGACTAGGTCACCACTTTGGGTGACCTAGTCACACTAAAGCTGTTTTCCAAGGATTTTGGTAGATTTGGATACCCTTTTGGCTGAAACGGGCTCCAGAGCAGTTTTACATAATTTGTCCAACGAAGGACTAGGTTGCCCAGCTTGGCACAAGTGTCCCTTTCAAAAGGTTGATCAAATTCAGAAACATTTCTAGCCCCTGCAAGATTCCAGGTGCACACCTCTTCAATCTTATCCATTTCTGTAATTGTTTGTTTATATTTCTTAGGTTATCTTGTACATAGTTGCATATCTCGATGTGTTTTCCAACATAGTTGCATTTCATAAGTTGTACATTACTAGTTAGTTTATTTTATTCATTTCCAGCATTTAGGGCATCTCACACACAATAGTTTAAGCCACTAACTCCCCCTTTGAATGAACCTACCCAAGAGCATACCATTAGTGTGAAAGAGAGCAATTTCCTAAACTAAGTGCTTCTAGGGTGAAAAACCCTAGGATCCTAGTAAAGGGAATCCTCTTTCCCTTCTTGCATATGTTTTTGGTGGTTCAATCGCAATCTCACCTCAATCTACAATCCACATCACACTCTTAATCATTTCGTGGTTTCCAGCTCTCAATTTCTCAGGGCTTCTCTACCTATAACAATCCTCATGATATTTTCAAACAACTACCACTTCACACTTACTTTTAGGTGCAAACTACCTCATGATCGGTGATTTTTTCACACAACTCCACCCACTAGTCCTAGCACATCTTGGCTCACATTCGACGCTCTGCCTATGCGCTCAAAACCTTTGTCTTTGATACCATTTGACACAAATGAAACCCAACTTCACTGCTCAAACTACTTAACCATAACTCACAATAAATACCAGGCAATACTTTGCCCCAAAGATTGCAACAACCAGATATTCCTTTATTACAAATTATAAAATCACTACAATTTCGTAGCCAACACGATTTACTTTAACAATTTCATTTGTCAAAATAACAAGACTAAATTCAAAAAATCCACAAAGAATGATGGTGACAATTCAAATATCCAATTAATGGGATCTCATATAATTTTATTATGGAATCTATTTACACAATACATCAATCGAAATTTTAATCATATTTCCATATTTTTTGAAACATTTGTGTAAATATGAGCTAGTCAAATGCTTTGTTCTTTACCTTTGTCAGCACTACTCAACTAATTCCAAATTCGATTTCCTTTATGCAAAATAAAAAATTTCTAACTCAACTCTTCAAATATACCCATTCACCCCTGGGTGCAACCCCCATTTCACTTCAATTTTTTGCACTTGTTGTTGCATTTGTGGTGCAACCTCCTCCAACTTTCTCCTTTTTTTCTACCTGCTCTCCAACCACCCCCTTCCATGTTCTATTTGCAATTTCACTATCAGTGTTATCTATCTATGATAGGCGACCTGTATTTGCTATTTTTTTCTAAGTTATTACTAGCGCTACCTCCTTTTGCTGTGCACACCCTATTATAATGCCAATCTATAATTTAATTTTATTTGGCACCCCTTCAAATTCTTGCCATGGATTTTTCTTGCTAGCCACAACCCCTTCACTCTCTTCTCCTCATTATTTCATTGTTGCCAGTTCATTTAATCCATTATAAGGTGTGCCCTTTTAGCTTCTACATAATTAAAATATGCATTTTGTTTCACCATTTCACATGCCACGGCCTGCCTTGGTCGATGAGATTTTTGTCAATAATTTTGAATAGCTTAAATCTTAAAGGAGACTTCAATTTATTTATTCCCTCTGAATATCTGCCCACAACCTATTAAGTTTATTTTTTCAACATTTTTATTTCATTTTCAAATCTATCCCTTCAAGAAATCAACCACCAACACAAAATGCACAATGAACATAACTTAGACCAAAATTGAAAGAAACAAACTAGTTTTTTTGGGGGTGATGTTGATTGCTTATTCACCTAGGATGCTCTTCATCAAAATGGACCCATCTAAAGGTCTTCTATTGAGATCTCTGTAAAGGTGGGAAAAAAATGTTGGAGACAACTGATAGATTACAAAAATTCTTTTAGGTGTAAAAAATGTTTTTCAACCGATCATCCTACCCCTTTATGTCAAAAGATGCAAGCTCATGAGTGGGGTATTCATGCTTCAAGTGGTAGACCCACTTGGTGGATTGGGGTAGAGCCCCATCACTATGTTATTCCACCAACTACACAAAAAGATATGGTCCCCTCCCAAGCTCTTTCAGAATGCATTCTAAAGCCAAATACATCCCCTTCACTTGATTTGCATGACCCAAATATTAGGGTCACACAAGAGGTTTCTAATGAAGGATATTTTTAGAGGCATAATCAATCTCATTAGAGAAAATAATTTCTAAGATTGTTGATATTTTTGAGGACTCACCAATGTTATTGGAGACTTCAAGGAATGTAAAAATTAATCAAAACCCCGAGTTCATTTCTTAGATAGATCTTGAATGGACAAAATAAAGAGGAAGAAGTCCCCTCTTCAAAAATCAAGCATCAAATGATGTTAAGATCATCATGTTGAACACCCAGAATACTGAGAGAGGGGGTTGAATTAATATTCTCTGAAACCACTTAAACATTTAAATATCTATTTTAAACATCATATTCAATTTGCAGTAAGTAAATAAACCATGAAAGTAATCATCAAAGCACATAACACACAAACACTAGATTTTTACGTGGAAAACCCAAAAAAGGAAAAACCATGATGAGGATTAGCTCACAATATATTATAACCGGTCATAATATATTACAGAATGGATCGATACCTTTTGGACTCATTATCTAGAGAATAAGAGAAAATAAAAAATATTGGTGGCTCAATGCCAAGATTTGAACTACTTATAATGCATCTATAATATACAAGAGATACAGTTCCACTTAAGCTCAAAATACTGAATCAACACACTTCATATTGTGCCACTTCCACACTCTACTCTTCTTACATTCACATCACATTCACATGCTCTGCTTAGGAATTCACATCACACATTTTCTACAGTACTCATCAACCTCTACAACACTAAAATGAACTTATATTTATATGCATTACATTCGCAAACACCTACAACATCAATTAGGTTAGCCTAATTAGATGAAACATGCAATATAATAACTTGTCGACTCAAGATTCAAACAAAAACGCTTCACGTCATAATTCCAGACTTGTAACTCATCCAAATAGGTCAGAAGGGACCTATAATAACTCCCATAAGTCCAATTAAAATTTCCTTTAACTCTGTACAACCCCAAAATTCATTAGGTTGGCATCGTTGGTGAAGTAACACTAAAATACACCAACTAATCATCCATAAACTGATACTTGGACCTCAAAAACACTCACCACTTGGACCACACACTGTTATGACACCTGTAAGCACTCCCACAAATCCGTATAACCAGATGTTATTTCACGATGGAATGCAGACTGTTCCAAAGATGTGCTTTGTACTAGTAACACTATCATTGGCAGACCTGATACATTGTCAATCATAAATTTTACACCGAGGGACATCAAGACATGGAAATTTAGATTTAAGATCCTCGAACATATACCAAAATTTCCTTAGAATTGAATATCAAGATTCTTCAATGCAAAGCAATGCCTACCTAAAAATTGATACTCTGTACAATGAAAACTATATTTTGTGACTTAGCCAAATATCAACACATTTGTTCTACACCAGAACAATTTTTTTGCACTAGTATAATGGATTACCATCACCATATTCACTCATGCTTCACCAATCAACTGTACCTCAATGTGGACTTCAATGTTGACATCAAACCATAATGTTAATATCAATGACAACACCGTATATGATCAAGCTTATGTTTCCAACAACCTTATCAATGACAAGAAAACTTCCAACAATCTCCCCTTTTTTCATTGATGGCAACATGCCTAAAAATCTTCTCCAAAATATTCTCCAATCAACTATTTTCTCAACTATTCTCCCCCTTATCTACTCTCCCCCTTTGACATCAATGGAAAAGGGTGCATTGTTCAAGCATACATACTTACTCCCCTTAACTGATATATATGTATATACAAATATGAGAGTAACTCAAAAGAATTCTTCAAAAATCAAGGCAACTCCCCCTAATAATGCTATTCACCAAAGATAATCGAAATTTGTATTGCGATACTATCCACTATCTTTCGCATATATACAACGAAATTTGAAATTGTATAAACAAAATAAAAATTCAATCAACTAAAGGAAGACACTTGCAATTTTGTAAGGTGTACCTCACACTCCTTTCCTGATTCCCAATCCTTCTTAGCAAAGGCAAACAAACTACACTGGATTTCAAGTTGTACAAGGAGATCTTCTCCTTCATCTAGGGTATCAGGTACCAAACTCTTTTGTGCCAATTCTTCTTCATTTTCTAACACATCGGTCAAGGTTGTAAGCCTTGCACTTACTAAGTCCCTAAGTTGACCATACCACACAATGATTTTCTCTTTATGTTCTTGTAGTTGAAAGAAATGTTCATGCAGATTTTTAATAGTAATCCTTGTAGTACCGTCTACATCTCTTTTTGGATCATAGACACCGAAGGCCTGAGCAACTTGTGAATCTATTGAGTCCATTTGATTCTTAATGCTCTATAGAATTAGGCCATTTCAAAGAAAATTGAAACAAAACTTGTGCATCACCCAAACACTTCTACAATATTTCATGTTCTCCTATAATTTTCTATGCGCTACACTGTACTTGTTTGATATCTCAATAAATTTCTTGTCATTCACCTTCTTGGTCACCTCTTTCTCCAACCTTTCTTCTAAATTGGAGGAGTAATCCTTAAACGAATCCAATAGCAACTTCAATTTTTCAACACCGAATAGAGACTCATCAATTGTAGCATTGGGAACTCCTTGCAATACCTTGATTGCTTCTTCAATTAACTCAGTGCTCTTTTGGTGAGTGAAAATAATTTCCTTCCTTGTGGACGAATGAAACACATCACCAATTTGAAGCTTCTGCAAGGGAGATATTTTTCCCATGTCCACTCGACCTTGCATTAAAGGTAGTTGCAATAGTTGTGCAAATACAACAAGCTCAAATTGCAACTGCATGTCTAACAGACCCTTGAGTGAATCATCAGAGGATTCACCAACAACCTTTATGCTTTCCTCTTCCTTTTTCTCATTGGCCTTTTCCTTGTCACCAATGCATTCTCCATCAACAATCTGATCCTTGTCTGCACTAATGGATTCTTTCTCAGTTTCCTTCTCTTCAACTGGGTTCATATCATATTTTTCCTTGTCACCAATGTTGGAGTCTACCTTATCATTCTTCTCTTGTTTTTTAGACTCTTTATCTTCTAGGAGAGGCAAATTTGAAGTGTTTTGTGCCTATAATTTCTCCAAGTTATCTTTATTGTCTTCCTTTCTTTGTTCACCATTTGTCTCGACATCCAGAGGGGGGTATTTTTGCTGTTTTCACTTCCTCCTTGTGCATTTCATCATCCTATTCTTCTCCAACAAATTTTTCCTCTGTCAGAGGAGTATCATCAATAAATTTTTCTTGCATATTTTCTCCTTCAACTACATTCTCATGTTCCAGAGCATGCTCATGTTGTGCATCTTCTAGTTCATTCACTTCCGGGATATATACATCATGTTGTAATTGTTCTTCACTACCTAGAGACATTCCTAACTCCTTTTCTATATTGGCAACCTTTTCCATTGCTTCATTTCTTAATCTCTCAATTTCCTCTTTGTACCTACTCATCAAGGTAGTAACTTTCTGCTTAGTCCTAAATTGTTTGCTATATAATTGAGCTAATTTAGCTCTATCCTCATCTGTGAGAGGAGCACTGATATTTTCCAAAGAAAATATTTTCATTCTAGCATCTTCATCAAGTGGTTCCTATCTTCTTGCATATAATGCACCTCTCAGATCTTCAGGAAATTGATTTCTATATTATTCATGCTGACATCAAATGTTACTATATACCTAACCATTTCCTCTTCTATCGTTGAGTTATCAGTGTCATCTATAGTGGGATATAATGCAATAGTTTGTTCCAACATCTCATGCTCAACTATGCCATTAAATAGTGTATCCAATTTCATAGGACTATATTTCTTTACTAGAGGGGAATTATCCTTTTTATTTGTTTTGCCTTTAGGTGATTTTCTTTCAGAATTCTTCTCCCTCATATGAATCATGAATGTTTTTTCTCCTTCTCCACTTACGCCTCACTATCTTTATCCATAATATCAATTTTTTCTTTCTTCACACTTGTCTCTACTTGAGAGACATTGTTTTTTCTCTTTTAGACCAATTATAGTCCTTCTTCTTCTTCCCGTTCATCTATATTTACACTCATATACTTCTCTCTTTTTTCCTTCTATTTTCTTCTCTTATGTAGAACACTTTGCTACTTCACCGAAGAACTCTTCTCCTTCACAGGAATACTCTGTTATTTTTCCAGAGCACTACTTGACTCTTTCCTTTTAGTACCAATAGTAGGTTTAGTCCTAGATGACTTAGGGGCAACTGGAAAGGGGGTATCTATTCTGCCTGATCTTCTTGTGTTGGGGGCACTTCCCAGAGGACCAGATGTGCTTTTGTATTTCTCCAAAACATCCATAGGTATGCCCATCACCTTCACAACCTATGTAGTCATCTTCTCTACAGTCTTCTTGATCTCTTTTTCTCTCTGCTCCATGTGTACTTCATAATAATTTTCTTCATAAGTGTCGTATCTTCCTTCCTTTAGGTCTTTAGGCATGCTAAGCATGTATTCTGCCAGACCAACAATTACCTCTTCTGCAACCTCATATCTCATTTCAAGGATCCATACTATTCTAGGCTCAATAGCCTCCATTATGTAATAATCCTTATTGACCATGAAGATAATGCCATTTTTATATTTCTCTACCACACTCTTCATAATCCTCTCTCTGGCTTGCATATTCTCTTGGAAAGTTTTGAAGAATTTCTTTCGAGTGTCTTCATCACCTAATCTCATCATGTGGGCTCTTATTTGAATAACCACTAGTATTTCCTTCAACCATACAATATTCTTGGTTTTGAGGACCTCATTTAGAAAGTAAAACAATAAAAAAAATGATCAGATTCCCAAATTGGAAGGGGTACTAGGATTCCTTGGTATTCTGTAGGCTTTCTAACAATTGTAGCCTGAGCAATTCACATAGATCATAGTCCATTCCTTTCTTCAACATCTCATATGTTGTATTGGTTGCAGTTTTCGAAACAAAGTTCTCTTTGTTTGTGAAGACATATTGTACCCTATCACCATTGATGCATATTTTACTATAGGGTCTTTAATTTCCTTGATAGTCAAGGCTCTCTTGTCATATTTTGCATTGTTAAATTCATTACTATTTCATTTTCACCGATTTGAGTGTCGAAACTGGTCCTTTAGAACATAACCCTGTTACAACCCTAATTGCCTCATTAATCATATGCAATATATCCAACCAGATAAACTTGTAATGAATCTTGATCAATGTATATTTGATCCATTCATCAACATAGCAAAAGATGGGGAAATTATTCCAAAATGTTGACCTTCTTCTTCGTCAAGCTCTTGAATTCGTGTTTTAATTCAAAATCATCTCCTGTAAGCTCATTAAACCATACATCTCTTAGCTTAGAGTGGTTATACTCTTCTAATTTTGCATGAATGCAAATCCTAACATCTTATGTGTGCAACACACCATACAAAATCTTTGAAAATGCAACATCCGGATCTATCATCATTGACTTATCAGGGTGCCTCCGAAATTTAGGTAGGTCGAGGACAATCTACAACCTTGACAACAAGTGGAGTATACATCTTGCAATAATTTAAAATGCTTCTAAAACTAGGGTAAAGTAGAAATCTGTAAATACCTTTTGAATCTCTGCTAGGGTTTCACACACAAATTTTGAATCACTTCACTTTGCTCCTTTGTTGCTCTTCTCTCCTCAGATACTCATTTGTAAATTACTTAAATATATGCGAAATCACTTATAAACCCTTTTTGAATGACCTAAATCACATTGAATGCATTGATTTGAAGTTAGGTTAAAAGATGATGAACCCTAATTGTAATGACACAATCACCTTCAAACTCTTCACAAATCTTCATAACAAAATATTTTCCACCAGTGTTTTCACCAATAGGTCAAGCATGTCAACCTACACCTTATTCCAATGTGTTGAAGGCATCAACACCATATCTTTGGCAGGACCTTAATGATTATCTATTAAAACTCCCCCTAAGCCAAAGCTCTTTATTTGGTTTCCATAGGAAACATTTGCACCAAAAGCTGGCACAGACTCAGTCTTAACCTCATTCTCCTCTTTCTTTTTCCATATCTTATTCATCTCTTTCTTCATCTCTATAGGATCAACCTTCTTCCCCAGATCATTCTTCTTTACCAGATCAACCTTCACATTCTTGCTTCTGCAAAAATTGCCTATATGTCCAGGTTTATTGCATTTGTGACATATAACAACATTTTGAACAAAATTTCTTCCACTCATTTTGGATCTGCATTGATTAGCCTTATGCTCAAATTGATTACATGTATAAAAGTAGCCATTAAAAGACTGAAACATCATACCATTGTTATAACCATTCATTATCTAATTTCTGCATTCACTAACCTTATGATCAAATCTATTGCATTTATAAAACTGACTAGGAAATGATTGAACATTCTAATTCATTCTACTTCTACATTCTTTAACTTAGCTCTATGTCCAAATTTATTGCAACAATAGGAGTAACCATTAAAAGATGAGTACCTTTGTTTATTTGGTTGTTTGACAGGTGGTCTTTTTAAGTCTTTCCTCTGATTCTGGATCTGCTTGCTATTTCCCTTCTTGTCCTCAATCTTCATTTGTTCATTGTTCTTCTTTTTAGTACTTGGTGTTTGATCTACTTTTGAACTTTCTCCTTTTTAAAACCCTAATCATTTCCTTTTACCTTATGTCTTTCTCTAAACTTCTTGATCTGCTCCCTCAATTTTTTGATGTATTCATCTGCTTCCTTGACATTTTATTTTAGATCTCTTTTCTCACTTTCAGTTCTTTCCAAATCCTCAAGGGCTAGTCTAAGTTCTCTATTCATATCAACCATGCAATCTTCTTTAGTGAATCCTACCATAGGGATTTCTTTAGGAGGAGTAGGATATCTCCTAGTAGCCATGCGTTCAAACTCCAAGATCTTCCTCAAGCGGTTAAGCTTCTTTCAAGGAACCATGCTCTAATACCAATTGTTGAGCATTCATAATACTGAGAGGGGGAGTGAATCAGTATTCTCTGAAACCACTTAAACTTTTAAACATCTATTGGAAACATCATATTCAATTTGTAACAAGGAAAGAAACCATGAAAGTAATCATCAAAGCACATAACACATGAACACTTGATTTTTATGTGGAAAACCCAAAAAAGGAAAAACACGGTGAGGATTAGCTCACAATATATTATAATTGGTCATAACATATTACAAAATGACTCATTGCCTTTTGGACTCGCTGTCCGAAGGACTCGTTGTTTAGAGAATAAGAGAAAATTGTTTAGAGAATAAGAGAAAATAGAAAAAAGGGGTGGCTCACTGCCAAGATTTGAACTGTTTATAATGCATCTATAATATGTAGGAGATACAGTTCCACTGAAGCTCAAAATATTGAATCAACACATTTCATACTGCACCACTTCCACACTTTGCGCTGCTTTACATTTGCATCACATTTGCATGCTCTACTTAGGAATTCACATCACATATTTTCTACAGTACTCATCACACCTCTACAACACCAAAATGAACTTATATTTATATGCATTACATTCACAAACACCTACAACATCAATTAGGCCAGCCTAATTAGATGAAACGTGCATTACAAGTTATTGTCGGTTCAAGCTTCAAACAAACATACTTCACACCATAATTCAAAACTTGTAACTCATCTAAATAGGTCAAAAGGTACCTATAATAACTCCCATAAGTCCGATCAACACTTCCTTTAACTTTGCACGACCTCAAACTTCATTAGGTTAGCACCGCCAATGAAGTAACACTAAAATACACCAACTAATCATCCACAAATTGACACTCGGACCTCAAAAACACTCACCACTTGGACACACACTCTTTTGACACCTGTAAGCACTCCCACAAAACCGCATAACCAGATGTTATTCCGCGGTGGAATGTAGACTGTTCCAAACATGTACTTTGTATTGGTAGCACTATCACTGATAGACCCGATAGAATGCCAATCATAACTTTTACACCGGAGAACATCAAGACATGAAACTTTGCATTTGAGATCCTCCAACATATACCAAAATTGCCTTAGAACTGCAGACCAAGATTCTTTAATGCAAAGCAATGCAGACCTAAAAACTGATACTTTGTACACTGAAATTTGTATTATGTGACAGCCAAATTTTAACACATTTATTCTGCACTAGATCAAAACTTTTGCACTAGTATAATGTATTACCATCACCATACTCACTCATACTTCACCAATCAATTGTACCTCAATGTTGACTTCAAACCATAATGTTAACATCAATGACAACACTCTATATGATCATGCTCATGTTGCCAACAACCGTATCAATGGTAAACAAACTTCAACACATCAAAGAAAGGGAAAAATCTTGAATGCGTGATTTTGTTACACCCTTATTAAAAGATTGATGCGAATTTTTGTTGTTATTATGTATTTATATTTATAAAAATAGACCCATATCCACAATTTACCAACCAATTTTTTCTTAAAACAAATTAATAATAGAACTTTCCATGTGAAATTTCTACATAATTTTTTTAATCCAATTTTTTTTTTTAAAACATAGGCCAATTGATATAAGAAATGGACTTTTAGAAAAAGTCTTATCAACGGGTTTTGGTCCAGGGGAGGATCATTTTAGAAACCTCCATTTGACCAGGAAATTTGTTATGCCAAATCCCCACCTAAAATTCAAACAAGTCAAACAAACATTAAGCCGATCATTATTTCCAGGCCTAACGCGTGCGCAACTTGCATGCACCTACGGCCCAGATCTCCGGAAACTCTATCCTGTGTGACGTGATGGCGGCAATGCGGGGACCACAACTCAGCCATCAGCTTTTACTCCCGGAGGCTTTAACTAGACAACTGGCAGATTGACGGTACTTTACACTGACAATCTGACATCCAATACGGCTCGAACCCATGACCTCTGCTAATCCATGGATACGACCTGGATTGGTGAGGTGTAAAATCAAGGAAGGAAAATCATTATTAATTACATATTAAGAATGCTCGCAGAATAAGAATGAATATGAATACAATTGTTAGCGTGGTGTGTAGTCCTCCTGGCGCCGTGGCTGCTGTGGCAGTAGTTGTAGTTGCATGTGCTCTGAGATTAAGCAGGTTGAAGATCAACAGCAGGGTCATGGCACCTATAGTTAAAATGGAAGGCCTTGACGAAGAGAAATACTCCCTTGCTCAGATGAACATGGATTATTCTCCTGCTAGGAAAACTGTCAGACAAGCTTTTATTGAAATTCAACAGAATCTGGATCACTGCCTCTTTAAGGTCGGGTTCAGTTCATATCTTCATTGGCTTGGTGTGTTCTTTCTTTTGAATAAGTTTTATTTAATTTTTTATTAAATTCAAAAAAATAATAATATATAATTTAAAAAAAGGGGTGGTACAAAGGCTTATCTTCAAAGTTTAGTTGAACACAGTCCGAAGTAAAGATGAAAAATTAAAAAATAATGAACAGTTGTAAAAAATTCAATAGGAGGATTTTATCATGATGCTTTTCTAGGACGCCCAAACAGTGAATATTCCCTTTTCTTTAAGAGTATTTTCTGAGACATGCTGAATACCGACCGGGAAGATGGCCAGATCCAAATGTGGAACCTTGGTATCCATATTTTTTAATTTACCCAAATGGGTAGTGTTTGGATGCAGTTATGTAGGTTGGATTGACACAGCCCAGATTATGACCAGATTAATTATTTGTTTTTCAATACATTATGACACTTTGCGTTAGTTTAAAGCTTAGAAATTTTACACTGTATTAGTCATATATAAGCCTAAAATCAGAGGTCTCTCTTTTCAAGTTCATTGAAGGATAAGGACTACATGCTGCTCCGTAAAGATTGTTCCTTTGAAAATTAAAAAATAAAAAATAAAAAAAAGTGTTAAATATTCTACTGGTCACCCAGTTAATAATCTAGATTCAGAAAATTCGGATTATTGCTTTTCTTGGCTATAATGTAATAGTCACCCAGTTTTTTAAGTTACTAATATGTGATACTGCTCAAAATATCCGTGCTCGCTGGGTGGAGTGGAAGTCAGGGTGCTTCCGCGACTAGAGCCTGGCTGTCCTCGTGGTGTGTGTATGTGTTTGTCCATGTTGACTAGTCACCTTCTGCCTGGGCTATTGATACGGGCTCGTCTAGATTCAGTGTGAAGTGTGACTGGTGGGCTTGTTAGCCCAATTTCAAATTTTAATTGGTAGATTATTCTGTGCGTGCTGCTTAGATGGATGTATACCTTTGTCTAGTGGTTTGGGCGACCAGGCATGAGAAAACACAAGATGGTAATTTTAACCTCCTGCAGGCCAAAGTGGCCTGCTAGGGCCTATAAAATATGTTTACTTGTTTAGAGGATTTTTCTGAGTATTGAGTTTTGGAATAAATTTCTGAATGACATAGCTGTGTATGGTACCCTTGATTTAAGATTTTGTGTACTAGGTTATGATTGCAAATATATTTAATTTTGCCTAATAGATAGATAGAGTCTATATCAGCTTGCAACTGATTGAACTTGAAAATTATCAGATCCGTGGATTTAGCTGGAAAGCATTGTCCACTCTTGCCATGAAATTTGTTTCATAATTCAGATCAATCCATCAGTGACCAGGGATATAAGATTTTTCAGGAGATAGAGGATTGCACAGGGGCCAGTGTACAAAAACATCCAGTATCACAATGGGTATACAACACAACATAATTATACTCCGATGATAAGATCAAGGAGAATGATCAGAAGGAAGATAGGAAAACACACCAATCACTCCCAAATGGATCCTGTCTGCATCATTTATGCCAACGTGGGTGTGATTAGTGTACTTTATTAACTTACCTCTACAAGTATCTTTCATATATATCAGTTTACCATACTTAACTTTGTCTTAGTTCATTATCCGTCTGACACACTGATGTCTTAACATAATCTGGTTGACATGCTGATGTCTTTACCATAGCTAGTCCATAATCTGACCACCACACTTATGGGCCACATATGATTTCCGCTGCAAAACTGGAATGCTTGCAAGTTAACCACTACCAGAGGAATTGCATCCAGGGTTGAGAGCACAGCATTCTTAAGGAGCCTTGCAATCACGAGTTTTTCTTATTAGCATAAGCCATCAGCTGGTATTAACCATAACGGAATTCCAGTGTGCTATCATATGATCATGAAAATTTGAGAACATAATGAAATAAAGCCGCCACTCTGACGTTTTATAAATGAAAGGTTTGAATTTGAATGAATATTATGGGCAGACTGAGTTTTTTGTAGTTAGACAGTAAATACTAAATTGACAATGCTAGAGTTAAAGTTAATTTGCATTATTTTGGGTGTAACATTGGGTGCTCGGTATGCCCAGTTGAGTTAATCTCGGAGTTTGTGGAAGGTTTCTTACCAATAAGATTTGCTGAAAGAAGTTCATTATACATTTAGGATTTTGAAGAAAATTAGATTATTATTCATCTATAGGATTGGGGTTTAGATAAATTAACTGTTAAGTTACCCTGATATGTATATGAATGTTAATAGGCATGTGATATGGAAATGGCATATTTTTCAAAATCCTTGTATATTGTATGGCTGGGATACGACATCACTCACAATACAAAAAGCAAATATATGTAGAACATATCAACAGGAGGAAGATTCATTAGCTAACACAGGGGCCAATATTAGTGTGGATCAAGCATTGCCAAAATCTTACATCAAAACTGTGGTACAAATAAAGCAAGGGGAGATTACAAAAACTAATTTACTTTGATTACTCCTGTACAATGACTTTAATATGTTCTTAACCATTAGGTTGCTCAGTAATGCTTGTCAGAAGCTCATATTGCATTAATTGAAATAGGTTAAGCTCCTCTTATCCTTCATCACTCCTCACTCCTCATGCATCAAAATTACATTTTCCTGTTGACACAGAGTATAAGGTTAACTGGTTTGAATAAATCACTGCAGCATGGATTGTATGGTGATACATTGGGATTTACCAAGGTTTACCAAGAGTTCAAACCCCATGGAGTTATATAGTCTGTATAATTTGATAATATATATTCTTTCCCAGTGGCTAGGCCTGTGTGAAAGTCAGAGTGTTGATGCCTTAAGTGAGTTTTTTCCTAGTTTGCTTTTTGTTTTGTTCAACTGATGAATGAATGGATGGAATCTTGATGCCTCTATTAAACAGAGTACTAATAATGAATAATGTTATGGCAGTCATGACCAAGCTCAAGTCTTTTTCTTTCTTTTCCAAATTTTTTAGCTGATACTATAGAAAAGACAAACAAGATGTTTTAAAACTACTGATAGTGGCTGTGCCTGCAATAGGAATTGGTTGTAAGTTAATTTTTTTTTCTAAATGGCTCGTTAGGATTTTTTGCCACCTAGAGAGTGCTTATTTAGTTTGAATGTAGAAATGATGGAATGAAATTTTAACAGCACAAACAAATGTTATCCTAAAGTATCTGAATTGCATTTTTTTTCTTACAGTATGTTGTGGACAAGTGTTAGTATACTGTGTATAAGCACTGTTATCTGAATAATTATTTATTACATTTTCTTGCAGATGGTGAAGTCTGGAGTAAAGACTGAAGAGGTATATTCTTTATAAATTTATAATTCATCATTCATTTTTAACTAGTATAAATTTTTTAATTTTTCTGTATCAGCAATTTGGTAGGGTCACTTAAGACAATTATCATCTTTGCACTGTTTGTTCGAGTTATCTGCAATTTTGGCAGGGTCACTTAAGACAATTATCATCTTTGCACTGTTTGTTCGAGTTATCTGCAATTAGTTCAGATAACTCAGTTGTCATTTAAATGGTAAATGGCAGTTATCATCTTTGCACCGTCTGTTCCAGTTATCTGCAATTAGTTAGGATAATTAAGTTATCATTTAAATTGTAAATATGTTCTGTCTGCTATTATTCTTTTCTAGGAGGAAGACTTACTAATAGCAACACTCAGCAAGGAAAGACATCCATAAAGATAGTTCATCCAATCATGTTCATTTTCTGTCATATAGAATGCCAACTTTGTCTCATTAATAGTAACATTTAGTGCCAACAATCTCCTTAATAACTCGCAAAATGTTTGTGCAAACTTTGGAAAATTTGAAAATTTCCTTTAGTGAATTCTTAAGAACTAAGAAATGGAGTGCTGGTGATATGAACAGAGATATGAAATAAACTCAAGAGGTCTAGAAATTTTCTCCAAAAGTTGGCTCCCAGAGTTTGGTCCATTGAAGGCCATTGTCTTTTTTTGCCATGGATATGGGGATACATGTACCTTCTTTTTCGAAGGTAAGATAATTCATAAACTTTGTGAAAATTTAACTTTGGTTAGATTCTAACTGAAGTTTTCTCATTCTAGTGATTACGTAAAGCATAGGAGTTCATGATATTGATGCTTGAAAGATTGCAAAACTTGCAGGAATTGCCAAAAAACTTGCAGCGTCTGGATATGGTGTATTTGGAATGGATTATCCAGGATTTGGCCTTTCAGAAGGTCTACATTGTTATATCCCAAGTTTTGATAGACTTGTGGATGATGTTATTGAACAATTTTCTAAAATCAGAGGTGTGTAGTTCAACTGCTTTCAGAAGGTCATAGATACTTGTTTTCATTTTCTACCCACAATTCCTCTTTGTTGCTGGTAACTGTGTTAAGCCTTCCACAAAAGACAAGCGGAGACATACTTCATCATTGATGTGACTACCTTGAATCTTATTGGTTCTATTGGATCTAAATTTAAGGAATCTAGGGCTTGGGTAGAGAAATCTATTGGCCATGAAATTTTGCCCTCCTTTAGGCAGCAAAAGTGAAACAAATATCAAAACATTATGTCAAATGAAGTTTTGTAAGCTGGGAAAATTTGAAAAATATGCTTTCTACTTTAGGGAATTATGCTATAGGTCAAATACTATTTATAGTATTTTTATTAAGATAAAATTCCCTGAAGAACTTCTTAGCATCTATGATAAAGTCAATGATTAGTTAAGCTCTAAAGGATTAAACATTGCATGATGTAGTATAACACACCTTAGAGGTTGTCAAAGTTAGAATTCTATCCTTCATCAATTACCAACACTATGTGCACAAGTTTAGCAAAAATAAAGCTAAGCTTACCCCAATCTTTTCACAAACCCAAACATATGGCAATAATCCATTTACCCAACTTGTAACATAGTAATGTAATTCCCATAAGTAAAAGCCTCACAAACTCTCAATGACCATTATAGTCATTTATAAATATATTATGACTTAGCTAGTAAATGTGGTGTTGTATTATCTATTAATAAGATACAATTGTGTGATAATAGTTGTAGGTTCTTAGTATTGATTGTAAACAATAGTATTTTTGAGGTTCAACCTCATATAAAAGATAAAGAGTTAGATTTTGAATGCCCTTTTGCTAAGAAGAAACTTCAAGCTTTCTCAGGCCTACTAAATTATGTAAACAATTTCTACCTTGGTTTGGGATATGATAGAGAGCCTTTCTAGCAATTATTAAAGAAAAACAAGTGCAAATGGGAAGGTGAGCATACACTAGCCAGCAAAATCATTAAAAGAAAGATAAGTAATCTTCCAGTCCTCTATGTTCTAATCACTTTTGACTTTGTTTTTGATTGATTAAGGAGGGAAGGGCCCTGAACCCATTACAAAAAGTTAACCATTACATAGCATAGAGAAAACAACGTCCAAAAGCTGGCCACCAGGCCAAACCAAACCAAGAAACAACAAACAAACAATAAAACAAAAGAAAATAGAAAACACAAAACCAGACTAGCAAATATAATTCCAATCTTTGGACAAGGAGTCCAGAAGCTCCTTCCAGCAAGCAACTTCCAGGGTCCGCTTTGTCTTCTTGTGTTTCTTCTTAGTCTCCTGTTGATCTTCCTCCTGGTCTTGATTCTTCTTCTTAATCTTTGACCAACTTGTAATAACCCCAATCACAAACTTCTTAATGATTCTGTCTGTAATTTTCAGAAGATCACATAAAGCTTTCTTTTTTTGGTCAACCTATATACAAATTCATAGTTTTGCACATGTTTTCCCAATTTTTGTCACAAATTTTACTTTCCTCTTTGTTTTTCTAGGCCATTTCCATAGTGCTAGCTCTGTTTTGAAGGTCTGCAATCTCTGCATAATAGGTGCCCATAGGGTCCTCTTGCAGGTCAGTCTTTTCAACTCTCTGGTGCACCTCCTGAGCTTCCTCAACATTAATGTCCTCATCCCCAGAAATCATCGTTTCCCTGTCACCAGAAGAAACAGATACATTCTGAGGGTAGAGGGAGAGCAAAGCATTAGCATCATCTTGATGGGGCAGGACAACATTATCCTCTGATGTGCAAAATTTTGACTTTGTTTTATACACTGATGCTTTTGATTATGGATGTGGTGGTGTTATTTGTTTCCTGAAAAATAACAAATAATTTGTTGTAGAATATGCCAATGTGTCTTTGCAAAAGATGTTAGAAAATGGAGCTCTTTTAACAAAGAAATATATGGTGTTAAAAATGTCTTGTAAAGTTTGCTTTTAAGATTAATGCACTTGAAACATTTTGTAATTAGAACAGACTGCTTCAAATTCCTCACATTCAAAGAAAGGGACCATGGAAGGAAAGATGGATGTGAAAAATATATTTGATTGCAAGGATACTTTAACAGTTTAACTAATTCAATTACATTGCTGAACATATTCTTGGAAAAGATAATGTTGTTGCAAATTGGTGAAGTAGAGATTATCTATGTACAAACATGCAAAGACCTACCTCGTCCAATGCCACTTCTCTTGGTTTTAATTGTTTTAGAGTGCTTAATGTAAACTTCAATACTGTCAGCAATCTCAAATCTTTAGGATGGGGATTATTCCCCGATACACAACATTTTCTGAACAGGTAGCCAAAGACTTAAAATCTATTGGTTGCATAACTCCTCAAGTATTTCAAGGGAGAAACATAGTAGAATTCACAATTCTGAGGATGCAAATAAACTTATTATATTTAAAGGTTATTGATCTGATCATAAGACCTCATTTTGAATGGAAAATCTCCCTTGTAGCTAATCATACAACTCATCTTTATAACTTTGTCAAAAATGTTGCTCCTTCAATGATTAATCTTAAACATGAATTTTCAAAACAAGTGTTCGTCTCAACCATTATCAGAAAAACAGTTTATTTGGGAATTATTCTTTACTATAGCCTGACAAAGAAACAATGTCGACACTAATTGGAATTTACAACATCATTCCTAGTTAAGAGTGTGGATGTTATAGCGGCGGGAGATATCTTTCTCTCAAAATTTAAATAATAAATAATTAATAAGGCAAGTCGGTCTTATCACAAATTATATTATTTCTTAAAAGGAGGCCGACCTAAGTGAAGAGTCACCATGTTTTGTATATATACAAGGTGGAATCAAGTCATTCTTATATTCATATATTTACATTCTCTACAGAGCAGAAGTTTGCCTTTCAGCAACAAAAGTTCACCCTTCAGCAGCAGATTATCATCTTGTAGAAGCAGATCGACTTCAAGGAGATACATATTTATCTTGGCATCAAACGATAGGTGCTATTATTCATTGTATTAATTCGCCCTTGAGAAGGGTCTGATTGTAAAGCAGATTTCTGCTCTTATTCATCCTATATATAAGATTTATATTTTGCTGGGTTTTTCTGCCTCGAGAAGGAGGGTTTTCCCAGGGTATCTTGTTGTCTTCTTTGTTCTCTATGTGTTGTATTTCTGCTTATTTCATTTCTGATCCTAAAACTAACATGGTATTAGAGCGGGTTCAGGGGAAATCCGATCAGATCTAAGCAACATTGCAGGAATTCAATTCAATAAAAAATCACCTAAAGTTTGCTGTTCTTCGGGAGGCATCTAGGAAAGTAGACGACATAAAGAGGGAAGCGAACTAGGGTACATTGCACTTAAAACGTAGCAATCGGGGTATTTGTTAAGAGGAATGATTACTTGGTGTGGCTGGGAAAGACACCATCTAGAGGCAGTGCTTCAAAAGTCGAAATCTAATCATCACAAAGACAAATAAATTAGGAATATCGTGCCTCTTAAGCAAAGGAGAGATGTAGGCCTTTGAGAAAATCAGACAAATAGAAAGTCGCGATTTATCATAAGGAGCTGCTACTAAAGACAAAGCCGATTGTATAAAGGTATCAGGAGCAGCTGTAAGGGAAACAAGGAAAAGTGACGGCTTGAAAGAAATTATTGGGCCAACTATAATAATCATGCCGCTAAGGATGTCATCGCATCTGATGGGAAGGTGAAGGTGATCACAATTGAGAGACGATCTCTGTTGCTGCACATAATGGGTGTGCCTTAGAAACTGGAGGCAACATTCATCCAACAATTCCTAAAGTCTTCTGAAGGTGACGTGTTGTTTCAAGGAGTGCGATCTATGCGAATATCATTCTCAGTGCAAATCGTTATTATTTTTTGGTCATCATTAGTGATGGTTTTGCGATTAATTAAAGATGTATGTATGACTACTGGTATCGACCATTAAGGAAGGCATTATTGTTTGCCGTGAGCTTGTGAATGTGCTTAAGGCTTCATTAGATTGTTTGAAGTCACACTTATATGCTGACCGCAACATAAAGTCTAAGCTCTATTGATGGTCCTGTGAATGACATGGAGAGTAGCATCTAAAAGGACTTGATGGTATCTTTGAAGGCATTGTTCCATCTTTTATCTGCCGCTACATGAGAGTCAATGTTGGGAGCTGCTTACAATTAAAGAAGAATTTAAGGGTGAACGTTGTATATGAAGGAGTTGCCTTGACGCACTATTCGGGCCTCAAGAAGCTAAGTTTTTTTTATCATTCAAGCTGGAATTTCTTGAAGCCGTCAACGATAAAGAAGACAGGACATTTGGGGGAGTCGATTTTATTTGTGAAAGAGATGTCAAACCGAAGAGACATCGCAGACCAAGAAATGTCTCTTTGGTGTAATGGAGGCATCTATCCTCCTCTGTATGATGGTTTAGGAAGCTACAGAAAGAAGTTTGAGCCGCTAGCATAAAGTGGAGGAGCCGTGTAGGTGGGACGCAGGTGGAAAAGGAGTGCATCAATAAATTTGAATGGTCAAAGACCATATTCAAATTTACCCAACCACCACTACAAATCCCAGTGTTGATGTATTACTTGGTCACTGCTAGTACTGGGACATGGGCCTGTGATCAAGCCGTGAACCTGTAGAAGGAAGGTTGTGGACTGATCTGAGTGCAAGAGCAGCGGAATATATTGAGTGCTGTGATTAGTATTTAGCAGAATCAATAAAGAGATAAGTATTCTATGCTTGTACCTTGAATAATGTTTATGAATTTCTTATGTAGTTATTAATTCATGCAATAACATTGGTACTTCTCTTTGGGATAGTTTAATTCTATGAACTATTAGTAATCTTTCTCTAAAATGCTTCTAGAGGAGAAAAAGGATGATGAGAGATCGCATTCAAGGGAGGTAGAGCTTGATGCATCCTGTCACACAGGATGAAGAACGGAGACACAACTTGCTACCATCGGATTGAGTTGGTGGCACATAACTAGAGACATCTCTCGAAGAGGAAGAACCCTTACAGATTGTCATTGTGACCAGTTTCTTCGAAGAGGAGGAAATAACATTCAGAGGGAGTCTGACAAACCTTGGATGAGGAGGTTGATGCAAGTACTTGGAGCTTCAGAGGGAGTCACATCATCATGAAGATCTATTGTAGTGTATATTTCTCTATGACAGAGAAGTATGAGGTGAAAGCCCTTGTAGTGTATATTTCTCAATGACGGAGAAGTATGAGGTGAAAGCCCTTGTAGTGTATATTTCTCTGAGATGGAGAAATATGAGGTGCGAGCCCTTGTTCATCTCTGAGACTAAGATGAGATGTCATGTTGAGAGGCTCCATGATGACATCACGTTGAGAGACTCTGTGATGAACTCTTTGTACTTGTGTTTTTCCACACATGGGAGTAGCCATGGTGGATGTCATGTTGAGAGACTCCATGATGACATCATGTTGAGAGACTCTATGATGACATCACGTTGAGAGACTCCGTGATGGGCACTTGTACGTGTGGTTCTTTCCACACATGGGAGTAGCCATGGTGGACGTCATGTTGAGAGACTCCATGACGACATCACGTTGAGGGACTCCGTGATGAACCTTTGAGCTTTCCACAAATGGGTGTAGCCATTGTGGGCGTCATGTTGAGAGACTCCATGACGTGGATATCTAGAAAGATACCTCCCTAGCTAAGAGGGAGTGTTGATGTTATAGCGGTGGGAGATATCTTTCTCTCGAAATTTAAATAATAAATAATTAATAAGGCAAGTCGGCCTTAATCACAAATTATATTATTTCTTAAAAGGAGGCCAACCTAAGTGAAGAGTCACCATGTTTTGTATATATGCAAGGTGGAATCAAGTCATTCTCATATTCATATATTCACATTCTCTTTAGAGCAGAAGTTCGCCCTTCAACAGCAGATTATCATCTTGTAGAAGCAGATCGACTTCAAGGAGATACATATTTATCTTGGCATCAAAGTATAGGTGCTATTATTCATTGTATTAATTCGCCCTTGAGAAGGGTCTGATTGTAAAGCAGATTTCTGCTCTTATTCATCCTATATATAAGAGTTATATTTTGCTGGGTTTTTCTCCCTCGAGAAGGAGGGTTTTCCTAGGGTATCTTGTTGTGTTCTTTGTTCTCTATGTGTTGTATTTCTGCTTATTGCATTTCTGATCCTAAAACTAACAAAGAGTTCATTGGCAACCAATTATAGGAGATATTTTTGAAGCTGAGTGGGAAGCATTTTGGGACCCATTTTATGATAGTCATCCAAAACCATCCTTTATCTGATAGTAATGACACACTATCTCCTTAAAGTTAAAAAAAAAAATCTAATAAAACAGTGTTGACAATGTTTTCCATTTGGCACAATAATCTTCCGTTTTGCTTTACTGGTTTACTTGGTAGTCTAGTTAAGATTCAGTGTTACCGGATCCTTAAGTTATTTGAGTCCTATAAATAAAACATTTTGAGAATCATTTGACACACCAAGCTTTAGAGAGCATAAGCATATCTCTGGGTAATTGTATGCTCTTCTTCTGTGCTTTGTGATGGTGGGATCAGATAATTGTTGAGATTGAGAAAGTTTTCTAAGTGCAAGGAAAGAGCCATAATGAGGTACAAATTCATAGAAAGGGGTAAGAGCCATGGATGGCATTAGAAACAAGGAAGAGGTGGGATGAAATTATAAGAAAGGTAAGTGGATGTTGAATATAAGTATGAGAAATATGAAAGCATCAGTGTATAAAATAAAGTTAGAAGTGGTTGAAACATGGAGGATTGGAAGATTATTTATCTTTCTTTTAATGTTGTCGATGGCTAGTGTATGCTCAGCTTTCCATTTTAACTTGTTTTTCTTTAACAATTGCTAGAGGGGCTCTCTATCATATTTCAAATTAGGGTAGAAACTGTTTACAAAATTTAGTATGCCCAAGAATGCTTGAAGCTTTTGCTTTTTTCTTATCGAAAGAGCATTCAAAACCTAACACTTTATCTTTGATATGAGGTTGAATCTCAAGAATGCCATAGTTTACAACTATTCCTAAGAACCTACAAGTTACAACTATTGTCACTCCATTGTATCTTATTAATAGCTAATACAATATTATATTTACTGGCTGGCTAAGTCATAAAATGTTTTTAGATGATTATAATGGTCATCGAGATTTTAAGTAAAAATTAAAATGTCATCAATATAAATACATAAAAATTCAAATGTTCCCTTAATTTTTTTATCCACGTGCTCTTGGAAATAAGCTGGAGCATTCATCAATCCAAAAGGCATAACTGTTCATTCATAGTTGCCAAAAGAAAAACTAAAAGTTGTCTTATACTGGTCTTTCTTTCTTACTTGTATTTGATAGAATCTAGACTTGCAATCAAATTGTGAGAAATACTTTGAATTGGCAACTTTTTGGAGTAAATATGTTTTATCTAGAATGAGGTAAGGAAAAGGCTCTGTAATTGCATTCAAAGCTTTATAATTTATAACCATTATTTTCTTACCTCCTTTCTGTTCAGAATATTTGTTTACCATGAAAGTGTAATAGTAGAATGGAGATTTTGAAGGCTTTATGAATCCTCCCTCTTCAAGTTCTTTGATAGTTTGTTCCATGTCAAGATAGTCTTTAACAAAGATGGGAATCCATTTTCCTACTTCAATTTCCTTGCTCTTTTGGATATTTATCTCCATTATGGACATTATTTTAAATCAAAATTTATGAGGATCTTTTGACAGATATCTTCCTCTATTTTCTGTTTCAGCAATTAGGAAATTGCAAATGATTGTTAGATTGAATAATCATAGTAGTGGATACCTTTTTGAGGCATATACTAACCTTGGTGCTTTCACTCTTTCTTCATCAAGAGTGAACAAAACATGTTTGTTCATGCTTCCATATTGAGAGTAAGTATCTATAAAATTGTCACCTAAAAGTACATCTATTGCCATCTTGTTTGATTCAAAGAAATCTCATTTAAATTTCCATCCTTCAATCAAGAGAGGTTCTTGATGTTTATATTTATTGTAGGTGATAACTTGTCTCTAGACATCCATACTCTTATATTTTGAATTTTTTTCACTTGTTCCCAATTTTTAAGAATAGGGAATTTGTAAAAAGATAAAGAGGCTCTAGTATCCATCCGTGCATCGCCATTAATTCCAATTGAAATTAATTGTGTGTACCTCCCATGGATTCAAGTTGCAATATATTTTGGCTTTGGTAGTGGCTCAAGAGGCGGTAGACTGGAACATTACCAGTTTGTAATTTGTTGGGTCCGGAGTATGGAATATCTGCATCTTAGATTTAAAATCTTCTTCTTCTATTTGGATAATTTCTCGTTCTTCTTTCCCAGGCCACTTTTCTATATTTTTCTCCTTAAAATTCAAAATTATAGTATGCTGGTTATTGCATCCAACATTAAATGCTTCGCAAAGTTCATAAAGTTCTAGTTCATCCTATTTAGGATTTTACATAAAAGCTTTTGGAAAAAATCCTGTATTTTATGTGTCATTTTTCTTGAGAATTTTCATTAATCCATTTGTCAAGAATTTCTACTTCTTTTATATAATTGGGAGTAAGAGGCCTTGTAGGTTGGGATTGTGATAAATCATGGAGGAAAGTGTTATGAAAATTTCCTCTTCCTCTAAAATCATTTTGAGTATAAGGGGATCCTTTGCCTCTTTGTTCCCTTTCTTGCCAAGGTCCGTTCATCATTGTAGTTGGCATACCTTCTTCAACTTTGTTTGCTAGACTTTCAAGGCCATCAAATTCTTGTTCATTATTATTATGTTCTTCAAGCATTGGCTCAAAAACATCATCTTGTAGGTACAAGTCTTCATCTTCATCAATTATATACCACCATATTGCTACACTAGTGGTATAAACACCCTTAACTGTTGGATATTTACTTGAATAGTGAGGTGTGATATGGCTAGGCTTGTTGCAAATATAATAGAAGATATGTTTGGTTGGGGGTTTGGGAGTTTTGCGCTTTCTCATATAAATATGCTTAGGCATATAACTATGGCATTTATAAAAAGAATGGTGATGAAAGGAAGTTTTTGAGGCTTTTGCTTATGTGAAGTATGGCACTTTTTGCAGGTTGGGTAAATAGATTACAGCCATATGTATGTGTTTCTAGAAAGCTTGCGGCAAGATGCTTAGCTTGATGTTTGCTAGACTTGTGTACATAGTGTTGGTCATTGATGAAGGCTAGAATTCTAGTTTTGACAACCTCTATGAGGTCTTTTAAGGTACATTTTGCAATGTTCACTCCTTTAGAGCTTAAATAATCATTGACTTTATCATAGATGCCATTAGGAAGTCTGTCAAGGAATTTTATCTTAATAAAGATACTATCAGTAGCATTTGACCCATAGCATAGTTTCCTGAAGCACAAGCATGTTTTTCAAAATTTTCTGAATTACAAAGCTTCATTTGACATAATGTTTTGTTATTTGTTTCACTTTTGCTACTTGAGGGAGGGCAACGTTTCATGACCAATAGTCTCGTAATGTTCTATTACCATTGTTTTTGTACCCCCCCTAAAAATCGTGCCCACCCATATAAATTTTTTCTTTGGTTTTGAAGCGTTGTTCTTCTAAAAGTTTTCGAAACCATGTCGGGTCCCGCTAAGGTTTCCACAACCTTGTTTTTACCTGACGTTTTAAAAAGTTATGTCAAGAGCTTATTTTCTTGGTCAGTCATTTTGTAGGTTCTCAAAACCTTGTCGGAACTCAAAACGATATTCTCGCAACCCTGGCAAGCATCGATAAGAGGAAGATGGAGTTAAAGTGTAAGTAAACTAATGCAATTTCGAAACCTTTGTTGGTTCCCAACAGGGTTTCGACAACCCATTCTATCTCCGACGACAAATGGCTTCGTTTAAGTGGAAGCATTTTATTGGTTTCGAGGCTCCTTTTCAGAGATCGCCCGAGCTCTCAGATTTTTTAAGATTTCTCGAAGGTTGTGATTAAGCGGAAAGTGGAAAGGTTTTCTCAACCTTGTTGGATTCTGATGAGGTTCTCAAAACCTTGTTGAGATTTGACGTCGGTTTCACAACATGCTCTTAAAAACATCATTTTGCATTCAAAGATCTCTACTTAGCTAAAAGAAAGTGATGCAGAAAAGGGAAATAATATTTTACAGAAAGAACATTAAGCAAAACTAGAGATTATCAAAATTCATCACATTACAAAAGGCAGTTAAAATGTAAAAACAAATATATTATATTAACTAGGGAGATGCAGGTACAAACTTTTCATGCACAAAGAGTGAAAATCAAGATGTGGATTCCTTCCACAACTGCTTGAATTCTCTCAATCTGTGTGGGAGAATAGATTTTCATAAAATTCTACATTGTACGCAAAAGTTTCCATCACATTCCTCTTGAGCCCCTCATGCAAGAGAGTAATAGCTTGTTTGATTTCTTCCTTCCTGAGGGTAGTAGCAATGCAGATAGCGTCTCCAACTAGGCCTTCCTAAGGATTCTCGCTTAGACGTCCCAAGGGAGATTCAACACTGGCTATATATGCTGACCTCACTATACTCTCAGTGGCTCTAGCACCTCATTCGAATTTGTCAGAGGTTTGGATTATGTTGTAAATGAACCGCTCTAGGAGTGCAAAATTATGATCACGAACCTATGCCAGGAAATTCACTTCTATAATCCTCTTGATTATTGCTTCAACGTCATTCCTTATGATGAAAATTTCTCTCAACTAGTCAACCGCCAATTGTCACACAGAGCTAAATTCCACGCCTTCTTTGGTGAGGAAGTCTCCTTTTGAGGATGCACTGCTCGAGTTGTTGGACATTTTGGAAGTAATTGAAATGTGAAGAGAGAAGTGCAACCCTTTGAATATATAGAGATAGAAGCTGGTTATCAGATCCAAAAGATAAGCCTTGAGAAGATTTTCTCATTAGAAACTAGTTGGCAAGTATGCTGCCAAAACATTTTTAATTGAAATTGCAGTGAGTGATGTGATGAAACTGCCAAATTTCTTGTTGGATAAACTTTGGCATTGGTGGAAAATCTTTTATTAAATCCTCTCCCACGCATAGCAAATATGTAATTAAATGCAAAGATTAGGAGTTGCAAGTCTTCAGATGTACAGAGAGCAGTAAGGCTTACATGTATGTGGAAGTGATATATTAGCTCATCAAACTAAAGTTGATATGTTTAATGTAATTATGATGTTTCCAAGTGATTTATGAGATACTTAAGGAATCCATTAGAAAAGATTTTGGTAGAGGTTATAAATCACCCATTTCAAAAATGGTGGTTACGAAAATTGAAACGGTCCCAAGAAAGGAGATCTTTAAATACGCAATTGAAAGGCACTGGAAGGGTCCGAATTTTCGATTCTTGTTACACGAGAATGTAAGAGGAAAATTAATAAGAAGGATCAATACCTCACTCATTTCTTAGGATATTCATTGTCTGTGAACATTGGAGATTTAAATGTAATGGGAGTGTTTATGCTCAAGTCTTTGAGCTTAGATAAATGTGTGAATATTCTTTCCTTTGTGAATGTGATACTTCATTGATTTACATTTATTTTCTTTTGGAATTGAGTGAGGTTTAAATTTGAATGATCATTTATTTGTTGCTGATACTTCAATCTTTGTATTGAAGTACTAGTAATATTTGTTTCGAGTCTTGTTGCATTGGTTTCATGGCTATGAACCAATGTTAGTTATGCCTTTTCTGCTTTCTAGTCAAAAGCATATCTCTATAAACAAGCTATACTATTAGAGTGAGCTATACCTCATTAGAATTCAGAGGAAGATCACCAATGGAATGGTGATCTCTCCAACTATTTGTTGATTATTTATCTTCATTTTGGGCAATAAAGAGTCACATTAAGCTATGTTACATGGGGACACGTCCCCTGTCCCAAAAGGGGCTGTCCCCATCCCTGGGATGGGGGGATGCAAAGGGGACGTCCCCTTGCCATCCCCGAAATAGGCAAATCAACAGCAAACGTCAGGAAATGTCCTCATCCGTTTGGGGATGGCTAGTCGTCCTTGGGACGGTTGGGGGACGTTGAGGATGTCCCTTGCCGTCCCCAAACGGACGGGGACACCTCAGCAGCAAAAATAACATTAAAAACTAATGCTTTTATGGTTCTTTGATGCAGATTTGCATATATTTTGTGTGTATGTTACTGTATATTTTCTATTTGTATCTGTGTGTATGGTACTATGTATTTTTTGTGCATGTAACTATATTCCTTGTGTGTCTTCAGTGTGTGAATAGCTTTCTACCCTGCTTTTCTATCCAGAAACCATTGTAATACATTGAACTTTGAAGAATGTTATAGGCCTAAGAAATTTGAGGTTTCCCAACTGCATGCCTATTTGTTGAAGCTCTTTTGGATAAAATGCCTGTGCATTTTTAGTTACCAATGTTAGGAAGCATACTTCTCAATCCATCTTCGGGGTAATTTGCTTTGTGTGTCAAGAGTAGTTTGAATAACTGAGAAGCATCAACATCCAAGGCTAAGAAGTTATATACTCTACCTAAGAGATTTGCACTATTTGGGGTTTTCTTGTTTTTGTTACTTTTGAACCATGGTTTTATTGATGTTTGAGAATGCTGTTATAATGCTTTATTGACATTTATTATGCTGTTATACTACTGATCTCGTGATTTATTTACATATTGATATTGTTGTTATCAGTTATTGACATATCTCTGTCTTTCCCCCCCTCTCTCTATAATATATTAATAAATTTTGAAAAATTCATATATATATATATATATCGCCGTCCCCTAAAAATGCCCCCTAGGGGACGTCCCGGAAATGTGTGCCCTGCTGTCCCCCCGTCCCCATCCCCAAAATGCTATGGAACATAGATATTAAGTTAATTTTCAAGAAGACAAATCTGCCAACTAACAGGCTCATAATGAGATTTTGAGTACTGTATAGTTCTCAATTTTCGGTGTTCAATATTTTTGTTTCCCACCATTGTGCAGTGATTCCTTGGAGGTATTGAACTACTAAAGTTGCTTTTGCAACACCATCTAAAAGGCACATACCTTGTATACTAGGCTCTAATTTGTTCAAGAGGATCCAATATAAGGTCTATGTCTAAATATCATGGCTGTACAGGTACACTATCTCCTAGCATGAGAGTAGATGGCAATTCTGGAGACGGTTTTTTGAATTTATTTTCATAGACTGGAGTTCTTTCTCTTAATTTTGCAAATATGTATGTGGCAGGATGAACTAATTCTTTGACATTTTTTTTCCTTTTTTTCTTTTTCCAATCAGTCTAAGTTGGCTTTTAAGTCAGCTAACTTGCTATCAAGAGAATGAAGAGTGTGTTCAATCTTACAAATATTATCTTCTATGGAATGGAGATTATTCAAGGATTGCTCAGAGGAGATCCTTGTATAAGAACAATCTTTCCTGATGGACTGTACATGACTGTTGTTTTCAGTACCAAATTGCAAACCTTTATCACACTTAAAAACTAATCTTATTTGCATCTTTGATATATACAATATCTTTACACAAATCATCAAAATTCTTATGCAGATTAATGGCAAATCTAGCCAAATAATTTATGTGCTTATAATCCAGGCTAGTTCTTTTTCTTCTGCCTTAGTGGGTTGGAAGACATACTAGAAATGACTAACTGATCCATCAACAATTGTATGTCTGCTCTTTAGAGGCGGCCATCTTCCTCCTTTATACAAAGAAATATTTTTTTTTTTTGTAAAATTCAGAAGTGTTTTCTCTTGGTAAGGACATGGACATGCCTATAAAAGGCAATGCTTCTTCATCATTTGTGTCTTCTGGCCGTTTGCCTTTCTGATTTGGATTTGGGCCTTGGTTTATGGGTTCATCTTTTACCTCAACATATAGTTGGGCTCTGTGGGTAGAACTAGAACATTATCCAGAGGCAGGTTTCCTAAATGAAGATCTTGTAGATTGGAAACTAGGAGAGGCTAGATTGGAGTATTTTTGTGTTAAGCTTCTTGGAAGTACATGGATAGAAGATTCTTCTATTTTATGTATAGGTTTACTATGAGCTTCTATTCTAGGAGCAACATTTTTAATCCAATCTATCTTCCATTCATATGGAATCTCTATAGTATTAAGATTTCCTTTTTGCAATTGAACATCTCTATTTAAGCTTTTAGCATATGGCAATGCCTTTGATATCTTAGGGTGATTTGTATTTGTCATACTAAGCAAGACTTGAATTTGGACATTTACATATTTAAAAGGTCCAAATGTATTTAGACCATAGATAGAGCTGAAAATACCCCAACAATCAAAAGATTTAAGTTTAACTTCTTTACATCTTTAGTCTCTTGTACATTTAGTAAGTTTAAGATAATAGAAAAAACAAGCGAATTTTTTTCTTAATCAAAGACAAAGTTGAAATCTGGCAAGCATGTTCATATTGGGTTTGTCGTCTATTAAAGTCTATAGATAGATAGATAGGACACAGGTCTAATGTTTTCTGGAACACACAAACCTATGTACACAATAATTACGCTCAAATGAACATAATTTACAGTCTTGTGACTTATGATATAATCTATCTAAGATTTGGGAAAGACTGGGAAAAGTATTATTTTGAAATTTTTTAGTAGGATTATATTGTAGATTTAGATCAATGTGTTTTGTCCTAGGTTTAACAAATGTACAAATTTAGACTTGTACACATATTCTTTAACAAGGTAGGCTTTAAATAAAAATTTTTATAGACATCCTCATCCTTAAGAGTAGGAGGTTTGTAAGTAGTTATCGCACCTGAAAGAAACTCTTTTGTGACTTTTAATGTCTTACATTTCTTATTCAGTAATCACATCTTCGGTAGATTCCACAAGAGGAACTTCATAATAGCCTTCTAGTGATGCCTGATTAATTGTCTCCACACCATCTTGAGTGCAAGAAACATGTCTAAAATTTGCCATTTCTATGATTGAGTATATGGGATTGCAAAGGAAAGCCTTACATGGATTAAGGGGCTATAAAATTAAGACAAACAAACAAAAAAAAAATAGTGATCATAATATCAATCAGATCTCAAAAGAGACTCCCCATAGAACCAAAGTTCCTTGACAATTCAATAGTCAAGATATACTAGGCTTTGATACCATGACAGACCACACATGATTTAGACAACGACAAAGATGCAAAATGGGAAAAACGGTGGCAGAGGTTGGGGCCGAATGGCTATTTCTTTTTAGTATTATCACAAGAAGAAGAAGCTTACAAAGCTTTCTTAAAAACTTGCAAAGTAATATTATGATTCTTTAGATCACACAAAGCGCAGAAGAAGAGCAAATGATTATTCACAAATATGCTTAGATTCTCTAAGGCTCGGTGAGTTGAATGACTCTAAGAATACCTTATTATCTAGACTACTGGGGTCTATACACCAATGGAGATTGTCATTTCTAATTAGTAATATATCAGAATGATAGAAAATAATATGGAATTCAAAGAAGTGATAGAAAAAACACTTGGAGTATATTATCTAATCAAATGCAAACTTGGAGTATATTATCTAATCAAATGCAAATTGTATTGAATGGCTCTTGAAGCAACTACAAGAAGTGTGATGACCAAATGACCCAAATAATTTGTATGCCACTGATGGAGATATCACAGAGGAGTAGATAATGATGTGGAAATCATAGTTGAGTTCCAAATTTTTTTACATCACATGATCAAATGGTACGATAACTTAAAACTGTATATGATTTTAACCTGCATGTTTCTAAACTACATGGAAATGACTTTTTGCTGACGAGTCACTAAATACGTGTGAGGCCACAGACGTGTTTGGCTTTTTGTAAAAAGAAAACTAAGAAACACTGTACAAGGATACACGATTTCAGGGACAAAAATGTGTGACCAGTATGCAAAGGGATACTGATGTGTTATGGACTGAACATATTTTTGCTGAAGAATCACTAAATACGTGTGAGGCCACATACGTGTTTGGCTTTTTGTAAAAAGAAAACTAAGAAACACTGTCCAAGGTACACGATTTCAGGGACAAAAATGTGTGACCAGTATGCAAAGGGACACTGATGTGTTATGGACTGAACATATTTGGATGATCGTCAATGGTCATTCAATGTAATTTGTAATGAGAGAAACACGGAACTTTAACCATGTGGATTGGCTAAAGTTTTGAGTATTTTGAAACACAGAATATGACAGTAAATGCTGAGTATTTTGATATGGTTTTGATTACAGCTGAAAATCAGAAAATGTTGTGAAGTTTGTTTTATGACTGTTGAATTGGTTTTTGTATTTGTGCCTTCCAATAATGTGTGCTTGTGCTGCTTTATTTCTTTTGCCAAAAATAAATGCCTTACTCTAGTTAATGTGAATGTTAAAGGTTGATTTAATGGCTGTTCAGCTTACTGTACTGATTAATCATTCGAAGTGAACCTCCAGTCTGCTTTGTTAGGCTAGAATACATATGCCAGGAATGTAGCTTGTTATTTTTTTCTGTTTTACAAGCAAGTTTGCAAATCTTAGACAATTGACAGTCTCTGTGACTTGCAGCCATGCCAGAATACAAGGATCTTCCATGTTTTCTTTTTGGACAGTCCTTAGGAGGAGCAGTGGCTCTAAAGATCCATCTGAAGCAACCCCACGTATGGGATGGAGCTGTTCTAGTTGCTCCTATGTGTAAAGTAAATTTTCACATTTGAACTTCTAGATTGAAGCTCTATTAAATTTCGTTCTGCATGAGTTTTTAGTTTCTCACATTTTAGAAGTATTAGTTTCTGGTGCTTTGACATGACTTATCAAAAGCTTGAACTGCCAGCTTGCAGATGATGTCACTCCACCTTGGCTAATGGTGCAGATTTTATTGATCATAGCTCTCATCTTTCCTAAAAAGAAATTGGTTCCTCAGAAAGACTTAGCAGAGTTAGCATTTAGAGACGTCAAAAAGAGAAAGCTGGTTAGTGTTCTACATCATCTTGAAAGTGCATAATTTATGTGCTTGCTTGTATTTGGTTATTCTGCATGTACATTCTTATTTTTTAAACCTTTTCCACAAGGCAAAATGCAACCTTCATGGGAAAGAATGCTTAATTCTCATTGCAGAAAAGTATGCTCTAACATGGCCTTGTTATTTATTTCCTTCAGGCTGCTTACAATGTAATTGCCTACAAGGACCGTCCACGACTCAGGACTGCTGTACAGATGCTAAGGACTACACAAGAAATAGAAAAAAGAATGCACGAAGTAAGTGTTAAATAATGGAGTAATTTTTCTTTGATTTGAATTTGCTTTGTTGTGGACGCTTAAAAAGTTTGTATGCAGGTTTCTTTACCATTATTAATTCTACATGGAGCTGCTGATATTGTAACTGATCCCTCTGTCAGTAAGGCTTTATATGAGAAGTCACAAAGTGTTGACAAACAACTGAAACTTTATGATAATGCATATCATGCTATTCTAGAAGGTGAGTCAGATGAGAGGATTTCTGAAGTCCTCGATGATATTATTTCTTGGCTTGATGCACACTGTAATATGAGGCAAAGGTAGATGATAGAATTGTCTACCTCTTTGTTGATGTAAATTAGTAATTGCCCTTGCTTAGCCTATTTGAACCGATGATTTGATGATTAATTTATGAGTAGGGTGCAATCTAAATTTTAATCCTAGAAAGAAAGGATATCAGTTATGTGTGGCTCTACACAAAATGGTCTTAAAACTAGCACAAATGCATATACCCCTGGTTGTGATATATTTATGTCTATATATTTTACTAATAATGTTTTTGCTCCTGTGGTGATCCCCTTTATTGGGACTTTTGGGCTTCTCCCCATCTTTGGACTTCCTAGGTCTTTCCTCAAGTCAACAATGAGTTAGAGTCAGTTTATCTGAGTTCCTGGAATACCGGGATGCAGTTTTGAGACGGCAAAAAATTCCCTGGATCTTGGTGACAGCTCAGGGAGGATATTAAAATAACTTGAACAAATTAAAAGTATGGGGGAACTTTTAAAAAGTAAATACAGTATTTTGGGCCTTTTAGCATTTTTCCTTAAAATCTACCTTCATGAAATTTAATGCACCAAATGGAAGAAGCTGTCCAGATTTATAAAAGGGCGATATCTCCTCTGAGCTTAAACTGAGCAATGAGGTTAAAAAAACCAAAATAAATTCTGTTAAAAGATCACAAAAGCTTCTTGTAGCGTCTCTATCTTGGGTAAAATAATCTTAACTCCATGAAATAGTGTACTAATGTAAGAAAATTATAGAAGCACATCATATTATATATAAGAGAGAATACCAAAAAATAAAAGGATACATATATGGGAGATTTTCACTCCCTTTTATCTTTAACTTTCTCCTCCTTGCAAGGCTCGGGTAAAATATTTTTTATACTAATTTTAATAACCATTCCCCTATGTATGTTCTAGATTTATTTTCCTTAATTTTCAAACTTATATTGAGTATTGGGTTGATCTACACCGACTCCCAAACCTCTTTTCATGCTTAAAACCAACTCAAAAATACGTGAGCTAGAATTAAAATTTGGGACAAACTACACGTGATTGTTAGAGCCCTAGGGCATACACCCAAACACTATAGTATAAACTCTCCATTTAATTCAAAATCTTGAGTACCCAAAACTCTAAAGCTAGTGTTTCCCTAGTTTGGATTCGAGTGGTCAAGTTGCGTTGACTTTGAAATAAAAGATTTATCTCTCATTTGAACATAACAAGCAAATATTACTTTTTAACTAATTTTTTGTTTGCATCAACAAAATAGAAGGTTTTTGGAGCCCAAATTTGAAGTATATTTGTAGGTGCTTATCCTTGATAGCGTTCTTTCATTTCCTATTGTTGATCCTTTATTTTTATTCCAATTTCCCTTCATCCTTGAGATTCACTCTTCCAAATTTCCTTTCTAATCAAATCCCAAATTGGCTTATTCTTTCCTCATACACTCTCCATCATTGTTGAATTTAGATTTGTCCATCTAATCCCTCCCTAATCAAATCCATCTTTTTTGTTTAGAGTAGATTAGTAATCAATTGTTTAGAGTCCTAGGAGATAGAGAACACCAGTGTTGGACTACATTTTATTAAGACAAAATGAAAATTCAATAAAAGTTTGACTACAATACCAACCTATAATGTAGTCTAATAAGAGGTTTTTAGAGGGTATATAATACCTAAGCCCAATGTTAAAGACCTTACTATATCACTCAATTCTAATGCTAGAGCATTACTATAGTTTTTTAGAAATTCTCTAATTCCTAGCTCTAATGCTCGAGGCCTAATGCAACACTACACTACATTTTTTTCTAACTATAGTGCTTAGGTCAAGAGAATTTATCTGACACATAAAAAATAACTCAAATTTTTGTAGACCCATTCCTCCAAACATCCTCTACTATCCCAATTAGTTAGCATTTTGAAGGACTCAAAATATCTTCCTTTATCTCATCTTTTACACTTTTCCATTTCCCAACTTAATATAAATATAATTTATTTAAAAATTGTTGGCGTTTCAATTAGCACCTCTGGAGTGCTTATTGGAAACAAACAACTATGCATAGTATTAACTGTTCTTCAAATTAGGAGGAGAAGCTCCCTCTTTTGTTGATGGTTGCGTAAAAAGTAAAGTAAACTAAGTTCCTATCTTTTTATTCAGTGGCAGAGCACAAGGTTATAAAACACAATGCATTGTAGCTAAGGTTTTCTTTGGTTTCTGTAGATCTTAACTACAACTAGGCTAACTTTTAATCTATCCTATTTCCTCAAGAAAAACAGAGCAAGAGGATATAGGAGCTATTTGGGAATGGTTCGATCACTTAGACAAACTATCTCTCAGAATGCATCTAAAAGCTTTGAACTTCCTGATTTACGTCAAAATAAAATTCATGCAAGTAATCATCAAACGGTGGGCTAGATCTTAGGATTCCCATGGAGGCACAATGCTCTTTCTAAGGTGTAGGCTGAAAAGTAAACTACTAGAAACAACATATAATGATAATCCTACTCTCCAAATTCCCAAGGAGGCGAGGTGCTCTTTGCGAGGTGTAGATTGAAAGAAAGATTATTTGGAACAACATACAATGATAGATCTTGAGAATTTTGGATCAAAGGCATGTGGCTCTCTTGATTTATTATCTCAACTTCGATAAAAATTACACTTTGGGACAAAAACTTGCATGAAAGAGACAATCACGCAACAAGCTATCAACCAAAAACACATGAACATAGATTGAACACACCTATCTGAATAGAAAGAATGCAAGTTGTGCTTAGCATTTAGCTATAACAAATACGATTCAAGAACACGTAATAAGCGAACAAAGTCGAAGGCTTTTGAGCTCAACGTTTTGTTGCCATGAAGTAAAGTTACAAAATAATGAGCAAAGACTCTTATTTATAGAAGCTCAAAGGAGTAGGCAACCCTAAAGTCTCCTTGAGTTAACATTGAGTTCTTGCCAATCTGCAAGATTTATTCCTATGTCTAAAAGTAGGTAACCTAACAGTTAACTGGAAAGTCTACTTCAATTAACTAATTCTAAACTAAAACATAACTCCAATATACAAAAGTGTCTCCAAAATATGCACAATTAGTGGGACACTGAGTTAACTTGGAAAGAGGCATCGAGTTAACTGTTTGTTTTAAATGCTATTTTTTTGGAGAGATAGGATGTCCTAATTGGCAGTTCACTTCTCATCAATTTGAGTGATCATCTCCTCCAACCAGTTGTTAACTGTCTCATTATCTGGAGATCGTCACATGTCTCAACTGTCAGTTTACTGCTTGTCAAGAACTTGTACAATCTTGGAAATATCTGCACACTTCAACTGACATTCACTGATTGGTAACTTTGGTGGCTTCATAACTGGAGTGATGACCTCTGCTCTTTCTACAACTTTACGCTTCTTACGATATTCTTGATTCTTCTAAATGAAAGTGTTGCATGATGACACTATGAAGTTTGATTGTGAAGACTCTAGCTGTGAGAAATGCTTATGAGCTTGCTGTGCACCCATAATTCCAACGATATTCAACCCTCTAAACTGGCCTTGAAAGGCTATTAGATATACGGGGTATGAAACCATGTGGACTTTGAACGTCTGCACTTGTCAAATTATTTGAAGCAACTATCGGGTGCACTTGATGCAAATCGATGTTAGCCGTCTTCAGGAAAATATGTAGCAAGACCGTTTTGGTCTTGTATTCATCTTGAGAGAATTGCATTATGAAAACCTTGAAGATTGACTGTGCACACGATACTGTTTGAACAACTTTTTTTTTTTGCAATGGCTAAAAACAGCCTCGTCGAGGGGTAATTTTTATGAATTTTTTTTGAGACATGGGTTTTCTTGGTAATAATTTTCTAAATGGACCCAAAACGTCATAAATTCTAAAAAGTTACTTTTCCTTGTACATGCAAGAACCCTTTGGGGTGGAGGTTTTAGAGGCAACAGAGGCTTATTTTTCTTGGAAAAATATAACACATGGGTATTGTAGGTGCTTCAAAGCTAAACAAACCTACTTTGTCAGATTTTTGAAATGGTGACTTTCTTTCGAAAGAATCTGGCACATGGGTTTTATGGAATCTGGTATGCTAATCATACCCAAAAGGCCAGATTTGTGAATAACTGCTATTTGCTTGGACATGTAAGAAGATCTAAGCCCATAACAAAAGAAATGAGGGGGTGAAGTTAGAAGTTATAAACTGCCTCTTTGAATCTTCAAGAAAATCACACTTCGAGATATAAACTTTGAAAAAATGCTCCTCTGTGCAAATTGTTCTTTAAAACATGAAGAATGCTGAGAATGCCCCCTATCAAATCTTCAAATGACTTCAAAGAGAGAAATACTTGTTCTTGAGCTTCAACCTGCAAAGAAATAATGAAAAATGGACGCCTAAGCTTGATAAATAACATTTGAGGTGAGAGCAATCAAGTTTAGGTGCCAACATGTTGATTGAGGAGTCAATCTACTTGATTAGGAGTTCACTAAGGCAATTTCCACCAATTTAGGGACGTTTTTAGACATGAAGAGGCTTTCAAAATATCTCGACTTAAGTCAACTAGGCCTACTTTGACTTTAGGCGTCTAAATCTTGAGGGTTGAAGTTTTTTATCCTTTTTTGTGACGAAGTGCCTCTGTTTGATCTTTGATTCCGGTTGCTCGATTGACCCTAAAGTCGTGCTGATAGATTCACTGCAGAGTTGGATCAAATTTGAAGAGGTGTGCTTGGGAGTTGCAAAACTTAAAACTTGAATTTGATGCCTCAAATTCTTGGGTGCCTTTTCCCAAAAGGGTGCATTTTTTGCTAGACTTAGTCAGTTTCTTGGGTGCTTTTCAATTTCTCTAGTTTGACCCTATGTGCTTTGATCTGGGGTTGGTACATTGAAAGAAAAGAGCCTAGGTTAGTATAATCACACAAAACACCTAATACAACACCTAGGTTTCTCTATTTTTGTCTTTTATTATGACAAACCTTGAAAGAGGATGAATAAGTGGAAATATGGTGATGTTAGAATAAGATTTGTGCGGTGAAGAAGGAATATTACAAAGTTTATCAATGCTAAGTGAATTGAGGAATAAATTACCACTGAGATAGAATCATAGCAAAGAGGAAGCACATCGCCATTCATGTGCATAAGAGAATAATGTGCATAGAGAAGAACACACAATTCATGATGGTTAAACAAAGGGTTATAAGAAACATTGAATATGGAGGATTTTCTAATTTGAGAGTTGAAGAAGGTAACACCCCTTAAATAGGATTTTTTTGGAATAGAGGAAGTAGTGTTGCTTGTTGGAATGAAGAAATGCTTTGATCAAGAGAATGATCCAACAATGACAAGGTGTAGTTGGTAATTTCCCAACTTGTAGATGAAGTTGTGGTATGGTGGGATCCTTACTAGAGTATGTTAGGACTAAGTAGATGCAAAGTGACTTGGTAACTGTTTGAGGAGAAATTTCTCATGTATTATCTATCAAATTCTTATTACACTACCAAAATGAATTAATTCTATTCTCTAAAGCAATAAAGATGATGGTGGTAGAGTAAAATTCCATATGCTTGTGTGTTTTGAAGTATGTTGGGTAGATTCATGATTATAAGACAAATATGAATATGTACATATTAGTGGTTTTTTTTCTTGACATCAAAGTAAGAGTGCACACCTTAGAGTTTAGAAATAATTATTGATGAAATACGTAAGACGTATTTGATAGAGGAAGAAGTTATAGGGAGTTTTCATTTCAATTGCAAAAAATCCAAATCCAACAAAGTCATCCTAATGATTGCATAAAAGGTGGTTGGTGTTAAGATTGTAGACTAGATTTAGGTTTCAAAGATTTTTTTTAATGTGAGATCAAGATAGAGATTCATGCATAGATAATTGGACGTGAAAGGTGGAAACTAACATAATTATAGGATGTTGCAATCTAAAAGATGCCCCCCACCAACAAGGCTAGATGATAAAAAAAGATGAGAAAGGATGATATTTGCTTGTTTTGAGTGTGGAAGACTAATTTTCCTAAACATCATTCAAATTGGTGTTTCAAGGATGCACTATGAATATCAAGTCAAAGAACACCAAAAGAAAGTGTGAATCCCAACTACTAGATTCATGCCATCATAGTTGAGAGGTGTCAAGTGAAGCATCGAGCAATAGTGGTTGAGGCACTAGCTAAGGTCAACATTGAGTGTGTATTAATCTTGATTGACCTAGGTGCCACTTCTAGTTTTCTTTCCATTTCTTGTGTGACAAAGTGTAGTTTAGATAGTTTACAATAAATGATTTAATAAGTTTAGAAATGGCCTTAGGAGTTCAACAAGATATTAGTGGTGAGGCAAAGAATTTATTAATAGTCTTAAGCAATTTTCTTGCTCAATTCTATTTGCTTGTCACCCAACTAAGATCTTATGATGTGGTCAAGGAATGACTTGGTCAGAGATTCATGGAGTTACTATAAACTATCATAAGAAAATACATAAGTGCTCAAAGGACAAAGGTAGCACAATTGAGATCTAAGGTGTTTGTAGATCTATATGCGCAATTTATATCAATTGTTAAAGTGAAGAAATATCTAAGGCAAATATGTAAACTATATGCTATTTCTATGGTTGTACAAGATATAAAACCTACATTGAATGATCATCTAATCACACATGCGTTTGTAGATTTCATTCTATAATATTTACCTTGATTTCCACTAAGGAGAAAGGTTATTTTTTAATTGATTTTAAGCCCTTATAAGAGAAAATAACTGGAGGTCCATATTGGATGACCATACCAAAGTTGAATCCAGTCTAGATTGAGATGCAGGATTTGATAGAAAAGTATTTTAGGAGACCAAGTGTATCACCATAGGAGTGTTAGTTTTGTGACACCCTCTCAACACATGTTCAATACTTTCTACCAAGAATAGACATAAACCTACTAAGAATTCCCACTACTTGGGCAATATACAATCTATTACAAACCATTACATACATTAGGCTACCAACAACACTAGTATAAGGCACATTACACATATCCTCAAAATCATTATTTGACTTGAGCCACATATCTAGTGAAAGCTTAGTGCCTATAGGTAAAGGAAATTGGTTTACAATAATGCATAAAAAATCACAACAAAATAATGCCAACATACTCTAAATAATCTAAAACTTTTTGTGAGCTCAATCCTTGGTATTTTCTATTACCAAAATGATTATTTCTATGCCTAAACCCTTCATGTCAAATACAACATAAGACGAGTTTTAAGCTCCCTAATCATCACCTTGTTGTTACTAGTAAATAATTATCACCAATAGACATTGATTAATTATACTAATCATCAATACATTTAATGAAAATACGATGATCATATTTGCTTCTAACATAACCTAACTTCATTGCAAAATCATCAAAATTCTGATACCACATTCGAGTTGATTGTTTCAAATGATAAAATGGTCATTTTAACTCTCAAGCCATCTTTTCTTTCTCTTTTACCTCAAACACATATGATTGTTTCATATAATGTTCTCTTCAAGATCCCATTGTAAGAAATTAGTTTTTAGACCCATTTTCTCTACTTCATAATCATAAGTTGTAGCGACCAAAAGTAGGAACATAATGGAAGTCAATTTAGCAACAAACAAGAAAATTTCACCAACATCAACTCTCTCTCTGGGAATAACGCTTGGCCACCAGTCACTTTGTACCTCTCTAAATTATTGCCTATAAATTTATTCTTAAATACCCATGTGCAACCAATGCGATTTCTTCTCTTGGGAATATTGACAAGATCACATGTTTCACATCTATCTAAGGTCATCATCTCCTCCTACATGACCTCCATAGAAGGACCATGCTTATTTTAAGGGAGATATTTCTTAACATATCTCAATTCAATATTAGTACTTGACAAAGTAAATACAAAACATAAATTGGGTTGGTTACACTTGTTAATTGAGTTATAATATCTTATGGATCATCTCAAGGGTGGAGTAAGGGACTATACCTATTCCTCTACATGTTTGACCTGGTTAGAAATCTTACTTGAATCTTCTTCTTCCTCTCCATCCTCTAATCCATCATTCTATTCTTCAACATTTGCATCTTCTCGCTTCTCAACCTTACTCAAAATACATCTTTTTGTTTTCTTCTTTTTCCTTTGTTTACATAGGATCGAAAATTAATCCAAGCTCCTTAGAAAATAAATCTTTAGATTAAGTCATTTTCAAGGTGAGAGGATTCTAGAGCTTAAAATATTTTACATTCTCACAATAACCAATGAAGAATTTATGTGTTTTCAGATCTAACTTCAATTTTCCCTAGGTATGTGAACAAAATCCTCACAACTATATACCCCTAAATACATGAAAAAATGTTTCTTACATATCCATAGTTCATAAGTAGTTCTTTCTATAAGAGCTAAACAAGGAGATCAATTAATCAAGTAATAAGCAATACACATAGCCTCTACTCAAAAGTACTAATCCAAATATGTACCATTCAACATAACTTTGGATTTTTATATTAAGGTTTAGTTCATCTTCTTTGCAAACCCATTCCATTGAGCTATGTAAGGGGTAGTATTCTACAAAGAAAAAAATGCATATCTATAGAATGCATCAAATTCCTTGGAGTAATATTCACCAACATAGTTAGATCTCAAAATATTTATTTTCTTGTTTTACTATTTCTCTATAAATGTCTTAAAATCCTAAAATTTGGAGAAAAAATTAGATTAATGATGAGGAAATTAAACCCAACTCTACCTAGAGTAATGATTAATAAATGTAACATAACAATATTTATTAATTCAACCAACATCCACATGACAATTTTTTTCAAAGATAGGAGCGCGACAAATGATGTGTTGGTGTCATTCTTGAAGTTTAGTGAAAAATTGGTTAAATTGCATTTTGAGCATGAAATGAATTCACTAAAGCTAGCTTGGGGTGAGGTTTCACATTGTTTAATAAGGTATGTGGATCTTGAGGGTAGATTTAAATCAATATATAGATACCATTTTTTGCTATTAAACCACTTTCAACATAAAATGAGGGTGTATTTCCTATTATATTTTCTTTCCTCTTTGGAATCACTGATTAGGGATTGTAAATAGTCCCCTAGTGCTACCCCCCATATTTTCTTGTTTGTCAACTATATGAAATCTCAATTCCCTAATCCTAGAATCCCTCTAGATGGTGTTAAGACTAGGGAGGCCAAAGTTAATAGAGCGGTAAATTATTTTGACACTTTTTGCTCACATCCCCATGTGAATAACTCTTTCAAAGAAGGTGATAAGTTATCTCCCACTGGTTTACGTTTTGAAGGCTCTTCCCCTTGTGAGAGTTGATTGAAGTTATGTGTGGAGGATGAGCCTTTAGATTCAGAGGATTTTAAAATTCCCACAAGGGGTAAAAGGAAGAGAGGGGTTGATAAACCCAATATCAAACCACATGATGGGGGTAATATGAAAAGAATGGAAAATAATATTGTTATTTTTAAGACTAGAGTTTGGAGACTCAAGTGATAAGAATTTAATGAAAATTTATTAGGTGAATAATCAATAGGAGGATGAAAATAATTAGCTGAAAAGGAAAAACAAATGTTTCTTGAAGCTTGTAATTGAAATTTCTTTCCTTGGCCTCTTAGACCCATCACCCAATATCCCTACTAAAACCCCTATTTCAGTTGTGAATTCGTCATTCAAGGAAGATATTGAGGATAAGAAGTCTATTTAGGATATGGTGGAGACTCAATATGTCCTCACCAAGTGGTTTTATAGTAAAACTAGCTTATCTATCTTAATATATTAATCTATATATTATATGCCGAGAGATATCATTTTCGAGGTGCATTTTTTTATTTTTATTTTAAAAAATACGCCTCGAAAATGATATCTCTTGGTGTATAATATATAAATTAATATATTAAGATAGATAAGCTAGTAGCATCCACAATGTCGTATGTAAAACATTACTTTAGCATGTGTTTGAAAAAAATATTTTTATTTGATGGAAATATTGAATAAGAAATTTCACATTAAATCAAAAAAATAATCTTCATGCTATATCAATAGATTTTAATAGAAGAATGATATCCAATAATGTATTCATTACATAAAATTATTGTGCTTCCAAAGATTTGAGTCTTTCTTCCTCAACTCTCCTTTTGGTGAGTTACTTCCCTATTTTCATTTTTTCATAGCGATCGTATGAAAATGGTGGTGAGATTTTGAGTCCATCCAGGGATTTGACACATGAAATAGCAACAAATTTCAACACTATACCCTCAAAATTATGACCTAAACCTTGCGCATTGTCCCTCAACACTATACTTCAGCCTTCAATCCTAAACCCTCAACCCTCAACCCTCAATCCATACCCTCAATTTTTAACCCTACACCCTCAACCTTGAACATTCTCCCTCAAAACTATACTTGAAACCTAAATCATACATAGCCAACCCTTCAACCTTAATCCATCAATAAAACCTTATACCATAAACCCTAAATTGTACAACTTCAACCCTTAACCCTAATCCCTCAAACCTCAATCCTAAACCCTACAACCTCAACCCTCATCCTTGTACCCTATACCCTATACACAACCTTGAACATTATCCTTCAATTGCAAACCCTTAACCTTCAACCTTATACCCCTACTTCATAACCTCAACACTGAACCCTAATCACTGGACCCTTAAACCATAATCTCTACACCCTTAATCCCTCAACCCTCTACCCTAATCCCTCAACCATATACCCTCAACCCTATACCCTCAACCCTAATCCATAAATCCTTAAACCCTCAAATCTTAAGCCATTAATCCCTCAAAACTTAAACCCTCAACCCTTTACCCTAATCTCTCAACCCTCTACCCTAATCCCTCAACCCTTAAACCCCCAATCTTGCAACCCTTAAGCCCTTAATCCCTCAACTCTTAAACCTTGAACCCTTAAACCCTTAATCCCTCAACCCTCAACCCTCAACCTTAAACCTTTAACCCCTTAATCCATCAATACTCAACCCTATCCATCGGACACTCAAACCTAATCCCTAAATCCTATACCCTCAACCCTATACCCTTAAACCCTTAATCCCTCAACCCTCTGTTGAGATTCTCTTTTGGTATTTGTCCTTGATGTCAAAATTGTGTTTCAGATTGGCATCTTGGTGATTGATTATCAGTTGCATTGTGTGTACATTCAGTCATATTCAATTTTGGACATTTAGTTTTGGCATAATTGGTTTTGGCATTCAGTATTATGATGATTGGTCTATATCCAGTTTTGTTGGTACTGATTGTTTAGCTCCATGTGCAGATTAAAAGGTCATCTTGTTTATAGGGTTATGATTCAATGTTCAGGTGATATAATTCTATTCACTATTTTGCTGTGATAGTGACATCTGTTGGCATTCAATTGGTTTTGTCATTACTTAGGGTTGGATATGTTCATCATGCAATTTCTGTGTCACTCTTTTGTGTGATTTGAGTCTATCTTGCACAATCTTTCTTTTTGTCATTTATGTTGAGTTAGTTCATGCAATGCTCTAATACTTTATCATTGTTTAGATTCATCTAAATGCTCACAGTTTAGTTGTTAATGTGCAAAGTTTGAATGTTATTTACTGTCATCTAAAAGTCTAGTTTCCTTGCAAAAGAAAGCATTTGAAAGTTGTTCATTTAGCCTTATATGAACAATATACATTATTCTTTAAAAATAATTATCAGGCATTCATTTTATAATTGACTGTGTTATCTATCTAATCTTTCAAAGTTCACTTTTTATATTGCATTTATAAAGTTACATTATGTTCAAGATCAAAAGAGTGTTAATTTGCATTTCATGTCATAAGAGTTTTTAAAAAATATATTACTCTGATTCACCCCCCCCTCTCAGAGTAATTCCACTTCCAACACCCTCAACCTTATAAATTGGACCCTTAACCTTAATCCCTAAATCTTATACCCTCAACCTTTAAACCCTAATCCCTCAACCCTATAACCTATACCCTATACCCACAACCTTAAACCTTCAACCCCTTAATCCCTCAACCCTCAACCCTATACATTGGACCCTCAACCCTAATCCTTCAACCCTTAAACCCTTAAACCCTTAATCCACCAACCCTCAACCTTATACATTAGACCCTCAACCCTATACCCCCAAGCCCTTAAGCCCTTAATCTCCCAACCCTTAAACCCTTAATCCCTCAACCCTTAAACCATTAATTTCTCAACCTTCTACCCTAATACCTCAACCCTCAACCTTAAAGCCTCAACCTCTTATTCCCTCATTTTGCTTCTTCTCTTTGTGCATTATTCATTTGTTCATGTCATTGTCTCATGTCATTTCAAGCATATTATCTTCAATGTTCTCTTTGTTGTTCTTCATTTTAAAAATTTAATCTTGTGTGAGGCATCCTAAACAATTATATAATAAATTTAATTAGACAAAATTATACACGAAAAATTAATACAAATTATCTTAACAATTATGTCACAAAATTCATATAAATTAAATTATGAATCTTATTTATTCATAATATATATTATATTATTTAATGTATAAAAATATATTTAATATATTATTTAAATCTCTTAATAAAGCAATGAGTGTCTTTAAAAAAATATTCAAAAATAAAATATAAATTAAAAAAGTATTATAAATATGAGAAATTTTAATATACACTAATTTCATAAAAAAAAAAATCACAAAATTAATACATATTTATGACTTACATATTAAAATTTATATTTTTTACATTTTTTGTTTTTGAAAAATATACAAATCATAAAAAATAAAATGATAGAAAGTAAAAATAAAATGCACATACATACATATGTTGCACTTCTCTCAATTTGTAAAATTTATTAATTGCTATAGAATTCAATTTTTTAAAATTTATTAATTGCTCCACAATTCATTTTAGTTCTATTTTTGTGAATGCTTAATTATTTTTTCCTCTCTCTATTTATATAAATATTTTTGGGTAGCATAGATTCATTTTTATTTAATTTATATTTTTCGACTATTTATTGTTTCATATACTTTTTCATTGTTTTTGAAAAGATAAGCAGCATTTTCAGGGTGCCGAACCCTTCACAAGGGGCCTAAAGGGCCAAAGGACAACATAGAACAAAACAGATTTGAACTATAGGAACAACCAGAAACAACTGACAGAGAGTTGTACATAACAAAGAAACATAAAAGAAACAGCCTAGGAACTAGGGGGGCCAAGCCAACCTCCAGAACCCGAGGACCTAGAGAAACAACGGGTTTGGGGAGGCCTTTCTTCTTGCGCATCACAACTGACCAAGGAGGCTCGGAAGCAACCACCGAGCAGGGCAAGGTGGGGGGGGACATCAACAACCACCACGGGCAAGGAGCCACCATGCAACAAAGGCGTCGACAACAACGAAGAGGAGACCAAAGTGAACGACGTAACAGTTGAGACGAGCGAGGGAGCAAGAAGTGACTGCACATCGACAGTAGACCAGTGTAGCAAAGGATCAATAAAAGAGGGAGCCAAAATAGGAGCCTGGGGAGGCTCAAACCCCAGAGGAGGGACAGGAAGATTGCCCTCCTCAGAGGAATCGTCAAAATATGTGGTGAGTTGTTTTTGTTAACACGCTCACATTCCGCTCTGTGCTGTCACTGTAGGTTACGCCTCTTGGCATAATAAATAGTATAAATAAGAGGATGGCCATATTTGGGGAAAATATTGGTGGATAAACCTAGATGAATAGGGAGCATGATAAGAGTAGCTCCACGAAGTGAGGGGTGGTTTCTAATGTAAGGAAGATTGATCATGGGCTGTGTAAGTTGATGGAGAATTATGAAACAAATCTTATGAATTAGAAAAGTGGAAAGAATGCCATAAATTTAGATTGGTCAACTCGAAGAAGGGATTAAGTGGCATAAAGGAGAACCTTAACAAGGTCATTATTTAAGTTAGTAAGTGTTGTATCAAAAATAGCTCCACTAGAGAGTCAAGATTGTAATTAGGAAATTGACTAATTTGACTGAAGGACATGAGGTCCAATATGTGGGTGAGAAATATAATAATGGTGGTAAGATGACTAAGGGCCTAGTACAAGGTCCACAAGTAGTAAAGTGAAGTCCTTTGTGGAAGAAAAGAAAGACCTCTAGGATTTCATCAAACTTCACAAGATCTTCTATTAGGAAGAATTGGAGCTTGCTAATATTTTGAAGAAACTTTAAGGTCTGTTATGGTTTTATGTTTCTCTCTTGTGTGTTGGTTCCTAGTTTTGGTGGTTTTTCTATTGGTCCTTGGGTTCATTGGTGGCAAATTTTTTACTGTGTTTATGCTTATTTTATGCTGTTGTAAAGGGTTTTAGGGCCCCTTCAAAACCCATTTTACCTTTTAATAAAAAATATCCATTACCCCAAACATTTATGAGGGAATGATTTGTAATAACCTCTTTTCTCTATTACTTCTAATAGAAAAGAAAACTCTATTCTACTTGCTAAATACAAAAACCAAAATGCTCATTAGAGTAAACAAAACAATTATGAACAATCTTTTTAATCAATTAGGGTCTAAAGAATTTTTTCACCAATGTGGCCCAACTTTTAGTGCCTCAACATACATACATTTTTAGAAGTGTTAGTTACATTGGAATACTTACAAAATATGGACACAGTAAGCCTAAATAGAGTTTCACATTGTGAACCTCTTTCTACCTCCAAATTTCGTCTCATCAAATTGAGACTAGACTTATCAAATGTCACATGATCTCCAAAATCATTCAAATTTGATATTGAAACAAAATTTCTCTCAACTCCTAGAATATAAAAATTACCATAGAGATTTTTCATTCTTTGCTACATCATTAATCCTATAGTGTGCATAGGGATATGTGTAGAAGTAAATAGGAAAATCACCTAATAATTAATTAGTTATTAATTAAATATTGTACCCCCTCTACTTTATTCACTTAAGGTAAACTTATGGGTGCTTTTTTATTATTAGAGTTGAGTGGTATTTAGGTCATGTTGTCTCAAAGCATAGGATGAGGACACTTGTCATGATCTAACTTAATCCTCACCTAGGGTTTTATCTAGGTTTTTTTCTTTTATAATCATTCATTTGTATATTTTAATAACTCAATCCAAATAATTCAAATTAATCAATACAAAATCCATTATGATTTTTTTGATCATATCTCCTCTCAAGTTGCATAACATAATCTTGCTTTTTCTTCTCAATGTGATAGGCATTTTGGTTACATGTTATTTCTAGGAGCTGTGCAGTTTTCCATCAACTCCAACATGAAATTAGAATGCTAGATCTATGGTTTCCTATCCAAAATTTGAGAGATATAACCTTGAGGGAAAAATTAGCTTATCTTGGAGTGAAATGAGCATTATCGTTGGATTTAGAATAACCAAAAACCCTAAGAACACCTATCAATTCGTCAAAATTTGAGAAATTGCAATTTTTTTAGGGGCTAAAGAATATTACACAACAATGCGTACAACCATATGATGTTGTACAACCCCTGACCACTATTAATGATGCCTCTGTGCATAGGTATAAGGGTTTGTTTAGTTTTTCAATTCATTTTTCTAGATTTAAAAAAAGAAGTCAAAAAGGTGTTTTAGGGCATGTTGTATCCTAGCACGACATGCTTGGAAGTATCTCTTGCATGTAGGGTCACATGGGACCCTCGACGATGGCCTCCCATTCCTAGGCTGCCCCACTTAGTGCAAAATATCTAAAATTTTTAGTGACTCTATCATCATGGATTGGATCTAGTAATATCTAATCATTGATATTTTTGAAAAATTGATGCCCAAAAATTGGCCAATTGTTTTTTGACACGGCCATCACAAAATATTTTGCAAGATTTTGATAATTGAATATTCCGACGATAGGTATATAGGGCTAGCCATTGGATTCTTTTTTACGATTGGTGAGGGGAATATTTTAGCATGAAGGGCATATTCTATGTTGGCATCAACATGACACCATGTTGAAATTAGAATGATGTCACCTTGTACCTCCCCTTTTCCCCCTTCAAGCCCTAATCAAACCTAAAGAGGGATTCTTTTGGCTATAACTTAGACTTACGATGTCAAAATAAAGAAAACAAAATATCGTCAAAATCCTAGTTTTGTGTACATGTTCTAGTTGTATAAATCTCATCATCAAATTTTGTTGTTGGTATAGTTTATCACATGTTGAAGTCAAATCATCATTTTCTACTTCCGAGCTCAAAATTTTCACTTGTATCTTTGATTTTCACGATTCTTGTAGTGTTGGAAGGTATTTTAGAGATCTTCAGATCCACTCATGCATTTTTTCTAGAATATGCTTGGATCCAATAAAAATAGGTGTGGAAAGAAATGATGTTGATTAAGTGTTATCACACCCACTTTTAAGGCTTCCGCTCAAGGATAACCCTAGAGATCTCAATGCAAAAGACAAAGAGATCTTGCAATAGGGTTGTCCTAGGAGTTGAATATGATCTAATGAGGGGTTCACCACCAAGTTTCAACTTGGAAAAGATAATGAAATGCTAGATGAAATTAAAAACCCTATTTGAATGCAAACTAAGACTAAATGACCTAGAAAAGTGAATGAAACAACACAAAAAACGACAAAACAAAATATGTGCACCTAGAAATCCGGAGAAGGTTGGATGGAGATTTGAAATATTGGAAAATTTTCTTCAATTGCTGACTGGGACTCATTGCCAAGATGGGCGAATCCATCCAATTTTTGGAAAACTGTGTAGGAACAAGTTTTAGAAAAAAGGGTATCTAAATCTTCAAAATCCTAAAAACTAACTGGAACTAGGACTCATTCGCCAGAAGTGGCAAACCAGTCTAGTTAAGCTTTTCTGGAACTTTGAAAGATGATCTTTCTCTTCTCTATTTTCTTTGTCCTTCTTGATTGGTTTTCAGATCCAAATCTTTGATTTACAATCTGTAGGTTCTCTCTTATAGACCAAAACTGGGGTAAAGAATAAATAAGGATTTCAGCTCGGTCTAAGAGTGTCAACTCGAGGATCGTAGCTTGTGAGAAGTGTTGTGGAAATATACCTAAGGGAGGAAAGCAGTGAATTAAGGGAGAATGAATGCAGCTAGAACACACATAAATTTCCTACTAAAAATCTGGTTCAACTTTCTCATTCTATCTTTCTGTCAAAAGCGTGACAGGAACTGTTAATAATCTGTGATGGGAGCAGCAGTGACATGAATTATTATAGACAACAAAAACCTCTTTTATAAACCAGAATAGAACTTGCACTTAATGCTTCAAATTAACACACCAACATTGACATAATATCAACATTTGAAATGATTATCCAATTAAGCTTAGTTTAAACCAACATGTAAATAAAACACAAGAAATTAAATCACACATAAATAAAATGCAGCGGAAAATTAAATTACACATAATATAAATTCTAACTATTTCAAACATGCAACAACCTCATCGAGCATTCCAAGAGTGGGCCCTTCCTCTGGTTCACACAATGAGTGGAAATAAAATGCCCTTTTATGTTGGACGAATCAACAGAATAATATTTTATTTCACAACTTGATAATACAAAAAATCTGCTATAAGAGTGTTGATCAAATTCTATTAAAGTCTATCTATATTAATCTCTTTTGGGTTGATATTACATACGCATTTATAGTCCATGGCTACAACAACTAATATCTAAAATAGTGTAAACAAAATAACTTATTTTGACCTGTGGCCAACAAAAGAATGGTCTACATGTAATCTTGGTCGCAACAATAAATCAGAAAACGTTGTCTTTAAAAACTACCTGTATCTTTCTACTCCTTCATTTTCTGAGGATTCTGTCGCGAGAAAATTTAATTGGGCCCGTTCTGGACAAAACCTATGTTTTAGATTCTCAAGATTTGTCTTCATTTGCTCGCAAATTACAACACAAAACAAACTCGTTATAACTATAGGCAAGAATAGAGGACACAAATCTTTGCAGATTTTCCTCCAACTATTTAGCAATAAATATCTAGCACGGGTTTCTGTTAGAGTAAAGGTTTTAACTTAATTATGTTGATTAAGTTACCTTTATTCCCTTCTTAAGATTTCACGTTAGTTTGCATAAAGTTACATTTAATAATTATATTAATTATTAAATGTTATCCTATTAGGGCTTCTATTAGGGTTTTTCCTATTAGGGTTTTATTAGGGTTTGCATGATCTCCTTTTTTATAAGGATTGATCCCATTGTATTTCATATCAATTCATTCTCTCATTCTCTCCGATATATACATTTTCAGTTTTCAGAGAACCCTTGCTTGTTTGTCTCCATCTCTTCTTTTGTGACAGGTTATTTGCATGCAGGTGATCTTTGGGGTTTGTGGTGTTGTATTTTCTCAACTCCTACATGGTATTAGAGCTCCACACCTACAACTTCTTGTTCTTGTTTTGAAGATTTTTGGAGCTTCAAGGGTTTGAGGCTTGTTTTCTTGATCTAGGGAATACCTGCATTTTTCAAACATTTTCAACTCAAACGGACATTGCCATTGCATCCGCAATGGTCCAAAACCCCTAAATCGACTGTCCATTTGTTCATTTTGGACAAAGTCAAAATTTGAGGCAAATTTTTTTTGCAAATACGGCCGTACAGCAGTCCCTGCCTGGTAAATTTTTTTTTCTCGAAATTTTCTTTTCCGCCTATTTTTCGAAAAAAATAGATTTTGTCAAAAATTTTATGCAAAAAAAACATTGTAATTGAACTTTTTGTTTTGATTTTTTTATTAAAAAATCAAAGAAAAAAAAGAAGAAATTTTAAGCCTTTTTACGGCTTGCCCAGGCCGGAGATGCTTATGGTACCTGCGCAGGGTACTGCGCAGGTCCATACCTGCGCAGACCTGCTCAGGCCGGTACCTGCGTAGTCCCCTGCGTAGGGAACCCGCACCCACATGGGTTGCAGTGGGGGTGGGCCCAAGTGCCTCCCCCACCCAATTTTTTTAAAAAATTTTTGCATTATATTTTTTTTACTGTTTTTTTTAAAAAAAATCAAATGTTTTTTTTTATATAAAAAACAATTTTTTTCTATAATAGCCCAATCGCACTTTTACGGTGACGGCCGTTTGGCCGTCAAATTTAACCTAGTGTTTTTGCTGCGACGACCGTATGACCGTCAAATTTAATCCAGCACTGGCTTTTTCCCTCTTTGGAGCTGATTTATTCCGGAGGCCGTAACTTGGGCATACGATATCATTTTTTGGCAAACGAGATATCGTCAGAAAACTGGTTTTCTCATCTTTCCAGTGGTGTGGTCTCATCACTTCTTTTTTTTGTTGGTGCATTCTATAGCTAGTTGAAGACAAAGGGGCTATTTTTAGTCTCAAGCTCATATCTTTTGATCAGTTTCTCCGTTTTTCGCAATCTCAGCGGCATTGGAACCGTATTTCAGAGCTCTTTAGTTTCATCCATTCAATTTTTCTATATTTCACTTCAGGTATATTTTATTCAGTTATTTGTGTTTTCACACTCTGGTGGATTACCTGGACATATTTGCTCTTGAAATTTTTTTGTTTGCATGGAATGCTTTGTTCTTGGCTGTTCTTCATGTATTTCCAACATCTTGTCCTTTGAGGACATTTTGAGCATCATTTGTAAGCAATATTTTATGTAAACGCATTGAGATAAAGTGCCACACTATTGTACATGCATCTTTTGAGATTTTGCACATAAGGTTGTGCCATATTTTGTACTCGCACTGATATTATAAAGTGCCATGAGGGGTTGTGTAGTTTTCCTTTGTTTTACCATCACATCTTTGTTCGGTGAGTGTCCCTCCATGACGACAGTGAATCCATATTATTCCAGCCTCATGCATGTGTTTTTTTTTTGTACACCACTTTTTTAGTTGCAAGTACTTTCTTATGCACTTTCAGATGTTGTATCTTCTTCATGCACTACAGGGTGTTGCACACCATTTCAGTTGATCTGTCAGACTCCCAGTTCACCATTATGGGGGGGGGGTATTATACTGTTCATGCTAATGCTTCCTTGGTTTTGCCTTGGAAGGAATCTTCCATTCTCAGTTGATCAGTGTTTCAGACTATTGGTTCTTGTACCATTTGTATCTTCGTTCCAGGTATTTTCCTTTGTTTGCCATCTGATTTGAGTAGTGTCATTTGGGGCACTCATGCAGATTATTGTCTTCTTGACAGACTATTGGTACTTATTCCATTTGTATCTTCGTTCCAGGTGTTTGCCTTTGTTTGCCATCTGATTCGAGTAGTGTCGTTTGGGGCACTCATGCAGATTTTGTATCTTCGTTCCAAGTGTTTGCCTTTGTTTGCCATCTGATTTGAGTAGTGTCATATGGGGAACTCATACAGATTGTTGTCTTTTTGATCATGATCATCTTATCTTCAGCGGATGTTCTTTAGCACCATAGCAGTCATCTTTCGACAGTTGTTTGCAACTTCTTCTGCTTCAGTGATGTTCTTCTTCTTGGCTTTCTGCATCTCTTTTTGGAGTAGAGCTTTTTCCCATGAGGTTTTCTCTATTTCTCCATTTTACAGAGATTTGGTTGTATTTGGGTACCTGATCTGGCCTAGTTGCCGGGACCCATATTTGCCTTCTTGCATTGTAGTTACCTTTGCTTTTCTGCATTTGTTTGTAGCTGCACTGTTGCTCATCTTAAGGGGGGGTGTTAGAGTACAGGTCTTAACTTAATTATGTTGATTAAGTTACCTTTATTCCCTTCTTAATATTTCACGTTAGTTTGCATAAAGTGATATTTAATAATTATATTAATTATTAAATGTTATCCTATTAGGGCTTCTATTAGGGTTTTTCCTATTAGGGTTTGCATGATCTCCTTTTTTATAAGGATTGATCCCATTGTATTTCATATCAATTCATTCTCTCATTCTCTCTGATATATACATTTTTAGTTTTTAGAGAACCCTTGCTTGTTTGTCTCCATCTCTTCTTTTGTGACAGGTTATTTGCATGCAGGTGATCTTCGGGGTTTGTGGTGTTGTATTTTATCAAATCCTACAGTTTCCTCCTTTATTCCATAAGAATAACACATGTGGAGCCTTGACCGATTGCATCTGCTCCATCTTTTGTGGACCACAAATCATCTTGTTATAGTAAATAGTGAAGGTTTTTGGTTTCCTCATCATAGCCGATAGTTGCATCTCTATTTCAAAATAACCATGATTTCCTGTGCTTATTCGAATTTAGCAGTAAAGGGTAACTAATGCCACCTTGGATGATGATGTCGTCTTTTAAAAAGATGACAAAAATAAATTGCTGGTCAGAAGGTAATACACAAAAGTTCCTGACCAGAAAATGACAGAAAGACATTCCGCATAAAAGGTGACAGGAAGTTCTTCTAATCAACATGCTGCAAGTTGTATTCCTTAAGTCTGAAAACCACAACGCTTATTAGTAAAGACAACCAATCATTAATTTCCATATTTTATCCAAAACTCTATTAAATACAACTTATACATATTTAATCATATGCAACATAAAATGGGGAAATAATATGATATGGAACGAAAATGGAATGTGGAAGTGGGTGTGAAGGTATATGAAATAAGCTAAAATATGGCATAAAATAGAACATAATTGGCTCTCATCACTCTCCAAGATTCTCCAAGGCTTGATGACAACTTTGACAACTTTGGATGATTTGTAACTTTTCTCCAATCTTGCTCCTTAGGGAATATGCAACTTAAACCTACAAATCACACACAAAGGAGAGGGAAAAATGTTGTTGGGTTAGTAGATAAGGGTTTGCCTTGGTAAAACTCCATTTTGGAAATCAATCCTTGAAATGAAAATAAAATATGAAGGGAGAATGATGAATGAACAAAAGACAATGTTGCAACTCACCAAACCCTAGCAATAAGGTGCTGCAAATATGCTTAAAATGGATACAATGGATGTGGTTCTTGAATTCTGCTTGAATGATGTTGACCTTGAATGAAACACTTACTTGAATCATAAACCCTACATCATAATTATTAGCACAATAACAAACATGACATGAAATCCTTGACATGATGATTGATGCTTGAATGCTGCTCTAAAATGCTTGATAATCTACCCTTGAATGCTCTTGTGAATGCTTGTTAGATTGCTAGATGATATCTTGAATGCTAGGTCAGAATATGAGAGAAAGTACCTTGTATTTGTACTCAATTATGCAAGAATTCCTGAAATTACAACACTACAAGCCAACATCAGATCTAGGAGAATAAAATCCCACAAAAAAATTGAATTGAATTTGATTTTGGGCCACATAGGACTCATTTTCCCAAGGCGGTGAATGAGTCCCATCAGACATAATGTATGGGACCAAAAACCAAAAGTGATTATAAATGTGTGAAAACCGGTTCAAGGCCAAAAGATCCAGTTGGGACCCATCCACCCAAGGTGAAAAATGAGTCCCAGATCCCTAAATATGGGCCACACAAGCCAAAAACACCTAAAGTATGTTTGGTTAATGATTGGTGCCAGGATTATCCTCGAAAAGATGCAATAAATGAGGCTTGCAAATGAAAAATGGGGCCAATGAAAGCATAATAAATCTCAATTATTAATGACAGGCCTAGAGAATTGTGAAAGTTTGTTACAACACTTTACAACACTCCAAATAAGGCAAGATTAAGATTGATTTTGATTAAAAAGAGGTTTATTAGGTTTAGTTAATTAATAAGACCTTAGAAAAGTGTGTTACAATAGTTCATAACACTTTAGCAAGGTACCATTAGAATCCATTAGTTCACAAGGGGTCAAGACCTAATGTGAATGTGTCAACCACATTACAACACTAAATCAAGGCAACATTAAACCTAACTCACAAGGAGGGCCCAAACAAGCCAGAAAAAGTAGAAGGGTTACTTTTTCGGCGACTCCATTTACTCCCCACTTTAGTGAAAGGATGAACTTGATTCAAACTCACACTAAAGTAGACTAACGCGCATCAAGAGGGGTCAAAGTGTACCAATGTCAATAAGATGAGAGAAAAATGATCAAGAGGGGTGATCAAGATCCCATGGCAAACCAACATAGGCACAAAAGAACACACACAAGAATGATATAAAGAGCAACAACAAAGCACAAGCATGCACTATCAAAGATGAAAGAGAGAAAAGGTAAAAGATAAAAGAGAGTTGGATCAAGCTTCAATAGGTTTTCCATCTGGATGTGGATCAGATCTAGGTTGTTTGTCCGAAAAATGGATACTCACTTTGTGGCAATGAAACTCCTGGCTATTCACTGGGTGAGAATTCTAAAAAGGTGAGAAACATACACTCATTTCTGGTATGTACTCACACACACACGCGAGTGGATATTGGGAAAGTCATGCCTTGGTTGGGCTTCCTGCTCAAACCATACCAAATTTCTACCTCCTGATAACTTTAATAAGGTGCCACGCAAAATGATCTTCGAGCTTCATGAGACAAGAAAAACTTCATATGCTTGGAGCTCATGAACAAACAAGATGGATCTATAGGAATGCAAGTTGTATTATGCAAGGTGGCCATATAACAACAAATACAAAATGAAAAATAAGAAATGTTCAAAGGAGTCTTGCTTAGTTCATGCAAGGTATTTACTTAGGGAGAATTGTGCCTAATGTCTCTAAGAGAGGACTAATCAAAGAATAAAAAATTTGCAACTTAGGGGATGTAGTTTGTCGCATCAAGCCACTAAGAGGAATGCAATATGCTAAGAAAGATCATGCTCTTGAAGGACATCACACCCAATGTCATCCACAAAGAAAGAAACACATTGTTTGAAATAAGAAAACTGCACCATGAACCGTGAAAGAGGAAAAATGCAAATGAATAATGCCAATGTATGCCCCCACTTTAAGGAAATTGCTAAACACCATATTGTGAGCAATTACTTTAAATTAGAAAATGATTAATATAAATAAAGAAGACATGAGAGCCAACTTGGAAAACCCTATGCCAAGTCATATGTTTCCAAGTAAATCCACGCCATGCGAAAGAAAAGGAAAAGAGAGGGGTTGCCCCCAAAAATTAAAATACCACACATAAGGGATCTATGTATTTGGGGTTAGTATGTTCATGCTGAAATATTTTTTAGAGAGATCTTGGAGCTGTCATCATTCCCCAAATACTCATAGAACTTGAAGAATGACACAAAGAGAGCAAAAATGAAGAAAAAGCCTTTCAGGTCAACATGGAAGAGACATGAATGTATTAACGCCTCGTGTCATCCCCAAAAGGAAAACACAAGACAAATGAAAACCTTTTGGGTCAACATAGAAGAGACATGAACGTCTCAACACCTCGTGTCATCCCCAAAAGGAAAACAAAAGACCAATGAAAAGATAAAAAAGAAAATATTTTGGATCAACATGGAAGAGACATGAATGTATCGATGCCTTGCATCATCTCCAAAAGGAGAAAAAAAGAATGAAAAATAAATAAAGTGAAAAGATGCATGATATAGAGAAGAATGAAGGTAGAAATAGAGGAATGTCACGCCAGGTTCACCAAAATGGAACCAATAAAAATAGGTGTGGAAAGAAATGATGTTGATTAAGTGTTATCACACCCACTTTAGGGGTTCCACTCAAGGATAACCCTAGAGATCTCAATGAAAAAGAGAAAGAGATCTTGCAATAGGACTATCCTAGGAGCTTAGTATGATCTAATGAGCGGTTCACCACCAAGTTTATACTTGGAAAATATAATTAAATGCTAGATGATATGAAAAACCCTAGTTGAATGCAAACTAAGACTAAATGACCTAGAAAAGTGAATGAAACAACACAGAAAGCTGCAAAATAGAATGTGTGCACTTGGAAATCCGGAGAAGGCTAGATGGAGATTTGAAACTCTAAAAAATATGCTTTTAATGCTGACTGGGACTCATTTGCCAAGTTGGGTGAATCAGTCCAGTTTCTAGAAAACTGTGCAGGAACAGGTTTCAGACAAAAGGGTATCTGAATCTTTAAAATCTTGAAAACTGATTGGAATTGGGACTCATTCACCATAAGTGATGAATTAGTCCAGTTGTGATTTTCTAGAACCTTGAAATCTGATCTTGCTCTCCTCTATCTGCTCTGTCCTTTTTGATTGGTTTCTGGATCCGAATCTCTGATTTGTAATCTGTAGGTCTTCTCCAAGATTCTCCAAGGCTTGATGACAACTTTGACAACTTTAGAAGATTTGTAACTTTTCTCCAATCTTACTCCTTAGGGAATATGCAACCTAAACCTGCAAATCACACACAAAGGAGAGGGAAAAACGTTGTTGGGTTAGTAGATAGGGGTTTGTCTTGGTAAAACCCCATTTTGGAAATCAATCCTTGAAATGAAAAAAATATATGAAGGGAGAATGGTGAATGAACAAAAGACAATGTTGCAACTCACCAAACCCTAGCAATAAGGTGCTGCAAATAAACTTGAAATGGTTACAATGGATGTGGTTCTTGACTCTTGCTTGAATGATGTTGAAATTGAATGAAACACTTGCTTGAATCATAAACCCTACATCACAATTGTTAGCACAATAATAAACATGACATATGGAATGATTGACATGATGATTGATGCTTGAATACTGCTCTAAAATGCTTGATAATCTACCCTTGAATGCTCTTGAATGCTCTTGTGAATGCTTGTTAGATTTCTAGATGATCTCTTGAATGCTATGTGAGAATATGAGAGAAAAAACCTTGTATTTATACTCAATTATGCAAGAATTCCTGAAATTACAACACTACAAGATGACATCAGATGTAGGAGAATAAAATCCTGCTAGAAATTTGAATTAAATTTGATTTTGGGCCACACAAGACTCATCCGGCCAAGGTGGTGAATGAGTCCTATCAAAAATAATGTATGTGACCAAAAACCAAAAGTGCTTAAAAATGTGTGAAAAGCGATGGGGGGCCAAATGATCTAGGTGGGACCCATTTGCCCAAGGTGGTGAATGAGTCCCATATCCCTAAATCTAGGCCACACAAGCCAAAAACACCTGAATTATGATTGGTTAATGATTGGCGTCAGGATTATCCTCGAATAATGCAATAAATGAGGCTTGTGGATGCAAAATGGGGCCAATTAAAGCATAAGAAATCCCAATAATTAATGAAAATCCTAGAAAAGTGTGAAAGCGTGTTACAACACTTTACAACACTCCAAATAAGGCAATATTAAAATTTATTTTGATTAAAAAGAAGTTTATTAGGTTTAGTTAATTAATAAGACCTTAGAAAAGTGTGAAAGTGTGTTACAACACTTCAGAACACTTTAGCAAGGTACCATTAGAATCCATTTGTTCACAAGGGCCCAAGACCTAATATGAATGTGTCAACCACATTACAAAACTAAATCAAGACAACATTAAGCCTAACTCACAAGGAGATCTCAAACAAGCCAGGAAAAAAATTGTAGTGGTACAAAGGTCTGCAACCTAACTCAATTCACAGTTGGGATGAGCTAGGTGAAACACTATGGGATAGAGGTGCTTATTTGTCTCTAATAGAGAAATTGACCAATATCAAAAGAACACCTCAAGTATTCATGAGTGACTTCAGCTACAAATTTCAGAAGACTTGTGATAGAATCCCCCTCCTAGTGATACCTTCCCCAAAGTATGATTTCTTATTTTTCTTAAGGGATCTTAACATCAACATAAATGTTTTGGTTTAGTCTATGGGTGGAATCACACTACCAGGTGCATATGATATTGCTATAAGGGAAAAGAATTATTTAATACAAGCTAGGAAGATAGCTCCTTGGCCATCAATACCTATATTTCTAGAGCTTCCCAGCAACCAACATTGGCTCCTATTCCAGTTGCTTCAACTAGTCAACCATGTATTTCTACTGCACCTTCAAATGAATTACATTAAGTCAAAGCTTTATTATAGAATTTTGGTAATGATTTAGTGACAATAAAGAGGCAAAAATATCAAAACAACATACCTTACCAACCTCAAAATCAAAATTATTTGCAAAATAGGTAGCCATATCACGGGAAAAATCAATGAATTATGCTAAGCCCTTGAATAGTGTAAATCCAACCACTACCAACACTTGAAAGGGCTTGATCCTAGTTTAGAATAATCTAGCACAAGAGTATGGCTGGTGCCACCCATGCAATCAACCTCACAACTAGAATGCTTGTCCAAATGGAGAGTTTTTGCAAACTCTAGTGGTCCAGAATGGTTAAGGTTTTATAATTCTATACAAATTTGAGGGGTAATTCTTGTGGTTAACTCATGTTTTGTGATAATTTTATTTTCATAAATAAAATAAATTACAAGCCTCAAAATTACTGGTGTTGTGTAGCCACTAGTCCTTCAAATTACAATCCTCAAAATTTTAGTGTTGTGTACCCACTTGTTCTCTCATTACAATATATTTGAAAATAACAAGTTAAAAGACTAACAAATATTGAGTGATCCAGTAATCAATTTGTTCTAGTCAAAACTATTTAATAATTGACTTAATCAACCAATTTAATTTTTTAATTTTAGTGATTGAATTCCATTATTAAATTTGAAAATCAAAATCTTCTATAATTAAATTGTTCATTTTTTATTAGATATTATATTTTGATCAATATATAATTATTTAGAATTTAAATAGATATATTTTTCATAATTCTAAATATATTTTTCATAAATAAATTATATTTATAAATATAGTATTATGGAATATAAAAATACTTAATAATTTACTTATTACTATAAAATCAAACCTAAACAATAGCTGAGATATTTTATAAAAACTACAAAATAACTCAAATAAATAAAATCAAGCAACTCTTCAAATAGACAATGTAAATAAAATAAAATAAGTGTTAAGTAAATAAAAATAATAATAATAGTGTAGCCTAGTGGCGTAATAAGGTTTCATTCACAATTTCTAAGGCTTATCCTATTATGATGTGTAAATCTCATTCTGTATATTCAGTGCAAACTATGAGCTATCATTCTGACGATGCTTTGGGCCTCTCACAATCCGGTTGATGGGTTAAATATAGCATTTTCGGGCAGTTTTGGTATGGAAATGTTCATTATCTGTGTCTCTACGAGCAAATTGGCTATAGGCGGCATGGATACTCCGATCCAGTTGCTGAGTAGCAAACGCCATGACACAGAACAAAGATATGGGTCTTGCCAGACAGAGATCAAATGCAGTAATAAATGGTCTCAACACCTTTCCAAGTATTGAAATTCAATATGGACATTCAAATTTTCATTATCAGATGGCTTGATGAAGTTTCAAAACAACAATTCCATTTATTTAAATAAAATCTACAAACAAACTGAATTTACAAGTTTAATTTCTGACTTTTTTTACCACCAATTCAACAGAGAATGACAAGTGTTCGAGAAATCAAATATTACAACACATTTTTCATATTGTACTGTTACGTTCTTCTTCTCCCCTGTTCATACACACTCTGCTTTCTCCATTCACATTTGCCAACATAGAAATTACACTTCTTTCAAAATTGGCGAACCCCTTTCTTGGTCTATTCACACCCTTCATTCCAGCCGCTGTTCCATACCAAAATATGTTTCATTTCATTGCATTTAAATCTCCATGCTTCTAGAATGGACGTTGCTGTCCTAACTCAGCGTGGATTTTCTTTATTCTCCCAAGTTTTGCCTCCCATCCCACGCAGCCACTTCATCTACCTCTTGTTTAAAATTTCAAAAAAAATGACTATCATAGGCGCAACAGTCCCTTCAACTCCTCTCCCTATCACCCCTTTCCAACAGTCTTTTTCTTTCTTGCATTTTTAATTATTAAAAATGTTCTCATGGTATGGTACGGCCTGCTGTTAATCTTCTGGAGAACATTTATTTTTATGCAATTCCAAATTGTCACAAAGTATGGTAGGAACTTTATGCTATACATTAAATTTTTATATATAGCAATTTATTCTCCATCCCGTGCCTTGATATGGCGCCCTTCTATATTCCCACAATCGTCTTTTGAACAACTGCAGTTAAATCTTCTTTTTTATTATAAATTGGATTGAATGACCAATTTCATCGTTCGTCCAAATTGAGCAAAATGGTAAACCAATGAATAAGAACTTGCACAACATAATCGAATTTTAAAATGGAGATCGAACTGAGATACTTTTTCAATTGAAAATGACAAAATATTACTTCAACTTGCACTCTGAACTAGAGATCCAGACTTTTATTGCCAAGCCAAAAATGAAAATCAAGTGGAAACCAAATTTGGATGATGCCGATTGCCATAAACCCGGGATGCTCCTGCATCACGCTAGATGGATTTTCTAGACCCTTTGATGTCGTTAAGGTTGAGACGAATCATCTGCCACCTGGATTATCTCACCTTTGTGGTGGTGAAGTGCATTACAGGCAGAGGTTTCATGGATGGCGCCGAAAGTTATAGGCTCGATACAAATATCTCATTTAGGGTTTTGGTTGGTATTTTGGACACGAATGTCCCTAAGCAGGAGGCTAAGGTTTTGATGCAGAAGCTCTTCAAGAAGGATCTACTGATCAGGTTGGAGGAAACGTTGGTTGCAGCCACTTTGGGGGTTGGAATCCCGTGCCCATGTGACTTAAGTCTTCTCAAGGTTCCGGGGGATAGTGTATAATATTATCCTTTTTTCTGGACTTGCAGGGCTTGGAGTTGATTTTCTCAAGAAAAAATATTGTCTTGCTGCGAACCAGAGTGCTACTTGGAAATACGAATTCAGGGTCTTCACCCAAAACAATGTCTGGTAAAAATGAAATGGTGGTTGGTTTGTCTGATGTTTGGTGTTGTTAGGTATAGTTTTTGATAAGTATAGTTGTAAATGCCCCTGCGTGGTCAAATTTTGGGGGCTCTTTGGTTCTCTATTTGGGTGGTTATGGGAGTCTGGTTCTCTGTTTGGGTGGTCATGGGCATATTGTAATTTCCAGTGAAAATCTTCTGCCCCAGTGTCTACGGGCATGCAATGTAATATTTTTTGCTTAATCAATAGAAATCCTCTCTTATCTATCAAAATAATAATAAAAATTCTAAAATAATTCAAAACAACACTTTAAACAATTTTAAATTAATATTTCTCAAGAATTTTTGAATAGATATTATAAAATATGTACATTATTTTTTCAATTGACTTTAAAGAAAAAAAAAACTAATTAATTTAATTTAATTTTTTTTTTTAAGAATATAATGAATGTTTTTATTTTAATAATATTGTTAGTCTTATATTTTTCATATCATTTTTTACTAATAATATTAATCTTATATTATTTCATTTTTTAATGTAAATTTTATAATATTTTAAATTTTTATTATCCACTTACACTATTACATCTTTTGTTGATACTAATTATAAATCGCGCTTCTAATTATTTTAGCTTTTAGACACAAAAGATAGACTACATGAAGCTTTTGTGATCGTTTAACCTATTTTTTTCAAATATTTATTGCTTCATATTTTATTTTTATCTTATTATACAAGTTAAGCTTAGAGGGGATATCACACATTTATAAATAGGAATTCGTATTTTTTTTGTTGTTGATCTAATTGCACAAGTTAAGCTTAGAGTGGATATCACACTTTTATAAATTTGAACAACTTCTTCCATTTTGGTGCAAATTTTTTAAGAAGGTGGATTTTAAAGAAAATGTTTAAATACCTAAAAACTAAATAGGGAAGGATTGACACTACAAATTCAAAATATTATATTCTTTTTAAAATTTCCCCCTACTTTTTAATTTATTTAAGTTATTTTAATATCATTCATCCCCTTTCACCAAAACTCAAAAAATATTCTCGTCTCAAAACTACATCCTCTCATTCTAGGAACTCAGATAAACAATTTCTAGCTCATTGCGGGCTTGAAGAAAGGAATTCCAAAGTTGAGGAGGAGCCCAAAATCCCAATAAAGGGAATCACCTTAGGAGTAAAAACCCTACTAAACATATATACATAAATATATCACAACCGAGGGTATATGCATTTGTGCTAGTTTTAAGGCTATTTTGTGTATAGTCACACAATCACATATAGTTAATATCCTTTCTTTCTAGGATTAGAACTTAGAATTCACCATACTCATAAATTAATCCCATATTTATCAAAACATGAGTTAAAATAGGCCAAGGGCAATTGCTAATTTATTTTTAAATAAATAAATATGAAATGTTTAATCATTCAAAGTATAATAATAACCTCAAATTGATCCAACTTACTATATATATAGTGACATTCAAATCATTGTAAGCAATGAAAGTAAGAACTAAATAACTCAAGGATTAGTCATGCAATGTAGTACCAAACATCTAATCAATAATATAAAATTTCCATGAAGTCATGTATATATGGTGTCATCTATACAATACAAATCTAAACATGACAATATATTCAATGAAAGTTAAATTCCATTACTAAAGAAATCATACCTTATTTGTTTTGTTGAATAAAATTTGTTTCCTTAGCCTTATCTTGCCCATGGTTCAAAAAAGAGTGTAATGTGATCCCAACCAAGTGGATAGAAGTCACTATCCACCCCCAAGTGGATTATGTGTCCCATTGAGAGTCCTACCACTGCTAATCTAAGTTACCACTTCTCAAAATAGAGTGTGTTAGGGATTTGACTGTGAGGGTTAGACAAAACTTTTACTTACCTATTCTTCTTTAGAACTCCCCTTTCCCTATAGTCTGTCAGATGACCAAGTATTAGAATATGAAATTCATAACTTGCGTTCCACAAGCCCTAGCTCCTACATACCACTAGAAAAAATTATCTAACCCTCTAGAGTAGCAATGGTCATCCATCACTTGCATGCTACTAGCACTAAGGCCTACATGCCACTAGTGGAAATCATATATGCCTCTAAAGTAACCTAAGACATCTATCACCTACATTCCATTAACACTATGGCTTGCATGCCTCTAACGAAAACCACCTTGTTGTTTATGGGGTATGAAAAAAATATATAGGTAGAGCACACTCCTTGACTATTGTCAAGCTAGAGCACCAATACGCTTATCTTATGTAGATCATAGGATTTATCAATTGATGACCACCTTAGAAGGAAAGGAATAGTCTACATCTTAGGAGGTATAAATCCTCTACCTATGCTCTCATAGAGTCCTAAATCCATCTATCTTATGTTTTCTTAGAAGTTATCTCATGTACCAAACATAGCTTTATGTTGGTCCCATAGTTGTCGTTGCACCAAAAGATCGACCTGTTAATGCCCGATACAACTACCAAAGTTAACAGATCCATGGGAGGCGGTTAGTCCATGTCATGAATCCCAATAGGAGTGCTGACCATTTGCCAACAATCTCCCCCTCAGTGCAAGCTGAGGGGATTTGAACCTGACACCTTTGGCTCTAATACCAATTGTTGGCCCCATAGTTTTCGTTACACCAAAAGATCGACTTGTTAATGCCCGATACAACTGCTAGAGTTAACAGATCCATGAGAGGCGGTTAGTCCATGTCATGAATCCCGATGGGAACATTGACCATTTTCCAACACTTTATAACTAGAAAAGAAACCCATAATTTAGAATAATTAATTTCCTAGGTTCAAACCCATCTATGACTAACCTACACATCTCAAGCATTGGTATGATATGAAGGACACAATAGTCTATTCATTCACAAGGTCTTCTCGGACTAGTACTCAATTGGTAGAAATCATTTGACATACCCAAAGAAAATAGGGTATAGACCTACACAACCATTAAAACTAAACTTTGAATATTTGATTTTGCAGCCCACTCCTCTAACTTAATGAATGTAAAATGTATTTTTGAGAGGTTTATTATAGTGTATAATGAGCAACACAAAATTTATGATGGTCTTGGAGAGGGAGCCTACTTGTTGCAATGAGCTTTTTTAGGCTACTTAGTTATTCTCTATCTCTACCATCCCTGTTCAAATAGACCCTTTTTAACTGAGTCTAACATGCAAGAATCCCCCACACCCACTCATCTACATTATACATCAATTTTAACCATTTTTTTTATAAACAATATATTTTTATTAGCAAATAATTACACAAAAAATTAAAAACTAGAATGATTCACCATGAGATTGAAGTTAAAATCTTCCTTAATTCACCAATATATTAAACTTTCTTTGGAGTGGATCAATATTGTAATGGATATGGAATTATTGGTAAAATATAGCAAATCTAGGCCCTCCTATTACTGCCATTCTACTGATTGCATCCTTACCTAGGAGAATTTGAACAAGCAAGGTCAATGTGTAGAGTGGAAAGGATAAATTGTTTAGTTGTAGTTTATATTAGTTAGAGGATGTTGGATGAATTTATCATATGTTTGGAGACTCTAGTTTTAGATGTTATCATATATTTCATATAGTGCTATAGTTCAACTAGAGAAGTTTGTGACAATCAAGTATTTCTTATCAATGCTTTTAAAATTGATGGAGAGGAGGTGATTCTTAACAATATATCTCCATCTCAAAGGGCTGGGGAATTGATAAAGGATAACATAGCTTAAAGTTTCTAAGAAGAAACCTAGGGAAAAATAAACCTACAAGCAGTTTAATCTCCTAACCTAGGTCACAACAATTGGAGGGGGCATGAAAAATACTATCATGCTATTAAAAACCTAAATAAGCAATAACATTAAATAAATCAAGCTTAAAGTAGTGGCCAACCTAGAATAAGGTGTACAAAATGGTCTCTAGGTTTGAAATGGTAAGTTATCTTGCCTTTACTTAGTTGCCCTTCTCTCTTTCCTTCCCTAAATTTTGTCACAATTCCAAAATACCTCTAATCACACCCTTCCCTTCAGTTCTCTCTACCAAAATGAGCCTTAAATTATGGATTTAAGGAAGGTTGTAGATGTGGTATCCCTTTGTGTGTTGCCCTTCCTGCATCTATGCAAATATTTTACACTTTTGGGGGTTGTCACCCTTTCCACCATGCCTTGTGCCATTCCCATTAACTATAAGGTGCTTCCTAGACATGGGGGGGAAATAGATGGCTCATAATGGTGCCCTTCTTTGCTAGGTCATTGATGTAAATTCCTTGATCCAACTTATCTCTTTTCTTTTTTAATCCCTCAATTTTTTTAATGTTTCTCTTATATTTTGGCTTTATTTTTCTCTTTATTTCTATATCCCTATTTTACATTACTTTTAATATTGCACATATGTATATTTTAATGACTATGATTAGTACTTACCTTAGGCTTTTGGAACTTGGACTATGATTAATACAAGTGTCTACCTAATATGCAATAAAAAATAATTGAACAATAAAATCAAATAGGTACTTGGTTACTAGGGCCAGGCACAAGGATTTAGACAAGTCACATTAGACTCAATTGATTGATAAAATATTTATTTAAATATCACATGATATATTTGGTTAGGTGAACCAATGATTGGGAAAAATGTTACCAATAGGGTCTTGATACTAGGGTTGGAATTAAAAATCATCTGTGTCTCTCTATGGAATTGCTAAATCTGCCTCACCTTGAACCCTAGGTGCCTACAATCAACCATAATTCTCAAACAATTCCACCAGACCAACATTAGTTCAAATTAATCAAAAATATAATCAGTACATTCAATTTTGACAAGTAACACACTATTAATAACATTCATTAATATTAAATATTAGAATTCTTAGCCATCCCACATCTACACACAAACCATCAACATTTTGTGAATACAATTCCATCCCTAATCCGAATTACAATGGATAACAATTTCAAAAAATAAAAATAAAAAATTCTATCATCTATCTTTGCCTTATATTAGAGTGTTCATCAAGCCAAGAAACAATATCATCGAGGACTTCAAAAATCCTCTCATATGACTCACCTTCTAGAATAGTATGATATGCATTATCATAAAGTTTCAGTTGTTTGTCAACACTTTGTGACTTCTCATACAAATCCTTGCTGACAGAGGGATCAATTACCATATCAACAAATCCATGTAGAATTAATAATAATAAAGACACCTCGATACAAAATTTTTAAGCGTCCACAACAAAGTAAATTCAAATCAAAGAAAATATTAATCCACTATTTAACACTTCATGCATTCTTTTTTCTATTTCTTGTGTAGTCCATATCATCTATAGGAAATTACATTGTAATCAATCTGAAAGAAATAAATAATAAGGCAATGTTAGAGCATAATTTTCTACAATGAGATTTAATTTTTATTTCCCATAAAGATTGTATTTTACCTTGTGGAAAATATTTAAAAAATAATAATGTACATGTAGAATAACCAGATAAAAGCAAGTACATAAATCTTTCTCTTTTGGACATCCTTAAATGCTAACTCTGACAAGTCTTTCTCAAGAACCCATTTCTTTTTAGGAAAGATGTGAGCTATGGGTATTAAAATCTGCTCCACTAGCCAAGATGGAGTGACATCATCTGCAAGCTAGAAGTTCAAGGATTTTAATTAGTTGTGTCAAAAATAATACTTCTAAAATGTGAGAAACTAAAAGATCATGCAAAAGGAAATCAAATAGAGCCTCAAATGTGAAAATTTACTTTACACATAGGGCAACTAGAACAAGCACAAAAACACAAACCACAGGATCAAACAACAAACAAATACACCTTCCACACAAGAGATCTACAAAAATATGTGCAATATTCTTCAACAAGAAAAAGCTAAAGAAGAGACTTTCAAGAAGATATGAAAGCTCCAGATAATATTCAAGAGATATTTACAATGAGAGTTGAGTGCTTATAAGAGCAAAGCCCTAAATGAGAAAGGGATTAGATCATGACAAGTGTCAACATCACATGAGATGAGACATAATGATCTAATATTAGCTCAACTAATAAAGCATAAAAACACTCCTAAGTTTAGCTTAAGTGGACGAGAATAAATTAGACTAGTAATTAATTATTAGCTAATGTATGATAACTCTAACACCCCCTCAAGATGAACTTAGGGAGTAGATAAAAACCCTAAAAAAATGCATAATGGGTCTTGAAAAACTCTAATACCTCTCCCTTGTCAGCATTATGGGGGGTTTCTATTGTTGGTGCTACTACTTCCTTGGTTCCGCGTTGGAGTGAGCTATGTATACAATATTTGTTCCTATGTATTAGGCAGATGCAACAACTGGTTACCCATGCTTTTCGGTGAGATGGAGCACTTACCATATGGACACTCTTGCATTCCTATTTTTGGAGGCGACCTTCCATTTTTGACTTGATCAGTTCTTCAGGATATTGATACTTGTGTCATCTATATCTTTGAGTTCTTGATGTATGCCTTGGTTTTCCATTGGATTTGAGTAGTGTCTTTGGGGGAACTCATACATATTTTTTTATTCTTGATCCTGATCATCATATGTTTCAGTAGAGGTTCTTCTTTTAGCATTTCAACAATCATTCTACAATAGTGTTTGCAGATTATTCATGCTTTAGTGGTGTTTTTTTATGCCACCTTTGTTCCTATCTTATGGGACAATTCTTCTTGGTTGAAGGCTTATTCATCCTTCACTCTTGTTGGAGGCTTCTTCAGTCCTTCACTCTTGTTTAGAGGCTTCCTTAGACCTTCACATGTATTTCTCTATTTTGGAGAGGATTTTTTCCCATGAGGTTTTCTCCTTTTCTCCTGTTGTGAGATATCTTTTACATTTGTACATGGGTACCTCATTAGGCCTAGTTGTCAGGACCCATCTTTGCTTTCATGAATTTTTCCTTACTTTTTAGCTTCTCTCTAAGTTCATCTTAAGGGGGGTGTTAGAGTAATAGGTTGTTCAATTAATTAATTTAATCATATTGGTTAATTAATTAAGTCACCTTTACTTTATTTAACTTAAGCTAAACTTAGGCCCTTAATAATTAATTATTCATCCTAGGGTTTTCACTTTAGGGTTTCAATATCCTTTCTTAAGGATTGATCTCTTTGTAATTATTCAATTCTGGTTAATGCATTTTTGCTTCATGTTTGCAGAGCACCATTCTTGTGTCTCTTGATCTCCTTTGGTGATAGGTTATTTGCTTGCAAGTGTTCATTGGGATATGTGAGGTTGGATTTTCAACTTCTACAATTCTTGAAAGTCTCTTATGTAGTTTTTTCTTGTTGAAGAATATTGCACATATTGTTTGTAGATCTCTTGCGTGGAAGGTGTATTTTGTTGTTTTTTGATCCTATGACTCATGGTTTTGTGCTTGTTTCACAATTCTAACATAGTATCAAAGCATGGATTCAACAAACCTCTTCTCGATTTATGAGATTTTTCTTTCTTCAACGAGGGTTACAAGCTTCAGATATGAATCCCCTTTGCTTTTTTTTGCAAATTTTGGAGGTGGGTATTTTTCGAAGCATTTTTGTGTGAAAAGGACCTCGCCACTGGATCCAAAGTTGTCAAGAAAGTCAAATTTGGCTTTTGTTTCACCTGATTTTGATTTCTGACACCAGATCTACAAGGTTTTGAAGCAGTTGCTCTTTTTCCGGATCCAGAGGGTAGCTATATTTTTGGTGCATTTTGGCATGAAACGAACATTACCATCATGCTCAGAAGGCCCAAAAACCTTAAGATCGCCTATCAAATCATCAAAATCTGTGTTGGGAGTTTCTGAGGCAATTTTTTTTTTGCTAGGAAGGTCGTACGACCTTCCCAACATGTGAATCAAGGTAAATTTTCTTTTAAAAAAAATTCTTTTTTTTATTATCTGTGATGAAAAAGAAAATAAAAAGAAAATATTGTTAAAATCCCTTTATTGGGATATGTAGGCCTTTTTTTTTCATTTTTTTAATTTAAAATTTTTATTAAAAAAATATGAGGGGGGTATTGAGTACCGCCCCCTGCCACCATGTGGCAGGGTGGTGGCCCTTGAGCCCAGCCCCTACAGTCGAGTATGAGGGGTACTACCGCTACCACATAGTGGCAGGTGGTGGCCCCTCAGGTGTCGTGTCGCGGTGGCGATGCACCCCACCTTTTTTTAATATTTTTTTTACAATAAAAAAAAATAGTTTTTTTTGGTTAGTTTTTTTACCTTCAAAATAAAAACAACCATTTTTTTTGCAATAAAACTTTAGACATGTAGCATACTTGGGGAGATAGTTTTTCTCTCAGCATTAAAATTGGTGGACCTGCAGATTTGGAGGTAATTTTGCTAAATTTGGCGGAGGAGTTCTTTTTTGCTCTACAAAGCCCCTCTCCGTTGGGCTTTTCAATTTTGCACCTCAACTTCCAGAGGCCATATCTCGGCCATACAATGGTCTTTTCATGTGAATTTTTTTTGAAATGGGGTAAAATTTTGTGCTCTTCGTACTAGTGCAGGTATTTTCCAGTTTGGATTTCTATAGTTTTTTTCCAAAATTCAATTTTCTTAGTGCTGTTGCTGTTCAATTCTCATTTTGGAGACATTGACGAGCCATATCTCTGCAACAAGACAATTTTTTGGGTGCCATTTTTTTTTAAAGTGCATTTTTTTCCTGTACTTCACCATGGTGCTGTCAATTTCCTCTTTTTCTGTTAGATAATTGTATTTTTAGCATGTCCCTTTTTTGGACATTATGGGCTCCCATTGTAAGAATTTTTCATTATGTAAATGCACTGAGATAAAGTGCCTCTGTATTGCACTTGTATTTTGGGATCTTGCACATCACTTTGTGCTTTATTGTGCTTGCACTATGATATAAAGTGCCATGGGGGTTGATGTTTGCCTTTTTTTTCCTTCACACCTTTCTCATGCGTGTGTGCCTTGGTTTGCACACCCTTTATATTTGCTTATACTTTCATGTTTTCACATTTAGATGTTCTTGGTTCTTTATCATGCACTACATTCAGGCATTCAATTTTAGTGTACCTGTCATACCTCTCCCTTGTTATAATTATTGGGGGGTTTCTACTATTGGTGCTAATGCTTCCTTGGTTTCGCATTGGAGTGAGCTATGTATACAATATTTGTTCCTATGTACTAGGCGGATGCAGCGGCTAGTTATCCATGCATTTCAGTGAGATGGAGCACTCACCATATGGACACTCTTGCATTCCTATTTTTGGAGGCAACCTTCCATTTCTCACTTGATCAGTTCTTCAGACTATTGGTACTTGTGCCATTTGTATCTTTGAGTTCTTGATGTATGCCTTGGTTTTCCATCAGATTCGAGTAGTGTCGTTGGGGGAACTCATATATATTCTTGGCTTCTCGATCCTGATCATCATATGTTTCAGTGGAGGTTCTTCTTTCAACATTTCAGTAGTCATTCTATGACAATGTTTGTAGCTTCTTCATGCTTCAGTGATGTTCTCTTTGTTCATCCCTTGTTCCTATCTTTTGGGACAACATTGTCTTGTTTGGAGGCTTCTTTAGTCCTTCACTTGGCTTTCGTTTCTTTTTAGAGTGGAGTTTTTTTCCATGAGGTTTTCTCTGTTTCTCCACATTATAAATATCTTCCATTTGTACATGGGTACCTTACATGGCCTTGTTTGTTGGGACCCATCATGCATTATTTTAAAGGTTTTTCGCTACTCCCTAAGTTCATCTTAAGGGGGGTGTTAGAGTTATCATGCATTAGCTAATAATTAATTACTCTTTAATTAATTATTAGTCTAATTTATTCTCGTGCACTTAAGCTAAACTTAGGAGTGTTTTTATGCTTTATTAGTTGAGCTAATATTAGATCATAATGTCTCATATCATGTGATGTTTACACTTGTCATGATTTGATCCCTTTCTCATTTAGGGCTTTGCTCTTATAAACACTCAACCCTCATTGTAAATATCTCTTCAGATATTATCTAGAGCTTTCATATCTTCTTGAAAGTCTCTTCTGTAGCTTTTTCTTGTTGAAGAATATTGCACATACTATTTCCAGATCTCTTGTGTGGAAGGTGTATTTTTTTTTTGTTTGATCCTATGACTCATGGTTTTGTGCTTGTTTCACAATTCTAACATTTAAGATGTCTTTAGCATTCATTATTCACAGATTTTTGCAGGTGGCATCTAAAGGAGGAGATCAAGAATTTTTCATTTCAAGATTCAAAGACTAAAATGAGTTGCTTTTTCAAATTTCTTCATATTTTCTAGATCAACTCACATAGAGGCTCACTTTTTCATGCTTCAAATTTTTAGGGCATCAATTTTCAGAAGAAGGGGGTCATCTTTTTCAATTTCCAACAATCTGGGTCAACTCAATTTTTTAATCCCTACAACTTTGAGAAATTTTTCAACTTTCAAGGATCCGATTTTTTCATACATGTCCAAGAAACCTTCAATATTTTCAAAAACTAATCATCCAGGTTCATCCAAAATGTGATTCTGCACAAAACCCAACTCTCAGCATTTTTCAAGAAATCCTAAAATTTTAGGGTTTCTGATTTTTCAACCATCCATCAACAATTTTCAAAATCAGACGATTTGGGTATCTTTGCAACAAGATTCTACACAAAACCCATATCTTAGATTATTTTTGAAAAATCTGCCCATTTGAAGAAGAAAAATCAACAAGCTATTTTTAGCTTTTGTGCAAAACCTATCTGAGCACAGTTGAGTTTATAGTCAAACTTCAATTTTTTCAGCATGGAGTACTATCCCATCGAATTCAAAACCAAGTTAGTGCTATATCATGATTTCATTAAAACTTTTAAGATTGATTTGCATCATATAAAACCAATGTTCAATTTGTGTGCTTTGGAAGATGCATGCAATGTTGCAATTAGACATCTTGGTCACTCCGGATTACTTGCAACATTATCAATTCCCATCTCAATGCAAATTCTAGAGTTTGTAATTGCTTGTGTCAAGCATTACAATCTAACAACATGAGAAATTCAAGCACTAAATGGAAGAGTTGTTTGCAGTCTCAAGCCAAATGTTGTTGAAAAGTGATTTTCAATACCACCTTGGTCAGAAAACTTGGTCATCTCCATTGAAGAATGTGAAAAAGTGTGGCATGTGCACAAGGAAAAATACCACAAGAAATTTTCACAAATATGGTTGAAGGAGAAACACAACACTGTGCCAAAGAACATTGGGCGTGGAGAATTCAAGGAGGAGATTGCAATAATGATAACCCTGCTCAACCGAGTCATTGGTCAAGAAGAAGCCACTAAATTCCAACCTTGGATGTTCTATATCATCTCTCATATCATGAAAAAAATAGAGCTCTATGATTGGTCAACTTTGATTAGTGATAGTCTCCATCACCAGATGGCCGAATATTTCAAAATCCATGAGTTTCACATGATTTCATATCTAGTCTACCTAGTGGCCTTTCAAGGAAAATTCAGAGGATTGAATATCAATGGAAATCTAGATGTACATCATTTTTATCATTATTACCCTCAGCTGGAGTTTTCAAAGTCAACACATCACTGCAGGTGGGTTAATGATGCATTCTTGATGCATACAGTGAGAGACTTAGACAACGAGTTGCATATATGGATTTCATCAGTTTCCAGAACATCAATGGCAGAGTGGGTTGATTGGTTCATCCAGTTTCCTACCTTCATCTACATCAGAGTGTACAACTTCTCAAGTACTTCAGTCATGTTGCCAAGATATCCCACAAATGAGGTGGTTTTCATGGAGTTTCTGAGGCAAGTACATATGAAGTTCACACATTCTTGCGAAACTGAAAGAAGACCGCTTTTAGTTTTCTAGTTAAGATGGGTATCTACAAATGTAGATTGTTGACAGATGCTAAGGTGATGGGTGATGAATTTTCTAGGTTTTGCCTCAATTTGTTCAATGAGAGGTGATCATATGATCGTTGTGGCCGTTTTGCATCTCGTCTTGGCCAAAATCAAGCACATGTGCCCACAACTGAAGATTTCTAGGAAAATTGCAAGGATGAATTTGAAGTACAGAAGTGCAGTAATAGCAGATTCACAGTCTAAGAGATGGCTGATTTCTTGATGAAGGATATAGAAGGATTGTCTAATGATGATGGAGAAGTACTTCTTCCTATGTATGCTAGAAATCAAATAGAGCAGCAACCACTTCCACAAGTCAATTGGTCCATCAAAGAAAGCACTTTAATTGAATAAAGAACAAGCCACATTGTTAAAAACAATAAGGTATTCCTAAACCTCAAGAAGCCATGAAAAGAAGCTATCCTAGTCCTAAAGCTACCAATAATGTATTCATCCCTAACCTCTTCTTCACCACAACCAAGAATGAAGGCCATGAGTCACCCTCTAGAAAGTTTGAAGATTGGTAGAATTACAAGGAGTGTAAGAAGAAAATTGGATTTCTCTAATGTAGTTCAATAGGAGCAACTGACAGTTGTATCTGAAGTTCCACCAGAAGAGCCAGTGCCACAAGCAGAAGTTGTTCCCACATCTCTAGACGCTCCACCATCACCAAGGTCTTCTCTGATCCATATTGATTTCAAAGATGAAGTTGATGAAGCTGAAGCTAAACCTCCCAGAGAAGTTAGTAGAGACACCTCTTCTTGGCTTGAGCACATCTTGAGAAGGAAGAGGAGGAGGCCTTCATATCAATTAAAATTTTCATATCTCAACAACATTTACCAAGATGCACCTATAAAGAAACCAAAGAAACAAGTTCACATGGAGAAGAATCCAGAAGGTGAAATTATCATTGAGATTACTACGCCTCCAAAAGATAAGAATGTTGATGAGATGGAGGTTGATGATTTCATGGTTGTCAAAGCCAATCTCAGAAAGATCACTCAACACACTGATGTGAATATATTTGAGGTTGCAATAGGAAATATAAAGGAAAGAGTGATTAAAGATGGAGAGGATAAGGAAACCCTCAAGGCTGAAAATCGGAAACTCCAACAATATGTCTCTAATCTACTTCACAACACTTCATAGGCCACTCAACTTCTTCCACAAGCTCTAGATTCACCCACTAATCAACAATAGTTGAGATAGTTGGTAATATATGGGAAGCATATGTAGGATTGGATAGAGGAGTTCATCATCAAGGGGAAATTTGTGCTTTCAGAGATGTATCAATTAAGGTATAATGTGTTGGAAATGTTGTCATTGATGTCAAGTACGTAAAGATGACAATGTCATAGAAAAAAAATCATTGATATCAAAGTGCCTTGGAGCATGATCTATTGAAGGTTGATGAGAAGTTTTTGAGAAGTCAATGCATTAGAGTTATATTCGACACAAGGCAAATATGAGAACAGGGATAAAACAAATTTATGAAGAATTCTTGTGCAGATGTATGAAGTCATGGAACAAGACAAATCCACCATGTAATAAACATCCCAATAAATATTATCGGGTGATTCATCAATTTGAATGTGTGGAGCAAGACCATTATTGAACTTTCTTAGCAATCACTAAAAAGAGAATCGATGGAGATAACAAGCTACAAAAGGAGGAAATGTTAAACTGAAGATAAAAAATCAAAAGAAGTGATTTTGAAATTAAAATATGAAAAGTGAAGAATGAAATAAAGTAAAGCATGCAATGAATTGAAGCATATAGTTCGTCATCAATCTTGTTTAACTGATGTTTATCTTTAGATCATGCAATTAAGCCACAAAAGTAATACAATTCTATAAATGATCAAATCTAAAAGATAAATCGCTGTATATTAAAGCGATTCATTAAAGAGTTGATAAATAACAAAGAGAGAAGCAATCATCTTATGAATGCACAACAATAAAATTAGAAGGAAGTGATTTGAATATATGTTAAGAAGGAAACAAAATTAGAGTGAGAAAAAAAAAGAAATAAGAATGAGACAAAAGAAAAGGAGACAAAATTAGAATGAAATAAAAAAGACAAAAGTAGAAGAAGACAAAATTAAGATAAGACAAAAATAGAATGAGACACAAAAAGAGAGAATAAAATTATGCATCAATTAGTATAAACCAAAAGTCATAATATTTCATGAGTCTTCCCTCTTTGAATAATTCACCTCCCTTGTGAAAAGGCATGAGATGGTATATAAGGAACATAATGTGGAGATTTAAAAGGTAAGTTTTTAAGGATATATTATACATAAAAAGAAAATCAATCTCTAAATAAAGATGGATTGACTCATAGCAATGATTGATATAAATAATATGTAGTGATGAGATATTAAAGAAAAAAAAGGAATTAAATGAAATATAATTTTGATGCCACTGTAGAGATAACCATATAAGAGCAAAAATAAAAGTTAAGAAAGCAATGATATAGTAGTGAGGAGAGATATTAGTAAAAGGCAGCGACCAAGTCAATTATGGATGTATGATTATAGGTGCAACAATAAGGCAACATTTATGAAAAGGAAATGCTTATGATCATTGGAAATTAATGAATATAAACTAAAGGGAAACAACTATATGGAAAGGGTGTGAACCTTTCAACATAAAAGATATAAAGAGTGAACCATTTCATAAAAGTGTGAGAAGTGTGTGCGGATGGCTATGTAAAATGAAAACAACAGATTATATTATGTGAACTTCAAGGAGGCATCTTACATCACAAAGAAAGTGTGGTGTGTTGTGTGGTATGTAAAATAAAATATCATTCTTACACCAGCAACTGTGTTGAAAACAAATAAATAAATCAAATATACACCAAAAATATCATGTGTGTCAAGATTCGACAAACCAAATGCAAACACAAAACACAGAGCTACTGCTCTGTTTTCCAGTCAAGCTAGAAATACCTAGATCTTCAAATACGGAAATAACAAGGAGACATGCAACTTTGATTCACTATTAATCAACTGGAAATAACAAAATAGAAAACAAACTAAGAACAATAAACTATTATAACTTTTGAGAGCAATCAGAAGCTGCTCAACCAAATTGGTAATGATCAGGAGCAATCACTACTCTTACAAAATAACTAACAGCTGCTGCTATTCTGGAGTTGCTGGGAGAACAGAGAGAATGTTCTTCTCACAGTCTGCTGCTGCAATCTTTTTCCTCTGACTTCTTCTCTCAACTTTTCCCAACTCTTTTCTCCAACTGACTTCTTCCAACTTGACAGAATAATCTGCCTTCAATTCATTTTGTCCAAGACAAACATTCCCCCTCTAATTTTGAAATCACCTACCTCAGTAAATGCTGATTTCAAAAACAGCTACCACAATCAATTTTGGAGCTGTCAGGAGCAACAGGGAGGATCCCCAAAACTGGCAAAGATAAAAACTGCTCTTGATAGGTAGGTGTGGGAACGGCTGGTTCAGGGACAATTAATATTTCTAACACTCCCCCTTTGTTCTTAGCCAACAAAACAACAACATCAAATCTGATCTAGATCAACAACGCCCAATCTGCTCCTTAGGCGCACAAAATTATCAATGGTCAAAGGCTTGGTGAAAATGTCTGCTAGCTGTTGCTCAAACCTGCAAAAATCCATTTTAATTTCACCATTTTCAACCAATTCATGAATGAAATGATACCTGATTTCAATGTGCTTGCTTCTTCCATGAAACACAAGATTTTTCGTCAAAGCTATCGATGAAACATTGTCACAATAGATCACTGTTCCATCCTCTTGTTCTTCTTTCAAATCTGCCAAGATTCTTCTCAGCCAAATAGTCTGACATGCTGCTGCATTTGTTGCTATATACTCAGCTTCAGCTGTTGATAGGGAAACAATAGGTTGCTTCTTAGAAGCCCAAGAGATAGCACCCGAACCCAAATGAAATACATAGCCCGAGGTGCTCTTCCTATCATCCAAACTTCCTGCCCAATCACTGTCAGTGTAACCAAATAACCCATATTCTTTTGCTACTGTGTACAACACACCATATCCTTTGGTACCACTCACATACCTTAGGATTCTCTTACCCGCTTGCCAATGGGTGTCTCTTGGAGTCTCCATGAATCTGGAAATCAGACTCACTCCATGCATTATATCCGGCCTAGTTGCTGTCAAATACATCAAGCTTCCAACCAAGCTTTTGTACATGGTCGGATCCACATTGCTGCTACAATCTTCTTTGCTCAACTTAAGACCTACGACTATTGGTGTTGGGGCAGGATTGCTCTCAAACATTCTAGACCTCTTCAAGGTTTCATTTGCATACTTCTCTTGAGAGATAAAAATACAGTCATGCATTTTTTTTACTTCTATGCCTAGAAAATAACTCAAAAGACCTAAATCTGTCATTTCAAATTCTCTTTTCATGGCCTCTTTAAAATTAGCAATGAGGAAATCATCATCCCCAGTAAAAACTAAATCATCTACATACAAGACAACAATTAAAATATTACCATTTGCTGCCTTGATGTAGAGAGTGGGCTCACCATTGCTTTTGCTAAAACCGTTGCTCATCAAATATGAGTCAATCCTATTGTACCATGCCCGTGGAGCTTGCTTCAGCCCATAAAGAGCCTTCTTCAGTCTATACACCTTGTATTCTTGGCCTGGAACTTCATATCCAAAAGGCTGCTCCACATAAACCTCTTCTTTCAATACTCCATTAAGGAAGGCAAACTTCACATCCATTTGAAATACCTTCCATTTGTGTTAGGCAGCAATAGCTATGACTGTCCTTACAGTCTCCATCCTAGCAATAGGGAAAAATGTCTCATCATAGTCTCTTCCAAACTGTTGTTTGTACCCTTTGACAACTAATCTTGCCTTGTGCCGGTCTATTCTTCCATCGGCATTGCTTTTGGTCTTATAGACCCATTTTACTCCAATAGCTTGCTTGCTTGGAGACAAGTCAATCAACTCCCATGTATTGTTTCTTTCCAATGCATCTATTTCTTCATCCATGGCTTCACACCATTTATCCTCTTTCACAACCTCTTCAAAATAAATTGGATGATTGTGAAAAAATAGTGCAAAATTCACACTCTCATCAAATTCATCATCATACCTTTCATTTGGTAGATCTCCCTTAGACTCTTGGTCTTTCTTGGCATTAGGGAGGCGAGAGTGGGGTCTGAATTTTTAGTGTTGTTGCTGTTCTATTGAACAGGCTGAAACTGGAGCGATCGGGAGCTGTCAGGAGCTATCAGGAGTTCGTCCAAAACTATCAAGAGCTCGTCTGAAATTTTCAAGAGCTCGTCGGGAGTTGTCAAGAGCTCATCCAAAATTGTCAAGAGCTCATCCAAAATTTTTAAGAGCTTGTCGGGAGCTATCAGGAGCTCGTCCAAAATTGTCAAGAGCTTGTCGGGAGCTGTCAGGAGCTTGTCCAAAGTTTTCAAGAGCTCATCCGAAATTGTCAAGTGCTCGTCGGGAGCTGTTAGGAGCCGAATTTCTAGCTGTCTATGGCTACTTCCCTTTCTATTTGTTCTGATTAGGAGCGATTAGAAGCTGTCGGGAGCGATCATTTTCTGCTATTGCAGAATTTTTCAAATCTTCTTTTAAATCTTCTTCATCAATTTGAGTTGTCGGGAGCTATCGGGAGCTGTCAGAATCTATCGTGTCATCCCATTACTGATCTTCTAAAAACTCCACATCTCTACTAATGATAATTTTTTTGGTGACCGGATTGTACAACCTATAGGCTTTGGACTCTTCACTGTAGCCCGTGAAAATACACTTTTCACCCTTGTCATCCAATTTTTGCCTTTTTTCTTTAGACATGTGTGCATAAGCCACACATCCAAACACTCTCAAGTGTTCAACCATCCATCTTCTTTTTGTCCATTCTGTTGAGGTATCTTGTCACAGACTGCCTTAGTTGGACTTCTTTTAATCAAATGCACGGCTGTTGTAGCAACCTCTCCCCAATTTTCTATAGGGAGTCCTTTGGCTTTAAGCATGCTTCTTGCCATCTCCACAATGGTCCTATTTTTCCTTTCAACCACTCCATTTTGCTATGGAGTATAGCTGGCTGTAAGCTCCTTCTTTATGCCATTCTACCTGCAAAAATTTACAAAACAATTGGAGGTATACTCTCCTCCTCTATTTGACCTTAAGACTTTAATGAAATGTCCACTCTCTTTTTTAGCCTGGGCTTTAAACAATAGAAACTTATTGAATGCATTAGACTTGTGCTGCAAAAAATAAACCCATGTCTTATGGCTGTAATCATCAATAAAGTTCATAAAAAATCTGCTATTACCTATGGAAGTGATTTGCATAGGGCCTACCAAATCCGTGTGCACCAACTCCAATGGTGCTCTTGCCCTTGTAGAGTTGCCCGATTGAAAGGGCTGCCTATGTTGCTTGCCCAAAATGCAAGCCTCACATCTAACATTAGGCTCTACTATTCTTGGCAAACCATTAACCATCTTTCTTTTGGACAAAAGACTTAAACTAGCATAGCTTAGATGTCCATACCTGAGATGCCATAACTTGGAGGGGTCTTCAATGGTGCTCTTGAGGGCTGCAAGTTGTACTGCTGTACATTTTTCATCCATGAGAGGTGCTACAACAGACTGAGATGAGAAGCACGTCTCAATCTTCAACGGAAACATCCGGTTCTTTGTCATTTGTATTGCTGCAAACACCTTTATTCTCTCATTCTTTTCATAAATGACACACTTGCCCTTCTCCATCAGCACTTTGTATCCATTTTGGATCAGTTGTCCTACACTCATGAGGTTATGCTTTAACCCCGGTGTAAAGAACATATTTTGAACCTCCTTCTCTTCACCTTGCTTGGTGCGGATCATGATAGATCCTTTTCCTTTAATAGGAACAACTTCATTGTTCCCCATTCTAATTTCTGATTTAATATTTTTGTCAATGAAAGACAAAAGATTTTTATTTCCACTCATGTGGTTGCTTTAACCACTCTCCAAATACCAGATCTTAGGGCTACCTTCTTCATCAACATTGCACATGATGAAGGTTGTGGAATGATTTCCTTCAGCCACATTTGAATCAGTAACATTAGCATTTTATTTTTGCTGATTACCATGCTTCTTCCAGCACTCACTAGCATAGTGTCTAAACTTGTGACAGTAGTAGCACTCAATGTTGCTCTTGTCACTTTTTCCACTCGAACTGCTGTTCTTTGTGCCTCTTTGGGAGTTGTTTTGAGAGCTGCTTGCTCCCTCTTGGCTGCTTGCTTGTCCTAAGATTTCTCCACCAGTATTTCCTTGATTGGATCTGCCTCTACCTCTTCGGGAGCCATTTCTACCTCTCCCTCTGCCTCTTGCATTCGACTGAGCTTTGAAAGCTTGCTTATGGGAAGTAGTAGCAGACCTTTTTAAATGCTGCTCATGGATATGGAGAGAACCCATTAACTCATCCATTGTCAAAGTAGAAAGGTCTGTCGTTGCTTCAATAGCAATGACAAGAGGATCATACCTTGTGGGTAGACATCGAAGAAGTTTTTCAACAATCTTCAGCTCCTCTAACACATCTCCATTTGCTCTTAGCTGGTTCAACAGACCGAAGAACCTTGTTTGAAATTCTACAACAGACTCACTTTCTTTCATCTCAATAACTTCAAACTCTCTTTGAAGTAGCTGGAGCTTCACACCTCTAACTTTATCAGTCCCTTTGTAGCCAGTCTCAAGGATTTTCCAAACTTCTTTTGCATACTCAGCTACTACTATTCTGAGAAAAATGGCCTCTGTCAAGGCTGCTTCGATCAAACTCAAAACTTTTGCATCCTTCTTCCTCTGCTCCTTCAGCTGGATCTTCTAGTTATTCATGAGAGCTACAAATGCAGCTGGGTCAGTGATATCCACGAACCCATTTATGAAAAAATCCCACAAATCATTGGCCACCATGATGGTCTTCATCTTCTTGGCCCAAATGTCATAGTTCTGCCCATTAAAGGATGGTGGTTGCTGCCAACTCCTTGCTTCATCTCCAGCCATGTCTCCTACAACAAAAAACTCAACACCCAGAAAATACAAATGCCCAAACTCACAAGGAAATGGGGCCTATGGCTCTGATACCATGTCAAGATTCGACAAACCAAATGCAAACACAAAACACAGAGCTGCTGCTCTGTTTTCCAGTCAAGCTGGAAATACCCAAATCTTCAAATATGGAAATAACAAGGAGACATGCAACTTTGATTCACTATTAATCAACTGGAAATAACAAAACAAAAAACAAACTAAGAACAATAAACTATTACAATTTTTGGGAGCAATCAGAAGCTGCTCAACCAAACTGGTAATGATCAGGAGCAATCACTGCTCTTACAAAATAACTAACAGCTGCTGCTATTCTGAAGTTGCTGGGAGAACAGAGAGAATGTTCTTCTCACAGTCTGCTACTGCAATCTTTTTCCTCTGATTTCTTCTCTCAACTTTTCCCAACTTTTTTATCCAACTGACTTCTTCCAACTTGACAGAATAATCTGCCTTCAATTCATTTTGTCCAAGACAAACATTCCCCCTCTAATTTTGAAATCACCTACCTCAGTAAATGCTGATTTCAAAAACAGCTACCACAATCAATTTTGGAGCTGTCAGGAGCAGCAAGGAGGATCCCTAGAACTGGCAAAGATAAAAACTGCTCCTAACAGGTAGGTGTGGGAACAGCTGGCTTAGGGACAATTAATATTTCCAACAATGTGAAGATTTAAGAAGAGAATATATGCAAAATGGTAAAGGAAATATATTCGGATTTATGAAGGAATTTATAGCAGATTTGAAAGAAGAGTTTGTTGCAGTTTTGTGTGAAGAGTTCATGCAGAGATAAAAGAGAATATTGTGCAAGTAAAGAATAAAAGAATATATCATTCAAATTCAAGCAATTCTAGATGTGAAGAAACGAATATCAAGAAGGCAGATTATTGTAAAGAAGAATGTATGCGTGAGAAAATTTATGCAGATATAAAAGAGATACATATGCATATGTAATTGAAGAAGAGAATAAAAAGGAGATCATCAAAGGAAGATTTGAAAGAGGTATATGCAGACCTAAAAAAGGATTGGATCAAATTTTTGGGAGAAAGATTTGTGAAGAGAAGTGCATAGAGATTTGAAAGGGAAAGTATATGCAAATATAAAAGAGGAGTAAATAAATCAAGGAGATCATAATATCCATCATCCGTTGAAGAAGCAACATTGAAGGTGGAACATTATTCTTTCAGTTATTATCTTTGCTGAGTTGGTGCCTCCAGTAGGTTGGTGCCTACAAACTTTAGGGGTTGGTACTCCTTGTAGGTTGGTGCCTACTAAATCAGTTTAAGGGGTTGGTTCTCCTTGTGGGTTGGTGCCTACTAAACTACAAATTCATTATTCAAGTGATTTGGTGCCTACAATCTTCGTAATCTCATATAAAACATAAAATACAATTGTTGGTTGTCAACTTGATCATAGTGTTTCATGTTGCATAGTTGATTTTGTGTGAGAAGTTAAAGTTGGTAAAAGTTAAGAGGGTAAAAGTTTGTTGATATACTGATTCACCCCCCCTCTTAGTATATCTTTGTGCTCTTCATAATTTCCATGATCTGCACCAAGGGATTCAAGGATTTGAGAAATGTATAGTGGAGGTGAAACCAATATATGAGATTATCATTGTAGGTTTGAAGTCAAATATGATTTAGTGGTTGCTAAAGAACATAAAAGACAAATTCTTGCATGGAGACAACGACATCTCTTCAAGGTGAAGACTTATGAAAGAATATCTAAAGAACTAGCTGAATACAAATATAATATTTTTGATTTCCTTAGATTCATAAGTGTATTTTTTTCAGAGATCCCTTTTTGGTATCGTCGTGATGATGGCAGTTTTACTGAACTTGATGAAGTGCAAGTTGAATTCTAGAATCTTGTTTGTGATAGTTTCAATGGTGATCCCATTGCCGGAAAGATGAGTCAGATTTCCATGATGTCAGCAAGATTCAATAAAGTGGTTGATGAAGTCAAATATTTTCTATGATCAATTGCAGAAGGAGAGGAAATCCTAGAAAAATGAAATTTTGCTATAGATAGTATTGATGCTCTTAATAGAGAAGCAGTTTCTAGCTTTTTGGTGGATGTGGTTGAGATTTAAAGCAACTCTGAAATTGAAGATTTCTCCGAGCTTTCTTTCTATTCTTGTCTCATCCTCATCCATTCTTTGTGAAAGAAAAAGAATCAAGATGTAATAGTTGGCACTTTCCTTGTTTTTTTTTGCTTTCATAGGTTGTTAGATGCTTATCTTGTTTTAGTTTTAGAAATAAAGCTTGCATGTTGGAAAGTCTTGGTTGTAAAAGCAAGGAGATTTTAGGGTTCCCTACTCCTTTGCTTGTGTATAAATAAGGGTAGCCTTGCCCATTTTTCTTTAACAGTTATTGTGATAATAAATTGTTGAGCCTGTTTTGCCCGCAAGTAGTTGTTCAATGTTAGTTCACTTAGTGTAAGAGAAAACTTGTATGCCTACTTTTGCTGCAAGATATTGTTCAGCTTATGTGTTACTTGTGTTTATGTATTCTAGTTGATCACTAAATTGTAAGCCTATTATTGCTACAATCCTACTGTCCCAAAAGTGTAATCTTTGTTATTTGAAATTTGAGATAAGGAAATCTTATGCCTGCTTTGTTGCTTTGATCTACTGTCTCAGGTTTTTGTTTTATGTGTTATGCTTATATAATCTTATTTCAACTTGCATCTAAAAGTTCAATGAGTCTTAAGGTGTATGTTGAGAGTGAGTTTATGTGAGTTTTGTGTCAAAGAATCAATTCCTTGTTTACTTTTAACTCTCAAGCTTTGAGTTTACTTGAGTTGTTAAAAGAATCATTAGAGTAGGCTTAGTCGTAGTTGATATTCAAAAAGAGAAAATATCAACTACAAAACTAGATTTTTATAACCTTGTGCTCTTAGTTGAACAAAAAGATTGGAAAATTAGTTTAGTTTACTTTCTTTAAGCAACATCAAAGAGGGAGCTTCCCCTCCTAATTTGAAGAGTAGTTAATCTGTACAGAACTGTCCATTTCTAATTCACATACCAAAGGTGTGAATTGAAATTGCAACCATAAGAATTTAAAAAATGTGATTTATACTTCAAGGAATTGTGCTATAATTCAAATACTATTGATAGTATATTTATCAAAACATAATTCTATAAAGCACTTCCTTATAGTAGTTATTGGGACTCAAATTTGTAGTTTCCTTTTTTGCTTGAGTTCCTTCACATTTTATGCCATAGTCATTTTTTCCAAGCTTATAATTGATCTAAGAAATCAAGCATGGGTAACCTTTTGTCAAAACTTCTTAGCATAGTTGGATAGAGCATGGAAATATAATCCTTATTTCCTTTTGAAGTTTTGCAAAATTTATTATGGTTAAGAAGTTATTTCCATGTGAGTTTTTTCCCTCCATCTGGTTCAAGTCCAAGTCCCTACAAGTGTTTGGTTTGCATAGTTTTCCCTGCAAGTGTTCAATTTTGATGGAATGTCCTACAAAGGTAAAGAAAATAAAAAAAAAATGGTTAAGTGTTACCTTTATGGAATCTTGATGTCCATTTGAACTTCTCTTCTAGTCCACTTTAATTTGCTTCACTTGGAATTTTTCTCTTTGCATAATAGGTCCATCCATTTAGTCTTCCAAGAATTTCCAAGTGAATTGACCCATTTCTACATGCCAACTATTCTTCTACATTATCAACTTGCTTGTGATTTCCCCATAAGCACATTTCAAATTTGTTAAGTCTTGCGAGTGAATGAAGCCCATCTTCTTATATTTAGATTACATCATCATTTGTTATGGAATTTCCCCATCCATCTAAACTTCATTTTTCCAAGTTTATTCATCCAATTCAGATGACCTTTTTTGCAAGCCCAATCCACTTCACCTTCCCACTTTTGCGCTTGGATAATATCATGCTGATGTCATCCCATTTGCTTACATAATGATGATGTCATCATTTTCAAAGTCCCCAATCCATTCCATCTCTCTGCTAACATCATGCTAATGTCACATTTTTCTATCCAAATCAAATATATTGTTCACTTAAAAGATGCACTTGGTTTCTTTGCATTTTGCACTTGGAGGTTGATTGTCTGTAGTAACCTAATGGAGCCTTTTGACCAACAAGGGGCTGATAGAGACTAATATGACTAAGGAGTTAGTTTGAAGGTAATTCAATGTGAACTGGATGTGTTCATGTCCACTTGTAAACAATTTTTATAAGGACTTGATAGATGTCCATTTCCCGCATCCAGATGCATGTCGATTTTCTATAGGAGATAATTTTAACATTTGAATAGGTCTCAAATTTATGAAAAAGGCGATTTGATTGTGGAAAGGGTTGTGCAACTCATTTTTACCTTCTCCACCTACCAATATTCATGGCACCATATCTCCCATCTACCAAAAGTAATTGCAAAGAACATCTCTTGATTTGTAACATCTATTTTGGGTATAATTTGTCATTTGTTGTCCATTTTGAATGACTATAGTGTGTAATGATTCTAGGGTTTGGCACCTTGGTGTATATGTTATATTTTCATCTCATTTTCAAAGAGGTTGGATCATTGTGTGTTCTTCAGATGTCAATGAATTTGTAGGGCATCCATTAATGTTGTAGTCTAGTTTGTTGATGAATTGTAGACCTATGGAATAGAAGAAGAATATTGTAATGAGATTTTATTTCAAAATGTCTCCATGGAACTTTGTATGTATTTAGGAAGGTTTCTTAGTCACAAAAATAGATTTTCCCTTTCCATATTTTCTAGTATGAATGTAACATTGAGTTAGATGAATGTGATAGTATTGAGAAGACATTGCAAGGCTTGTAATGATCTTTCTCATTTTTTTGCATGAATATATGTGGTTGTGTCTAGATTACTAAGTATGCTCTACTGCAAGGTTTTATATCCATTGATATATGTTAATAAATAGTTGTATGTTCTCACTTTCCTATTTTCTCTCTTCTCAATGTTGTGACTCTATTACCCAATTTAGATAGATACCATTATGAGATCACACTCCAATCTCACACCATAAAACACAAACCGGTGGCATATATGAGTAGGATTATTTTTCTATACATGCATAACTTGGCGATATAACTAGGGATCTATATTTAAGTGAGCCTTAAGCAAATACATTATATGTGGGTTATGTGTGCACAACTATATCAACTATATACGGGTTATATGTAGTCAATTTCCCTTCATCTAGTGACAATTTTTGGGACCGGGAATTCAAGTTGGGTTTGGCATTCCTTGTCTTTTCATTGATCATTTTATGTGATTTAATTACCTATTAAGGTATACCCTTGGAAATAACCTCTCGAGTCTAACTTGAACTCAATGCATAGGAAATATAACCCACTCTCATAGATTTGGCCATTATCCCTCCAATTGACGATCCAATTTCACTTGCATGATGACAACCCTGGCCCTATGAGATATTTTTCTCTAGAAGATAACGAGCCATTAAGCCATCACTTCCTAATCTAGAAGATCATGAGAAATAAAAATATCATGAGAGGGAAGTCTCCATACTTCTATATGAATCATGAGACATAGTCCCTAATGGCCAACAAGAAATCAAAGAGGTGATACCTCCACATTAGTCGAATGTTGGTTGTTTGGACCTATAAATTTCAAGAGGATGTCCCATCAAACATCTACCTCGGGTGGATATCAAGAAGTCACCCTAGGTCTTACTTGTCCCTAAGAATGAAGATGCAAGTCAAGGAAAGACGGATCTACTTGCCCATCTATTTCATGAGGAGTGTATTCATAGTCAATTTAAGTGGTTAAAAGATAATTTTTTCTCAACCTTTGGGAAACACTCTAGTAGTTTGTTGGATGCCTCTCAATTTTTCTTTTCTAGTTGGTTTCCCATGAACATGTAAAGCATCCCAAGCTAATAAGAAAAGATAATTACTTTGATAAGCCAATCAATTTATTTGTTTAAAATCCTTTCTTGTTAGTTAGTTTAGGTTAGGCTAGGTTATTTTTGTTTTCCTCCAAGTGCAACTTGCACATCTTTATGTTCCACTTTTGTTGTTTTGTTGAGGCAAGCCCTATTGTTGATGGCTATTGACTTTGTTGCCCAATAGATGCTTGAGGCTTCTAGGTTCCCATGTTTAGTAGGAAAACATCCCACATAAGTCGCCAAAATGTTGACACTTTATGGAAACCTTGTTTTCCCACCTTTGATAACTAATTTGAGATATCTTTTGTGGGTATTTGGATTAGTTGTGCTTATGTGTTTTGGTCCCTCCTTGCTTTCCCTTCTCTTCACCTTAGTTAGTTACCCAAGTTCAAAAATCCAAAAATTGGCTAAGTGTTCAGTCTTCCAAGCTTTCCATCTTGTAGAGAAGCCAAATGGGTATTCCTAATTAAAATTTTGATAAAATTTGGGTCAAAATTGAACAAGTTCTGCTCTTGCAAGTTTTCTCCTTCCAATAGGACATGTTTAACTTTCAGATGGGTTTTCTCGCAAAATGGAAGAAGGGTTAGAAATAATTAATTATATATATTTTTGGGAAGATGGAGGCCATATTACTGCAAAGATCTAGATGGATGTTAAAGGATAAAAAATTGAAGGTTTGTGGAAGTTTCATGTGCACTTGGTTTTGTGAAACTTTCCAAGTGAGTCAATCAAGTGAAAAAGGTGTAGTTTAGATGCAAGATTCTGACCAAAAGGTCCCATTACTAATTAATTTTCCATATTTGGCTCAATCAAGCTGAAATAAACTAAGTCTAATGATGCAGATGGATGGGGGTCAACTTCTTGCATCTAGTTGCCGATGAAGTTTTTGCATAGAGCAGCTAGAGACCAAGATTCTGCATTTGTGGGAATCGGATGTCCAAGTGGATTTTCTTGGATTACTTACTGAACCATAAATCATTTAAGAAGTGAAAACAAAGGTATTTATTCTATGTGTTTCAATTGGAGGTTTGTTTTCCACCAAGGCCAAAGTGATAAAGGGTGATTGTTACAAGATTTTCTAAGTGAACCTGACCAAGTCAAAGGTGCAATTTTTAGTTGATTTTTCATAATTGTGAGTGTCTGATGGTCATCTAGATATGTGGGATTTTTTAAATCTAACATGTTCAATTTTTAAGCCTTTTACATAATTTATAGGACTCACTAACCTACATCTAGATGGAGAGTGAATTCTCACAACCAATCCAATTGAACCTCAAGTTATCATAAAAGTGCTATAACACCCATAATTTTTCCATCAATTCTCAATGACTTCTATAATTGCTTGATCTAATTTATGAGGGCTTTAGAGGTGATATTTAATGCTTTTCCATGTATTATAGGGGGAATTTGTGCCATGTTGCATTTATGTCTTGCAAACTTCCTTTCTATCAAAGAGCCATGTCTAGCCATATTTTGCAACATGGATTTCACACAATCAAACCATCAATATCAAGGATGTCCTCTCTATGTATATAGATCAGATCATGTTTCCAGATGTTTGTTTCTCATCATTCTCTATAGGAGGTTATGGTTAGGGTTTCCAACATCAATTATGTTATGCTTCAGTGTAAAAGTAACTTTTGTATTCTTTGTAGTAGTTCCTTTTTTGATTTTTTCTATGAGCTCTCTATAATCTCTACAACTCTCCTTTTATAAAATAGGCTTCATGTCTCTAAATGAATAATATTGTCATATTCACCTCTTGTCACTTCTTACACTATGTGTGAATGTATTTACCTTTATGTTTGAATGACTATTTTATTATCATTCATATTTGTAAGTTTTGTTAAATATTTTTGTAGGGGTTGACTATGGATACTAGCTTTCCCTCTTAGTAGTTGTCGAACCCTAACCTCCATACCTTCCTCTAGAAGCTAATAAAATAGAGACTTGTTTTAGCTATACTAGAAATTTTTATTGATTCCCTGTGTAATATTAGGTAGGAAGAAAGAATCTTAACCTAGGTGCATCAACCCTTTCTCTTTTATGCATTCCTTCTTCCCATTTTCCTCAAAGAATTAGTAGAATAGGAATAGTTGTAGGTTTATCCAATGTTGGTTTGGCCCAAAACTCTTGCATCTAGGTTAGAAAGGAACCAAATTTACTTGGAGGTTTGATCTCATCTACAAGGTATCACACCTTGAGAGCATTCCCATGTTTCAACAAAATTTTGAAAAATAGGTTTAGGAAGTTGTGATTCTAATTGACAATAAACAAATTACTTTATAAACATAAAAGAAAAAAGTAACAAGATATTTTATTGTTGTGCCTTTATCTTTATTCTAACTAGGGGCGATGTCTTTCTCTTTCTCTTTCTCTTGAAAATTGGTTTACACAACACATCTAACTTTGTATTCTTTGAATTAGCCAAAATTAGAGGCAATACTTTTCCATTAGGAATAAATATACTAATTAGCCTTGATTTCCATGTCAATGGGTCTTCAATTATTTATTCCACCTTGTACAAATCAGAAACATCATTTCTAAAAGTGATCAAAGCTATTGACATGTTTCCCAAAGTTTCTATTGTATTACAATCAAAATTTTCCTTATAACATATTTCCTCTGATATCATGTCTTTGAAGGATTTCTTAATGACAATAATATTTGAAAATTTAGCCTCATCCTCTCCTAGAATATCAACATCAAAAAATAAGTAGTTAATCCTAATGTCAATCAAAATAAAATCACAAACTCTGAGATCAACCTTTTAAATGCATAAATTTATTGTCTCATGACCATATTTTCCATTCAATGCTTTTTGACCAACTAGGAGAATCATTTTTTTGAACTAATGAAGACCTATTCATTGATTATAACATTTATATATATTTTCATCATCTTTTGAACTTATTTCAACTACAATGTATAAAATCCATCTTCCCTTCTTACAACTTGACATTCAATATTAATCTCCTCCTTTTTATTATGGATTTCCTTATACAACTTCATAGCTTCATTTATATATATGGGTAAAATTACAAAGTTGTGTCACACTTTTATAAAGGAATGACTAGCACTAATCCAAATTTTTATATTTGAATCACTAAAAGGTGACATATGTGTTTTGAATTCCTTTTTTGATGAATAAAAATATATATCTATTAATTAAAAATAATAATAAGCATAACTTTCTATGGGTAACCCAAGTCTTTTAAGCACCTCTTTTGGTTCTGATCTAGAGCTCAATAGTTATGGAATTGGATTCATGATTTCTTTCAAACCTTTCGGCCTAAGCCTTTCTCTCAAGGAATATGGTGTTGTTGGGTGACTCACCCCATCTTCCCCAGAAGTATACCTAGATTTGGCACTTTCAAGATGGAAATCCTCTTCAGTATTTGGAAAGGTAGAAATTCCTACATTTTAGATCATAGCTAGATTGATAAACATGTTTTGCTTTATTCTAAAGCTATTATATGTTCTAATGTGAAATTGTTAATTCAAGAGAAAGCTAACAAAGTTGTGCATGAGGTGGCTCACCTTCAAGAGATCTTGGATCACTAGGGGAATGCCTCTACATCGTTGCTCATGTGCCACCCTCTCCCACTTCTTTCTGGGGTCATTTTCCTTCATGCAACTGGTGGTGGGGGAGGAGTGGCTCTACCAAGGACTCTCAAGCTCACCCCCATTCTCAGGTTCCTCCTCACAATGGGTCACGTCATCATAGGTGTCCTCCCTCTCCTTCTCCTCGACTAACCTAGGGTGGACTTTGTTGGCAAAACAAGGATAGACAACTGAGAAAGGGGGGGTGAATCAGTTGTAGAATTTAAAACTTTAGATAACCTGATCAACCTTTAATCATATATCTGATAATTAACAGTGAAAAAAAGAATCATCAACACATCAAAAATACACAACACCAAGATTTTTGAATGGAACCCTGTTAGGGGAAAAATCACGGTGGAGGTTAATCCACAATTATACCCTGTTAAAAGTATAATACAAAGTAAATAAAGAATGCACATGCATTCAAGAACATTTCCTATAGCTCACTGCTCAAAGGGAAGGCTCACTACCTTATATAAGACAATCAGATTAAATCCATCTAATAAGGTTGAACTGAGAAATTAGCTTCTTCATAAGCTTGATGACAGTTTCGATTAGGCACAAGAACACTTCACTCTTCGCTCAAACTTCTTCACACTCTGCATTACATTCGGATGATATGATATTTATTTGCACATATCTTGCACATAATTCACATACATACATCGAGCATACATCAAAATGAGGAAAAAAATCATTCTTATATATCCGATACATGGATTTACATCAACAACTCTGTCGGCCACAAAATAAGGAATAAATGAATTACAAATTGTCTGCCCAATATATGAACAAATATTAATGCACACCAACCTAAGTTGGTCACAAAATAGTGAGGACCTAAATCAACATCCTCGAACATTCCAATCATTAAAAAATTAATTCATAAGGATCCGCAACATGCTACCACCATCATGTTGGCCAAGAACATGAAAAATCAAACATACAAAGGAAACATATTTGATTACGAACACACTGATCAATGCCGATGTACCACACTAATAGAGCATGATCTAGAATCATCACTGAACATCTCAGGACCATACACAACAACTCAATTCATCAGAATTGTGTTTCCTTCTTTCACAAACACTTGCTCTAGTAATAGAATAATTGTAGGAACACAACACTTCATAACTTTCTTCAATCTTGATGCACACCTCTGAAACTTTCAGACAACATACTAGATAGGCTAAAAAACAAACCCATTAATGCGCACCTTCTGAATATCAACGTACAAAACTTTCCATCACTCTGACCTTCACAGCTTTACAAATTGTCTGCAACATATTTATTACAATTTTCTCAATATCCTCGACATATACATCCTTCAGAATCATTAATGCTAATAGTTTTGACATCAATGGCAACCACATATCAACAACACAACCACAAAATCCAACAATCTCCCTCTTTGGCATTGATGGGAACACATGATGTGAAAAATACCATCAAGCACAACTAGCTCTTCTCCAACAATCTTCTTCTTCTCATGACTCTTTTATCCTCACATTATTCTTCTCTCATGACTCTTCTCCCCCTTTATTCCTCAAGGGTTTTTCACATTACTCTTCTCCCCCTTTGGCATCAATGGAAAAGGTACACATGCTCTGAACCACATATCTGAATCTTCTGACTACTCCCCCTGAGTAGCAACCAGCATAACATCAATTCGAAACAAGATCTGACTGTAAGTGCGTGGATTGATACAAAGAATTGCATCTTAGTTCAAATTAGGAGGGGAAATCACCCCTAAATTTCCTCTGAGATACTCAAAAGTAACCTTAGGCAATGGTTTGGTGAAGATATCTGCAATTTGTTCTTTTGTAGGAACATATTCTAGTCTGATTTCTTTATCACTCAATTTATCTCTCAGAAAGTGATACTTGATAGATATATGCTTTGTCTTTGTATGTAGCACCAGATTCTTGGAAATGTTTATGGCACTTGAATAGTCACAAAATATGGAAATAGGCTCATCATACTCAACTTTGATATATCTCAGCATCTACTTCATCCACAACGCTTGAGTACAATTGTTTGCAGCGACAATATATTCTGCATCAATAGTAGATAAGGAAATGGAATTATGCTTTTTACTTAGCCAAGATACTAGCTTCTTCCCCAAGAAGAATGCATCACCACTTGTACTTTTCCTATCATCCACATCTCCTACCCAATCTGCATCTGTAAAGGCATTCAAGGTAAGGTCATCATCCTTAGGATACCATATCCCAAAATCAACTATTCCTTTTAGGTATCTAAAAATTCTCTTTACTAAAGTCACATGTGATTCCTTCGGATCAGCTTGATATCTAGCAACCATGCATTTACTAATCATTGACCTATATCTTGTTTGATTAGCCTTAAGAGAATCATCATTTTGTGTTAACTTACATCTGGTTACCATGGGTGTACCTATAGGATTTGAGTCTTCCATACCAAACTTTTTCAGTAACTCTTTCACATGCTTGGACTGAGATACAAAGATTCCATCATCTAACTAGTTAATTTTTAATCCTAAAAAGAATTTCAGCTCTCCAATCATTGAAATTTCAAACTCACTTTTTATTTGATCAAAAAACTTCATACATAAGTCATCATCTCCTTCAAAAATAATGTCATCAACAAAGACTTCAATAATCAACTCTTTATCCTAATCCATCTTGAAGTATAGATTGCTGTCAACAGTACCTTTATTGAATCCAAGCTTCAAAAAGTATTTATCCAATCTAGCATACCAGGATCTAGGGGCTTGTTTGAGTCCATAAAGTGCTTTCTTCAGTCGACATACCATGTCTTTTTCATCAGTCAGTTGAAATCCATCTGGTTGCTCAATATACACCTCTTCTTCTAGTTCAACATTTAGAAATGTTGACTTTACATCCATTTGATATACTTTGTAGTGCTTGAAAGTAGCATAAATAAGAAATAATCTTATAGCTTCAATTCTAACAACAGGGGCAAAGGTTTCTTCAAAATCAATACCTTCCATGTTAGGGTTAGAAGGAAGATATCTAACAAGTTAAATGTAGATATGAACAATAAAATAGAGTAATAAAACACACACAGAAGACAACATAGAGAATTTAACATGGTTCACCCAATCTGGGCTACATCCAAAAAACCGCAGCCATCCAATGATTTTATTATCCAGTGCAAAACCTATTACAATATCGTGAATAATGCCATCCTACAACTCTCCATCCTAGTCGCTTATAACAAGCTTTTAGATGCTTCCAAAAATTAGGGTTTCCAAAGTTGACCTTTTTCTTTTTCGGTGATGAAGCGAAAAAAGGTGAATTTTTTTTGACAATCTCATGCACATGAAACAACAACTCATAACACCAGATATACGTGGAAAATCCAAGATGGGAAAAACCACAGTGACAAAAGCTACTTGAGTCTACTACTCAAATCCAACGTCACAAATGAAAAAAAATGTTACAATTTTTAGGTCTGGAACGGAAAGAAGCTACAAATCTCTTATTTAGAAGCTACAACTTCAAGGATGCTACTACACTCTATTTTAGGAGCTACAACTCCAAGGAGACTATAATATATTAGGGTTAGAAGGCAGATATCTAACAAGTTAAATGTAGATTTGATCAATAAAATAGAGAAATAAAACACACAAGAAATTATAGTAGAAACAAGACAACACAGAGAATTTAACGTGGTTCACCCAATTTGGGCTACATCCACAAAATTTCAGCCATCCAATGATTTTATTATCCAGTGAAAAACATGTATTACAATATCATGAATAATGCCATGCTACAACTCTCCATCCCAGTCGCTTATAACAAGATTTTGGAAGCTTCCAGAAAGTTAGGGTTTATAAAGTCGACCTTTTTCTTTTTCGATGACGAAGCGAAAAAAGGTGAAAAAAATAAAATTTCTCGGGGGCTGCCATGACCCCGACGAGGATACATGAAGAGTGTACAGTACTAAAAAGTGTATAGTATAGCATGATCAGTCACCACATACCAACAATCTCCCACTTGGAGACTAATCAAGCTCCACACCAACACAATCTCCCACTTGGAAACTGATCCTGGATGACACCGCTGCACTTATAGCTCCCACTGGAAATAAGCACCTTGGACCTTGTTGCTCTGTTATGCTTTTAACCATGAAGACCAACTGAAGCTGAAGAGGAGTTAAAATTCTCCCTTGTCACTACCTTTGTAAACATATCCGCTGGATTATCATCTGTATGTATCTTTTCCAGCTTTACCTGGCCATCCTCCAATACTAACCGAATGAAATGATATCTCAGTTATATGTGTTTGGTTTTAGAGTGAAAGGAAAAATTATTTGCAAGATGTATAGCACTTTGGTTGTCTGTAAACAAGTGATTTTTAGCCTGTGTTTTTCCCAACTTTTCCATGAAGACTTGTAGCCATATCATCTCCTTTGCTGCCTCTGTTGCAGCCACATACTCTGCCTCTGTGGTGGGTAAAGCAACCACCTTTTGCAACTGAGAAATCCAACTCATTGTTATCCCACCAACTGTAAATACATAACCTGTGGTACTCCGCCTGGTATCTATATCCCATACCAAATCTAAGTCAACATAGCTCTTTAAATCTGTATTAGAGCCCCCAAAACATAAACATATATTGGATGTACAACTCAAGTACTTGAGAATCCATTTTATTGCATTCCAATGCTCAACTCCAGGATGACTCATATATCTGCTAACAAATCCTACGACATGTGCAATATCCAGTCTTGTGCATACCATGGCATACATTAAACTACCTACAACTGAAGCATATGGTACCTTGGACATTTTTTCTTCCTCCTCTTGTGTCTTTGGACACATATCCTTAGTCAATTTTACATGAATGGGAAAAGGTGTGCTGACAAATTTTGTATTCTCCATATGAAATCTCTGCAACACCTTTTCAACATAATTAACTTGAGATAAAAACAATTTTCTATTTTTCCTATCTCTTGTAATCTTCATACCAAGGATTTGTTTTGCTGCCCCCAAATCCTTCATAGCAAATGAATTTACTAACTGTTGTTTTAACTCCTTTATGTGATCTATGTAGCTATCTTCAGCTAACCTCTTAAAGTAAACACAATGGTTTGAATTACACCTGTTGTAGCCTTGCTCAGCCATAAAACTATCAAATTTAAGATACCATTGTCGAGGTGCTTGTTTCAAGCCATATAAACTTTTCTTCAATCTGCACACTAGGTTCTCCTTACCTTTGACCTCAAATCCTTGTGGCTGTTCCATATATATTTCCTCTTCCAAATCACCATGGAGAAAAGTTGTTTTAACATCAAGCTATTTTAAATGCAAATCTTCAGTAGCCACAATACTTAAAACAGTACGGATAGAAGTAATTTTAACAAATGGAGAAAATATTTCATCAAAATCAATACCCTTTTTTTGTGCAAATCCCTTTACAACCAATCTGGCTTTAAATCTTTTCTTACCTCCATCCTCCTCTTTCAACCTATAAACCCATTTGTTTGGTAAAGCCTTTTTACATGCAGACAACTTGCATAATTCCCAAGTCTGATTTTTCAGCAAGGAGTCCATTTCTTCTTCCATTCCATGCTCCCACTGAACCTTGGTATCCACCTGAATAGCTTCATGATAACACTCTGGTTCACCAGCATCAGTTAATAAAATAGAATACAAAGAGGGAGAAAATCTTTTTGGAGGTATACTTATCCTTAAAGATCGCCTAACATTCACAGGAGTTTATGGTATTTCTTGTTGCTATTGTTGCATAGCATGAGGAACCACTAGAACATTATTGTTTGTAATATCATCCAACACTGCATAATCCTTTTCTTTCTTCTCATGTTGCTGCAATAGATCTTTGTACAACAATTTCTCATTGAATATGACATCCCTGCTTCTCACAATTTTCTTATTTTCAAAATCCCAAAGCCTATAACCAAATTCATCAATGCCATATCCAAAAAATATACATTTCTTTGATTTTGCATCAAGCTTGGTTCTATTTTTAGAATCTACATGTGCAAATGCTTCACAACCGAAGGTTTTGAGAAAAGAATAACTCACCTTCTTACCTATCCATGATTCCTCTGGAATACCACAACCCAAAGGATTAAATGAACCTCTATTAATTAAATAAAAAATAGAGTTTACAACCTCTGCCCACATGTTTAAAGGCAACCCAACATGGAATATCATAGATCGTGCACGCTCCATTATTGTTCTATTCATGCGCTCAACCACTCCATTTCCCTATGGAGTCCTTAGAACTGTTTTCTGCCTACGAATACCATTAGAGGAACAATAATATTCAAACTCTTTGCTACAATACTCACCACCATTATTAGATATGAGACATTTTAGCTTTTTACCTATCTCATTCTCAACCAAACTTCTCCATTTTAAAAAAGTTTTAAATACATCAGATTTCTGCCTAAGGAAATAAATCCATACCTTCCTAGTTGCATCATAAATGAATGTAACATAATACTGAGATCCACTGAGAGAAGATACCTGAGCTAGTTCCCATACATTCGTATGCACAAGCTCCAATTTCTCATTTTTCTTTTGTTTCCCATCTTTGAGAAAACTAACTCTCTTTTGTTTCCCATAAACACAACTTTCACATAAATCCATATTAACACATTTTAGACCTAGTAAAACATTATTTGAATGAAGTAATTTCATACCTTTTGCACTCATATGCCCAAGTCTATTATGCCATAGTGCTGATTCAGAATCCATAGCAACTATCTGATTTTCTGCCTATTGAACTGCAACAACTATTCCTGAACATTGATTTTTATCTGCAATAGCTAAAGTAGAAGGAACAACGTGACCTGTACAAAGATATAAGGTGCCTAATTTCACACCTTTTTCTACCACTAAGGCACCTTTTGTAACCTTCCAATTTTTATCACTAAAGGTAACAACACAACCTTCATCATCCAGTTGCCTTGCAGAAATTAAATTTCTTTTTAACTTTGGAACGTGCCTTACCTCATGTAGTAGCCAATGATTCCCATTCTGCAACTTAATCTTGATTCTTCCCTTTCCAACAATCTGATAGGGTTTGTTATCTCCCAAATAAACCAGCCCAAAATCCCCTTGGACATAATCAAGAAAATAATTTCTATGGGGTGTAAAATGAAATGAAGCCCCTGAATCTAACACCCAAGAATCATGAATATTATCAAGGGAAAGAATCAAAGCATCCTCATCAGATTTATTACTTACCACATTTGCCTCTTTATTTCCTTCTTTTTTGTCTCCTTCTTTATTTTTTCGAGACCAACAATCTTTCTTTAAATGACCTGGCTTTCCATAGTACCAACAATCCCTCTTGTCTCTAGATTGGGACCTTCTGTCCCTTGATTTTCCTCATGACTTCCCATGACTTCCAGAATTGTTTCCTCTCTCCTTTGTTTTGCCCCTACTTTCTACATTCAAAACACTACCTGATGTAGATATTCCACCTGAGCTTTTTCTATGAACTTCCTCGCTCAAAATAACACCAACAACATCATCAAACTTCAATGTATTCGAACCAGAAACAAAATTGCTAACAACCATTACCAAGCTATTCTTGCTTTTAGGTAAAGAACACAGAATCAAAAGAGCCCTAACTTCTTCATCAAATTTTACTTTTACATAAGTTAATTGACTGGTGACTGTATTAAACTCATTTAAATGATCAGCAACTAACCCACCTTCTACCATTTTCATATTAAATAAATGCTTCATAAGAAATACCTTATTCAAAGCGGAAGGATTTTCATATAGCTTTGCTAGGGTTTCCATTAACTGTTGAGTTGTCTTTGCTGTTGTAATATTGAATGCCACTGATTGTGCCAGACATAAATGAATACTGCCAAGTGCCTTTCTATCCAAAATATCCCAGTCCTCATCCGACATTGCTGTGGGTTTCTTGGTTTTCCCTTCCAATGGCCACCATAAATCCTTCTGATAAAGGTAGTCCTCCATCTGCATCTTCCATAACTAATAGTTCTGCCCATTGAACTTCTCAACCTTCAACTTACCCTCATATTCCATTGCTCCCACTTAACCGTGAGACTCCCACTCAACCGTGAGACTTTATTGCAAACGATAATAAAAAACAACCCACTTTGATACCATTTGTTAGGGTTAGAAGGCAGATATCTAACAAGTTAAATGCAGATATGAACAATAAAATAGGTTAATAAAACACACAAAGAATTTAACGTGGTTCACCCAATCTGGGCTATATCCACAAAATTGCAGCCATGCAATGATTTTATTATCCAATGCAAAACCTATTACAATATTGCGAATAATGGTATCCTACAACTCTCCATCCCAGTTGCTTACAACAAGCTTTTAGAAGCTTCCATAAATTAGGGTTTACAAAGTCGGCCTTTTTCTTTTTCGGTGACGAAGTGAAAAAAGGTGAATTTTTTTTTCTCGGGGGTTGCCGCCCCCGAACCCCCTCTTTTCAAGGGCTGCCACCCCAGAACCCCTGCCCAAGGCCCGACCCGACTCTAGACCCCGGTGAGGATACATGAAGAGTGTTCAATACTAAAAAGTGTACAATATAGCATGATCAGTCGCCACATACCAACATTCCATTTGTGAGTATCCTTTACATACCAGTCTTGCTTTATTCCTGATCACTTCACCTTGTTCATTCAACTTATTCCGAAAGGCCCACTTGGTTCCAATCACGTTCTTATCCTAAGGTCTGGGAACAAGAATCCATGTATCATTTTTCTCTATCTGCATTAGTTCTTCCTTAATTGCTTCCATCCAATATTCATCTTTAGATGCTTCATTGACATTGCTAGGTTCAGTCTTGGAAATTAGGCAATACTCTTATGTAATTCTTCTTCTAGTCTACACACCTTTGTTCTTGTCTCCTATAATCTGATTTTCAGAATGATTTAACTTTACATACCTTGGGACTTTGGGATTCTCTCTAACTTCTGGTTCTTTTGTTCTTTCTTCTGCACTTCCACTAGCTTCAACTTCTGAACTTTCTTGATTCATCAGAACAATTTGAACTTGACTCAGTGTATGAGAATTCTTCCCTTTATCAGTGCTTTCATGTTGGTCATCTGAGTCATATCCATAGTACCTGTATGATCTATCAATATCCTCATCAACTCTGACATTTTCACTTTCAACCATCTTCTCCAATCTTCTATTGTAGCACCAGTAGGCTTTGCTCTTAGTAGAGTAACTCAAAAAGATTCCTTCATCACTTTTAGCATCAAACTTTCCAATATCTTCATCTCTCTTAATATAACATCTACTTCCAAATATTTTGAAATATTTCACAGTAGGCTTATAACCAAACCACAACTCAAAGTGAGTCTTACTAGAATTACCATTGACATTTACCCTATTGATAGTATATACTGTAGTACTTACAACTTCTCTCCAGTAGATATGAGGAACATTACCTTCCAACATCATAGTTCTGGTAGCATCTACAATTGTTCTATTATTTCTCTCAACAAATCCATTCTGTTGAGGAGTTCGAGGAGCAGATACCTGTCTTCTGATTCCATATTCTTCAAAAAATGAATTGAACTTTTGGGAAGTGAATTTACCACCTCTGTCTAATCTCAAGCATTTGATCTTTAAACCTATCTCATTCTCTGCCATAGCTTTGAAGCTTTTGAATTTCTCTAATGCCTCATGTTTTTCTCTTAAGAAAGCAACCTATATCATTCTAGAATAATCATCAATAAGCAACATAAAGTACCTTTCTCCTTGTAGAATTCTGATTTTGGATGGACCACATAGATCAATATGTATCAAATCTAGTACTCCATTGGAATGATGTTGTTTGCTCTGAAATGAAATTCTTGTCTACTTTCCCATCTGACATTCCTTGCATATAGTGCTAGTAGGCTTCACTAACTTAGGTAGATATATGACTACTTGAGTGGTGCTTACTTTGACAATGTTATCAAAATTCACATGAGATATTCTCCTATGCCATAACCAGCTTACATCAACTTGAGAAATTAAACAAATTTCACTAGCAACACTTAAAGTGAAAAATGTTACCTCTTGTTTTTGTATCTGAAGCAATTACATTCCCAGAGCTTCCCAAAATCCTGCATTTTCCATCTTTAAACTGAAGATTGTATCCCTTGTCAACCATCTATCCAACACTCAACAAATTGTGCTTCAATCCTTCAACATAAAGGACATCATCAATATTATATTTACCACCAAGAGAAATAATGCCTCTACCACAAATCACACCAGCATTGTTATCTCCAAATCTTACAACACCACCATCATATTTTTCTAGGCTTATGAAGTTGCTTTTGTCACTAGTCATATGATGTGAGCATCCGTTGTCAATCACCCACTCACCCTTTTCATCAATTATGGGTGCAAGAGCTTTCTCAATATTGTTATTACTAGCAGATTCAGTGGACACCAGACCATTTTCCTTGATAACAATGAATACCCATCCTTCTTTATTTCCACTTTCTTTATCAGATTCATCATCAGTAACACCATCTTTAGCATAATAACATTTCTTTTGAAATCTATACTTGTCAGGTTTGTACTTAGAAAATATTTTAGGACATCTTGAGGGTAAGTGCACCAATCTGTGACACAATTTTGGCTCTTAAGATGCCACTTTTGTTTTGAAATCAGAAAAATAGGAGTTGCACGAGAAAATGAAGATAGTTATGCTCAAAATTTCAAGATGCGACAAGAACAAAAGTGAATAGCTTCGAGTCTAGTTTTTAAGCTACTATTTTTTTTGAAATTAATGAAGATTAAGGGTCTCAAAAAGGGGGGTGAAATAGGTCTTGTTTTTATCAAAAACATAGCATAGCACCTGAGGGCTCCCCCCTTTTTGATTGAATTTTTTTTAGAATTTCAAAAAGCCCAACATTGAGAAATTAGCTAACACCATGTAGTTTATTCTCGTTCTTTCGTATATTTTTTTTAATGAATATATAATATTTTATGAATTTTCAAAGTGGACACATCCTAAAAAGCCAAAATTTGAGCGTGCTCCCCCCTAAATGTTTTGCAAACTAATCAAAAATTGATTCTTTTTTTTTCATCATGTGTAGAATGTTGGAATGATGGATGCACAGGTGTCCTTGATGAAGCTGCAGTCTTCAAAGGAGGAACTTTTTCAGGAAGAAATATTCAACCACATAGAAAGTATGATAATGGCATTCAAATAGAGATTCTATTATGATCTATCTAGATGTAGATGTAGATATTTTACAAAGAATACATATGCCTGATTATATAGGCAAGTGCTAAACCTAGAATGCAAAGGATGTTGCCAAGTGTTCAAATCACACTTCATGTGACAACAAGAAACCCTAACCAACTACCTAGGGAATGATAAAAATATGGAGATAATTTCTAGAAAAGACAACTCATCTTCTAGAAGAGAATCTTATCTCAACAACATTATTAAATGATTAAAATTAACCTAGGACTAATATGTTTAATTAATACCTAAGTTAACTTATGCTAGTGTAATAAATAATTAATTACACTAACACCCCCCCATAAGTGAAACTTAGGGAGGAAAAGAAAATGCAATGATTATGCATGATGATGATGATGATGGGTCTTGAATAATGGCCATTTTAGGTACCCATGTACATAGGATGGAAATGCAACAAATCTCTCACAAACGGAGAAAAGAGGAAAACCCAGTGGGAAGAAAACCCCTCTCCAAAAAAAGAGATGAAATGCAGATAAGGTGATGATTGGAGGACTCAACATCATCACATGGATACAATATAATGAAAAGTCCCCCCATAGGGAGGAAATAGAGAGACTATATAACCCCCCCAAAAGATGTGATCACTTGCAAGAAAGGTAAGTGTATGTAGACAAAACATGATCCAATGTCGAAAAACAACTTGTCTCCCTTTCAGAAGAAACAAAACCATGTAGAGATGCAGGGATGCTTCTCATTCCAGATAGGAATTGAAGAAAGGAAGGATGTATATGAATGCTGATGATGTCTCTGAAAGCTGCTCATGTGTCTCCTTGCCTGATAAATATGAAGATGCCACAACCCACTTAGGTACATACCCAATCAATGTAGAAGGTGACAAATCAGGATGCTGCAGAAACTGATGCTGAACACGATCCAAAGATTGCATTGTGATGTTCCTTCCATCAAAGGAATAGATGGAGAATTGATTGCCCCCCCATAATGAAGTGTCCTCAAAACCACTGAGAGAAGACTAAAGCCAATCCAATGGTAGATGCAAAAGAAAATTTGATGAAGATGGAGGAAGTCTCATATATGAAATCTCTGAAGAGAAACCAAGTGCCCCCAAGATAGTCTCATGATTCCCAATTAAGTTTGAGACAATGAAATGTGGAGACTCAAGGGAAATATCCAAAGTAGGATCTGAATAGAGGAGTGATATCCCCTCAAGAATGTCCTCCAAACCTGTAGAAATAGCCAAGTCAATGATACCTAAAACAAAGCCATCTTGTGATGTCAAGTCTAGAAAACTGAATGTGTCTTGATGAATGATGATGATGGAAGCCTCAATCAATGAATCTAGATAAGGAATCACTGAATGTGAAGGGATACCAACTGTCTTTGATGGAGAAGAAAAATCATCTGAAGCAACCTTGTCAACCTCTTCGGAAGATTCAAGGCATTCCAAACAAACAACCTCCTGCATAGCAATATCATCATGGGGTACTTGATCTGAAACCTGACATTCTGAATCATGACCATCAGGGAAGGGTGGAGTATCTGAATCTCCATATATCTCCCAAAGCTTAGTCCAAAGGATGTGAGGACAATCAAAATGATCAATAGAACTCAAAATATCAGAATCAACTTGCATTCCAATGATCGCTAAGACAATGCATCTGCTGCAACTCCAAGCAAACTCATGAATACCTTCACTCGGATGGGGAACTATACCAAACAGATGTGGCAACAATGCAAGTGATTGGAGATGGTGGATGATCCCATCCCACCATTTTTTATAGTTTCCCATGTGCAACATAGTCAAAGAAGGATAATATGCAAGCCCCATAATGTACAAACAAATTTCTCCAAAATTACAAAGACAATGACCTTCAACAACAAATAGAAACTTCCAAAGCTGATATGCAACTGAAGTGATGCCACCCAAAACAAAAAACCTTTTCCCAAGCTTCAGTATATCCAAGTTATTGAACAAATGCACCAAATTGAACAAAACCAATGCAAGAGTACCTAGAGTTGAAACTGATCAAAGTGAATGGATGGATGGAAGATCTCTGAATTACCTTCCTGATGCTGCTGGAATCATTGAATTTTGATCAACGGTTGCAAAGATATGAGCCTTTATGTCCAAACTAGGGTTTTGACTTTAGTTGACTTTAGAATATTCTGATAGAGAAATTCTGCAAAATAGATTGCACCACTGGAAAGTAGACCGAATCCTCTTTTCGACAATATCTCGTTTGTCGAACTTTGACACCGTGGCGCAAAGATATGGTGATTTGAACAAATCTACCCTATCAGGGCCTGCAAGCTGAACAGGTGCAAAACTTAAGCACCCTCGGGCTAAAACAAAGTGGCCCCTGGTCGCTGATATGACCAGGGGGTGAATCGGCAGTTTTAAAAAAATACCACCGGTGATGGCGGTAGCGGAGCGGAAAACATTGGTGGTGGGTAGTGGGATCTAGCGGCGCCACCAAATGGCAGAGCCCGTGGTCTTGGATAGGACCTGGCCCAAGAGAATGGGGGCTCAGTGAGAGAGTGGAGCCATCGATAGCCGACAGTGAATAGGGACGTCGGTCGGTAGCAAACACGAGCGGGATGAGTCGGGAATATATCGGTGGACATGCCGGAAACAAGAGTAGGGATGTCGGTGGTCAGCAGGAGAGAATGGATGATGGTTGTGATGTGACCGGTAGACAATGACAGTGGGGTCGGTGGGTCTGACAAATAGGTACCCTTGCTGCAAAAAATTGATGAGGCCGACATAAAACAAAAAAAATTCTAATATTTCCTATAAGGAAATTCAATTTTTTTGAAAAAACCAATTAAATATTATATATGCAGACATGCCAATGATTTTTGAAAAATCAAACCCCTAATGTATTATGTCGATGCCGATGAACAAATATGTATGGCGACCTAGGAATAAAATGCAGGTTGGTCCAGAAAATATTTTTCTGCAAACTATAGAAAAGCTATAGCCAAAATTTTTTTGAAATAAAAAATGGCCTGCGATTAAATTTTTTTTGCCTCAGAGGACAAAAAATCAGGATGATTTTTTACTACAAATTGTATGGATAGTACAGTTGATTTTGCAAACCCTAAATACCTCTGATGGCTCCCAGATGAAATATGTCCAAATCGGACGAATGGGCAGGCGATCTATAGGTTTTGAGGCCTTCTGAGCGCAATGGAGAGGTCGGATAGAGCCTGATCTGTACCATAAAACAGTTTGGTCCTCGGGTAGAACCAACTAGCCTGCGAAGAAAACCCTTAAGCCTGCAAAGAATCTCACTAGCCAAACTTTCTTGATCCTGGGATGAACCTTCACTAGAATAGCTTTGATACCATGTTGGAATGATGGATGCACATGTGTCCTTGATGAAGCTACAGTTTTCAAAGGAGGAACTTTTCTAGGAAGAAATATTCAACCACACAGAAAGTATGATAATGGCATTCAAATAGAGATTCTATTATGATCTATCTAGATGTAGATGTAGATATTTTACAAAGAGTACATATGCCTAATTATATTGGCAAGTGCTAAACCTAGAATGCAAAGGATGTTTCCAAGTGTTCAAATCACACTTCATGTGACAACAAGAAACCCTAACCAACTACCTAGGGAATGATAACAATATGGAGATAATTTCTAGAAAAGACAACTCATCTTCTAGAAGGGAATCTTATCTCAACAACATTATTAAATGATTATAAGTAACCTAGGACTAATATGATTAATTAATACCTAAGTTAACTTATGCTAGTGTAATAAATAATTAATTACACTAACATAGAATAGAGTCTACTTTCAAAAAATGTAATTTTTTTCACGTTACGATGAACGGGTAAAAATCTATCCTAAAACTAGCACATGTTGGTTTTTGACCAAAAACGGAGGCATTTACAATAGAAGCCATGGATCAAAACCTTAACTAAATCAAAATAAAAAAAGAATTATATATTTGGATAGCTAAGAGAGAGGTTAACGCTATCATGGTTTTTTTATAAACTTGCATTGAAAGACGTGTAAATGAGATCGGGAGCACAGACGAAAATGTGAGGAAATTTGGTAAATCCTATCAATTGACACGTCCAAAGTAGGCCATTTGGCGAGCACCAAATTTGGTGCTCACCAAATGACTCATCACATTTGGTGAGCGCCAAATTTGGCATGCGCCAAATGTGATGAATCATTTGGCGAGCATGAAATTTGGCGCTCGCCAAATGGCCTGCTTTGCACAGAACCAAAATTTCCCCTCTTTGGTCAACAACTTTGATAATGGTTAGAGTGCACAATTTATGATCGTAGATGGATAGTTGAGATTTTACCTTTCATACCTTCTCTAACTCATTACCGTAACTAGATAACTCTTTATCCCTTTGAAGTCTCTATCTCTTAGGTCTCACTCCCTCCCACATGACCTAGACTACTCTCATAGTCCAATCCCCTCTCTTAGGTCTCTTTCCCTCCCACATAGGTACCTATATAAATCTATCTCACTCCAACCCCCTTTCTCACTCTCCCTCTCTCTCTCTCTCTCCATCTTTGGTCTTTTTGTCTCTCACTCCATCTCCCTCTCTTAGGTTGTAATATTTCTCTCTTTGTCTCTCTCTCTCAAGTCTCTCCCTCCTACCCCCTCTCACTCTTTTAGGTTTGTCACTCTGTCCCTCTATCTCTCTCCCATTCCCTCTATCTCACCCACTCTCTCTCTCTCTCCCTCTCTCTCTCTCACTCTCTCTTGGGTATCTCCACCCCCCTCTCTCTCTCTCACACACACACTCCCTCTCTCTCCCATTCCCTCTCTCTCACTCTCTCCCACTCTGTCTCTCTTCCTCTCTCTTAGGTCTCTCCCTGCCACCCCCTCTCCCCCTCTCTCTCTCTCTCAAGTATCTCCGTCCTACCCCCTCTCCCTCTCTCTCCTTGTCAAGTTTCCCCCTCCTACCCCATCTCCCTCTCATAGTCACTCCCTCTATCTCTCTTCCACTCCCTCCATATCTCACTCCTTCTATCTCTCTCCCTCTCCCTCCCTCTTTGTCTTTCAAGTCTCTCCTTTATACCCCCTCTCCCTCTTTCAGACCTCTCTTTGTCTCTCTCACTCACTCCCTTTATCTCTCTCCCTCTCTCTCTCTCCCTCTCACTCAGATATCTCCCTCCCACCCCCTTCCACTCTCTCTCTCTCTTCCCTCTATCTCAGGTATCTCCCCCCACCCCCTTTGTCTCTCTATCTCTCTCGAATCCCCCTATCTCGAGTACTCCCTCTCCCCTGAGTACTCCCTCACCCTCCCACCCCCTCTCCATCTCTCAAGTCTCTCTCTCTCTCTCAATCCTTGTATCTCTCCCATCCCTCTATCTCCCACTCCCTCTCTCTCCTACTCTCTTAGGTCTCTCCTTCCCACCCCCTCTCTTCCACTTTGTTTCCCTCTCCTTCTCTCTTGGGTGTCTCCCTCTCCCTCTCTCTTAGGTTTCTCCCTCCCACCCCTTCTCCCTCCCTCTCTCTCTCAATCTCTTTGTCTCTATGTCTCTCCCTCTGTCTCCCACTCCCTCTATCTCTCTCCCACTTTGTCTCTCTCCCTCTCTCTCTCTCTCACTCCTTCTATCTCTCTCCCACCTTCTCTCTCTTTCTCTCTCTCTCTCACTCACTTCCTCTATCTATCTCCCAATTTTTCTCTTTCCCTCTCTCTCAGGTCTCTCCTTCCCACCCTATCTCCCTCTTTCTCTCTCTTAGGTATCTTTCTCCTACCCCCTCTTTCTCTCTCTCTTTGTCAAGCTTCCCCCTCCTACACCATCTCCCTCTCAAAATGACTACCTCTATCTCTCTTCCACTCCCTCCCTCTCTCACTCCTCTCTCTATCTCCCTCTCCCTCTCTATCTCTCTCAAGTATGTCCCTCCCACCCTCACCTCCCTCTCAAGTAGAGGTTTAGGATTATGGGTTAAGGGCTGAGGGCTGAGGGCTGAGGATTAAGAGGGCATGGGGTTGAGGGATTAAGAGGGGTCGAGGCATTAGGGGTTTAAGGGTTGTGGGTTATGGGCTGAGGGATTAATATTGTAGAGGGTTGAGGATTAGGCTTCATGGCTGAGGGCTGAGGGATTATGGTTTAAGGGGTTAAGGTTGATGGTATAGGGTTTACTTGCTTAAGGTTCCACTCCTCTCTTAGGTCTTCCCCTCCACCATAACTCAATAAATTCTTTTTTCCCTCTCAAGTCTCTCTTTGGGTCTCACTCCCTCTCCCATTCTACCTAGATCTAATTTGTGTTACTCCAATGCTATCTCTCACAATCCCTCTCTCAGCTCCTCTCTTACCTCCCACCCTACTCTCTTAGGTCTCTCTTCCCACCCCTCTCTCTCCCACTTTGAACCATATCCTTTTTCCAAGGTCTCCCTCCCACTCTCTCTCTCAAGTTTTCCCTCCCCCCCCTCCCTCCCCCCTCTCCTCTCAAGTCCCTCCCTCCTCCCCCCCGTATCTCTCTCTCTCTCCCACTCCCTCTCTCTCTCACCCCCTCTATCTCTCTCCCACTTTGTTTCTCTCCCTCTCTCAGGTCTCTCCTTTTCAAAACAACATATTTGGCGCTCACCAAATTTGGAGAGTGCCAAATGTGTTTTACCTTGAAACTATAAAATAGGGGTTGACCCTGTGATTCAGGCCCACTTTCTCCTATATTTGTCTGGTTCAACGCTTTATCTGAGTCAGAAACACCTTTTTTTTATGCAGTTGACTTCATATTGTACCAATATATGCTTGATCCATCACCTTTTTACCACCAATCTGCATGGTAGACAATGTAGAAGAAGACATTTTGAAGTTTCTACATAATTTTACATTATCTAAGGTAATATATTCCTTTTGGTAATATTGAGTTGTTTATATTTAGTATATTTGTTTGTTTTTGACAATATAAACTAAATTTATTTAATGATTTTATTAATCATAACAATTGGACATAGAATTCAACATTGAATTAGATGGGATTTGCATTAAAAAGTTAAATTTTTATGAGTTTCAAGAACAAAAAAATGAAAAACATGACATTTACTCAACATAAATTTACTTATGAATTCTATTTGCATTGCTTATAGTAGTCCATTTCCAGCATGGCTAGTGGAATTCACTCTATTTCATTTTATTTTCAACTAATTTGGAAAACCTAATGGCTTTCATCAATGTTAATACAAGTGTCCATTAATTTTTTTGTTCTATAAAAAAATCACCTTCATCACATGTGCTTAGATAAATTCAAGTGAGTTGACATAGTTGTTAATGCAAGTTTCCATTCATTCATACCATTTACCTTTCTAATAAATAAAAAAATGGGAAATTTTGTGCAATTGAGAATGCTTATTGTTTTTCTAAGTTACGTCATTGCCAAAGAAATAGTGAATAATTATAAGATATAGAATCACAAACCCTTCTTTGAATTCATATTCTTCATGACTTCGTTGACAATCAAAAATTTGGTTTTGAGAACAATAAACACAAGATTATCTAGTTTTCATTTAGGTGGCAACAAATTATACCCTAGGTTTGTGATGTAGAGCAAGGAGACAAAACCTTCAACAATCATAATTAGATCAGTTTCAAACAATATTCAATCTCAAAAACCTCAATTCAATGCCGAATTGACCAATTCACATTCACTTCCTTGTAGCATTCACAACAAAGAAAATTGTTCATATCTTATCATATCTTAGTCATTGGAACCCTCTCTAATGCATCTAAACACTAAACCCTTGTTTTAGGCCTTTCTATTCTTGAAACAAGGAGGGTTTATTCAAAATCAACGTTCCAGGCCTCTGGTGTAGGAGCACCTTGTAAGCTCAATTTTTTCAAAAAGGTTATCTTTAGTGAGCATGGTCAAATGGTAGGATTTTAGTTAATGTTGAGTATATTGTGTTCAGTAAGGTCAATTAGACCATTTTATAATGTATTTGAAGCTAAGGGAGTTCAGTTGTGTCATAACTTGCAATTTGGCTAAATGTGGTCAGAAAAGTTGCTAAAAGATGCAAAAGTTCCAAAGTTGGAGGGAGTTGGAATGAAATAAAAATATGTATAATAACCTTCAATGCCTCAAAAGAGAGGTTGTTGGTTGATTTGTACCCTTTTTTTTTTTATCAAGAAGAATGTTATTTTCTAGAAATTTACTGGTTTCTCTAACTTTTTTTGTTGTTGTACGGCCTGTACAGACTCTAAGATTAAATGAAACTAGTTGGATGTTGTAGATTAATGAATTAGCTTTCATTTTCACCTATTTAGAGGTTCTAACTCTTTGTATAGCGAAAGTTATATTGTTTTTACTGTTGCTACCTACTTTCACTGTGTTCTTGGATTGAAGGTTTTCATTATGTAATTGAACCCATTACACTTTTTCTGCCTACTGTAACTTATGGAATGGGTCCTCTAACTTTTAAAATACATGTCTAGCTTATTTAGAATGTTGCGGGGTCAAGGTTGGGTGTTTGGGATGATGTTCTAGGACTGTAGCAGGGTCTTTTCATGGTGAAAATTAGGGCTTCAAGTGGTGTTTTGACAAGATGTGGCAAGGACTGTCCATGTAATGTATTATTCACCATGTTAAAGGTTTGGTAAGTGTGTTTGGTTCTTTGTATGGGTCTGGAAGGTCCGGGAGATAGGAGTTTCATTAAAACCCCAAGTATTTTGCTTGACATTGAGGGTTCGGTGTATTAGGGGTCTAGAGGTCTTGGATGTGGAAACAAATCAGGAAATTGGAGGTTTTGACACATAAAATACTTCTGTTTGAGGAGTTTGAGTGAAGATGTAGTGTTTAAAAGGTACTCTCTTTGTAAATTATGCTAATTGAATAGACTTTTCCAAGGTGGGTCTATTGGAAGTCAATGTTGGTCCAAAGGAGTTGATGCTGGGGTTTACCTATGTTTAATAAATTGCAAATGGGTATGTTAATCATCCCTGAGTTTGTCAAGTGTTTTGGAAAATCTTGGTGAAAAGGCCCTTGAACCGGGTTACCTATGCTATAAGGGAAAGCTTGGTAGAAGTTGGGATTTTCAGTTGAACATTTGATTTTGCTTTGGAATCTGATTGATTCTCATTGATTTGGTGTATTGAATGGTTTCCACCTCTCTCTGCATCAAAAATGGTGTTTCTTGGTAAGTTAAGTGAGCAAGTTGTGTGTAAGTCTATTAAGAGCCTTCCTCTAAATCTTTGAACAAGTTCATTGTGGATCCCTACATGTACTACATCAGCCTCTAGCTACTTTGCCAACTCTTCAAACACTCTCAAAATCCCTACTCTAATATCTAACCCTACAAACATCTAACTCCATCATGTATGAAAAATATTGTGTAGCATAGACACGTTTGATAATTCCAAATAGCTCACTACCTTCTTTCATAAAATGCTTTGGTTTGTTTCATATTTAATGCAATGTAATCAGTGATATCAATATTTTCATAAAATTCATTACTTACTTTTGTTCTATGTGTGTTTGTGAACATGTAGCATTCAAGGTCATGCCGAGGAAATGACCGAAGCCTCTAACATTGGAAGAACGTGCAGTTAAAAATGCAAGGAGAAGAGAATAAAAAAATGTAGCTCATGAAGCAAAGGAATTGCAACCCATACAACCAAAAATTCCCCTGCAATCTAAGAGAGATGTCAAATTGGAAAAAAAAAGGACACGAATGAGGAAAGTTCATGGATGGACATGAATGGATACCAAAGTTGGGGGCACATCATCAACCATAGGTGAAGCTCAATGCACATCTCTAGTTGAAGACAGATCAGCAACAACATGTGGTTTTCCAGGTACATCGAAAATCACATCTCCAATTGAAGACACACCATCAACAACATTGCATTTTGAAAGTACATTAGCAAACACATCTCTATTTGAAGGCACTCCACAAACAACATCTCAAGTTGGAGGTACAACATCATTTACATGTCAATCTCAAGGTATGTCATCAATTGCACCTCCAATTGAAGGTATGTGATCTATCCCCAATGTTGTTGACCTTCCCAATATTGACACAAATTTATATTTGAGATCTCCTCCTAGAGTTTTGCATAGAAAACCTACATTTTTGATTGATATTGATTCCAATTTTTTGAAATGGATGCCTAATAAGATTCCAAAATGTACATGTCAAAGATATGCAAAGAGGATATGGAGTTTTTTATTTGCAAAGCTAAGTGAGGGTGGAAGATGCTAACTATTTGTTGAAATGATGAGGCAACTCAAATTTAGGCCCACTATGAAGGCTCTTGGGCTAAGAGTTTTGAATGATTCAAGTGAAAATTCCATTGTAAAGAACTTGATGAGTGCATACGAGAGCGTGGGTTCCACCTCATGCACGAAGGATAGTTGTGCCACACGACGTGTGATGACAACAACACTATTAAGCAGTCAAACAAGGAACAAGGTGAACCTTAAAAAGGCAAGTAAGTCTTTGAAAATAAGTAGATCATCTCTAATGAGAGCCAAAGGAAGGCGTGAAAGAGTGGAGGATCCAAATAGCAATGAGTTATGGGCATTCCTAGGTAGATTGCCATGGAAAGACACAAGAATTACTCAAGGCTTGAGATCTTTAATTGTGAATTATTGGAAGGGTAATACAAGGACCTCTCCTAATCAAAGAGATGTTATAAGAAGGAGAATTGGTAGTAAAAATCGTGAGCCACATCCAATGCATTTATTAGATACCACTCAAACCCAATTTTTTGCTGATTTTGTACAAAAGTTTCCTGAAATTAAAATATGTCAAAGGTAGTTTGAAATGATAAAGCCTTTTTATGTCAAAATAAATCACACACACACTACTTGTTGTTGTAGGTTTCATATTTATTTTTCTAACCATTATGATGTTTATCGATGTATATGTGTAGATATGCATACTGACAATGTTTTGTAGGAATGTAACATAATGCCTCCACCTAAATCGTCAAGGAAATTTTTGTCTTCCATTTTATGTGAAAGAGAGGATGGTCAATTTTTTTACAATAAATCATGTTTGGATGACACATGTGATCATTGTGGTGGCATGCAACATTTTCCAATTTTCCAACACATGGCTAGTACACACACAATTGGAGACAAAGTTGTGGAATTTGGAAAATATAAGACAGTGGCATATAGTCTAAGAGATGGGAAAGAAGCAAAGAAGTGTGAATTGGTCAGTGATAAGATTCTAGTGTATCAGTTTATGGGCATTTTCCATGATTAGGTGGTCTATGAGTATGCAAGGCATATACACAGAGCACAATGGTTGGACTCATAGTTCAAGTTATGCAAGGACACATTTCCACTTCGTCATATCATTTTAGTTGTCGACTTCACTGAGAAATACACACTACAACCACAGAATGAGGTGCAATCACAATACTACAACTCCACGCAGGTTGCTATATTTGTGCATATAGCATTCATTCATGCAAATGATAGTACAAAGGAAAATAGGAAAGTATTGAGGGAGTATCACTTTTATATCAGTGATGATTGCACATATTCTACAGATGTTGTGCAAGGTTGTTTTCATATGTTCTATGCTGATTTGGCTAGCAGGGGCATATCATTTAGTCAACATATCATATAGTTAGATAATTGTACATCACAATTCAAGAATGCTAGAATGTTTTACTAGTTGAGCAGGATGCATAAGATTAGTGGTGTTCAACATATATGGAACTTCTTAGAGGTTGGGAATGGAAAGGGGGAGCATGATGGAGCAGGTGCATGTATCAAAAGAGCCCTAGCATGAGAAGAGTTAAAGTACACAAATAGTGTAAAGTTGACAAATGCAAGATCAATTGTCTAGTGGTGCAATGGTGCAATGGGTCCAGGTATTGAAGGTAATTCTTTTGTTTGTAGATTTTTTCATTTAGTAGATGATACTAACATTGCAAAATATGAGGATTGTTGTACACCAACATGATCGAATGAGCTACACTCTTTTAGAAGCTCCAATGCAGTACATGGACTATCTATACAAGGAAGATGGCATACTTTTTTTATGCATGTACACTTCAATCATGGAATGATTGCGAGTCAACAGAGTGGGTTGACGAATGGTATGTAAGAAGTCTAACCCCACTTGAAACTTATCAGCTCCCGACGACTCTACAAATCATAGAGATGTAATCATCCATTGAATTTGATCATGTATCAGACCTACTAGAACTAGGTAATATATCTTACTTACAAGTTTTATTATGTTGCTCAGTAAATACATCTAACAAGATGAGCATATCAATGCAAGGAACGTTTATGTGGTGATTGGAGATGAAGACAATGAAGAGGGTACAAATTATTACCCATGCCATTGTATTGAGGCCAAAAAGAAATTGGAGTCCCCAGTTATAGATGGAGAAAACATTGAATATCCTACAGGTTCAATGGCTGTTATTGGAACATGGCTTCAAAGGTATCCAGTTAAGAATGTTGCAGTTTGGTTGTTTAAAGACTTCAACACGCATCAAAAAATTCTTCACTACTCGAACCTTGTCATCGCCACCAATGTTCATTTGCTCAAATATAAGGGCAGACCTATGAAAAATAACTTGTGGAAAGTGTGTGAGTCTGACCATGAGGCAATACTTGACACAATAAAGAGTAGAGCAGACTTGGATGGTTCCCTGGATTGATTTGTAAGTATCCACATTGAATTTTTGAAGTCATGTTATTGATCACTCTTTTGGGCCAACACCTTGCAATCAGGATTTTTCACCATTAGTGTTTGATGTCATATGCATTTACAACTGTCATTCATCCTTTTTGGATTGTGACTGTAGGTAATACTGAAGTTTGTCAAAGTATATAAGAAAAGAACAACATCGGTTGGTGGTGCAAGTGTTCACTGGTATGAGAAACATCGGTTACTGGTGCATTTTCTAGTTGTCAATCTTCTCTTTCTTTTCCATCTCATATATTTATCGGATTCTTATATGCTACATGATTTATGTTAAGCCTCTCAGTGATATATTTGAAATTTATACGTAGGATCATCGAGAGATGATAAAGTAGTGAAGGGGCACATCACCATTGTAGGACCTTCAATCGGCCTCCTTATCTAGCATGCATGAAGGTGATAGTAGGTCTCATCAGCTGTATGACTGACATTATTTATTTATTGCTCTTTTAATGATTTTTATGTGAGTCTATGTCTAAGATTGAGAGCCTTTTGTAGGTTTTTTGTGGACCAAATTCCTATGATACTACACAACCACAAAGAGGCTACTGCCCATGTGTTTTGTAGGGAGTAGGGGATGTACATGTTTTGAACCATTTTGGAATGCAAATAAATGGGCCAGCTGAGGTGGAATGGAGAAATGAAACTGGGCAACAACTCCTTTTGTTTCTTCTCAAGTACAATATATTTCATGATTTGTGCTACAAATGGGAGGATTATTTCCCTGCATGTATTCATACATGTATTGACAAATGGGAAGATTTTCAAGATTTTCTTCCATCACTATTGTAATATTTGTCATTGACTTAGTGTATTTTTTATATACAAAAATTATGAGAAATTAATACATGCAAATGTGTATGTTCCTTAATATATGCCTCAATTAAATGTGTATATTACATTTAAAATTAGTTGTAATGCTTCATGGTTTACATTTAAAGTTGTCTTCGAGGAAAAACATGTGGATTTATGAGTAAGAATGAAATAATGTCTAATATAATTGTAGAAAGGCATATTTTATTGCCCCTACTGATGTAGAGGTGGTGGTAACCCAAGACACAAATTGACACAACTTCTCTCAAATATGCCAAGAAAGACATCAAATTTCAATTAAATCAACCTTTTAAAATAGTATCAAACTCAAAAAGTACCCTACACAGGTTTTCAACATCCAAGCAATGATAATTAAATCAACTTTGCACAATCCCCAAGGTAGATTCATTGAATTCCTCAAAACTCACCTTTTGTCAATTCTACCAAATTGGCAAGCTAGTGAGCTCACTGGCTTGCCAAATCCATAGGGTTGATAAGGTAGGGGAAGTGTATGCCTCATATAAATCGATGCAACCTAGGTCATCTCTAACATACCTCAATTCCACCTAAGACTCCTTTGGAGCAATTTGCTAAAAACTTGAAAACAACACTATCCAACCTCACTTTTTCATGTAAAAACACCCCAAATGCCACCTAGGGCATCACCAAAAATTGGCATGTGCACCTCCTAATGTACAGTGGATCAACGAAGATGTGATTTGACACAACTTTTCTCAAATATGCCCACCAATACATCAACATTCACTTGACTCAACAGGGTAGCTCAACTTCCCAACCATGGACTCTTCAAAACAACGTTAGGCCTTAAATTCCTTATAGCCTTGTCAACTAGGATAGTCAACAATAAAACTGGTTGGAGGCAAGAACCAGACAATTGACATAGGTTTCAGACCCCTTATGCAGGCCTCTTCAAACCCCCAAGACCTCAGGGTATGACATTCAACAAAACAACTACTATGGACCAATCTACAACGCCACAAAGGGACCTAATGAGGCTTTTCCAAACAAGAACCATGATGTAGAGTGGATCAAAAAAATAGGAGAGATGACACAACTTCTCTCAATATGTCCACTTGGACATCGATTCACCAAACTCACAACAGGGTAACCTTGCCACTTGACATGGGATTTTGTTTAGACCAGATTTCTTACCCCAGAACACATTTCTCCTGACCACTCAAGGACATAACACCATAACTTGCACCTAAGGAATTCCATTTTCTCATCGCTCTAGCTTTTAGGCCTCTTTTACCCTTAACCCTTGTAGCACTGCCCGATAGGACAGTCAAGACAAAAACCACATACAAGCCTATACCAGGCCCAAACCACTGAATTTGGACAACAAATGGATGCCACTACAAATTCTCAAAGCCTCCCTTCTTGATGACCAAAGGTAAAGTCACAACAAGCCAAAAGGTAATGCTACAAGGTAGGCCTAATAGGCTGCTCAACTAACTATATACAAAATTTTAAAAATTAAATATCGAGGGTGAGGTGTAGGCAAGGGTTTATTGAAAAACCATACTCCAAACCTTCCCACAACCAACCAAAGCTTGAAAAACCTTCAAAAAGATCTGCACAAGCTCAAAATTTCAAGAGATATCATTGCCCCCAAAGATTTCTTCAAACCCTAGCACTAAACCACCATTTTCCACAAAAAAATGCACCATTTGACATCTACGACATCACCTAAAAACCCTCTATTCACCTCCATTGCACACAAAAATTTGCACACATGTTTTATAACCATAACTAAGCCTTTCCATCAACTTACAAAAGCATATAGTGGGTGGAAGGCTTAATATGACATTTTAATGCACTCAAAACCTTTAAAACAAGGTATACAAACTGACCCTCAGTAATTGGCTTCTAAAATGCACAAAACCACTTGAAATCCAACCAAACTAAAAATAAAATGGAGTTAAGTTTTTTTCCCACCTAATTCCGTCAAAAATAGAACACAATCGCTTTGAGATACGTTCAACCAACTTGATCCCTTAAGGGTCCAAAGTGCAAAAGGACAATAATATTTGACAAGGTATTACTCATAAACCGTGGTGATTAAAAAATCTTTGCCTAAACCTACGAGATCATGTTGGGATCCTCTACAATAACCTCTCTTGGTTTTTGCTTTCTTGGAGGCATTTTCCTGTGGTGGCGAATTTTCACTTGGGGAAAAAGTTGTCAAATGCAAGTAGTTGAAAGTTGTAAAGTGGTGCAACTTTCGTTTTGTAGCTCATGTGACCAAATAGATTGTTCTAATGCATCAGGGTGGGTACGTTTATGCTAGGAATGGTCCTCTTTTGCACCCAAACACGTGAAATCGCTCCAAGCTACATTCAACCAGATCGATCCCTTAAGGGTCCAAAGTGCAAAATGACTACGAACTTCAGCATGCTAGTATTCAGACACCATGACGCTTAGAAAATTCTCATATATGCATATGGGATCAAATTTGGCTCCTCTACAATAACCTCTCTTAGTTTTCGTTATCTCAGAGGCATTTTCCTATGGTGGCAAATTTTCACTTGAGAAAAAAGTTGTCAAAGGCAAGTGGTTGAAAGTTGCAAAGTGGTGCAACTTTTGTTCTGTGGCTCGTGTGACCAAAAAAACCGTTCCAACGCATCTGAATAGGTATTTTTATGCTAGGAATGATCCTCTTTCGCTCCCAAACATGTAAAATCACTTCGAGATACGCTCAACTGGATCGATCCCTTAAGGGCCCAAAGTGCAAAATGGCTGCGAACTTCAGCATGATATTACTCGGACACCGTGATGCTTATAAAATTATCTTCTGATCCTACAAGATCATGTTGGTCCCATATACAATAACCTCTCTCAGTTTTCTCTATCTCAGAGGAATTTTCTTGTGGTGGAAAATTTTCACTTGGGAAAAAAATTGTCAAATGCAAGTAGTTGAAAGTTGCAAAGTGGTACAACTTTCTTTCTGAAGCTCATTTGACCAAACAAACTATTCCAACATGTTTGAATAGGTATGTTTATGCTAGGAATGGTCCTCTTTTGCACCCAAACATGTGGAATCACTCCGAGCTACGTTCAACCGGATCAATCCCTTAAGGGTCCAAAGTGCAAAATGGCTACGAACTTCAACATGTTAGTATTTAGACAACGTGATTCTTATAAAATTCTTGTCTAATCCTATGGGATCACGTTGGGTCCATCTATAATAACCTCTCTCAGTTTTTGCCATCTCGGAGGCATTTTCTTGTGGTGGCAAATTTTCACTTGGGGAAAAAGTTGTCAATTGCAAGTAGTTGAAAGTTGCAAAGTAGTGCAACTTTCATTCTACAGCTTGTGTGACCAAATGAACTATTCCAACACATCTGAATAGGTATGTTTACACTAGGTATGGTCCTCTTTTGAACCCAAAAATGCAGAATCTCTCTGAGCTATGATCAACCGGATCGATCCCTTATGGGTCCAAAGTGCAAAATGGTTGTGAACTTCAACATGCTATTAATTAGACAGCGTGATGGTTAGAAACTTCTCATTTAATCCTATGAGATCAAGTTGGATCCATCTACAATAACCTCTCTCGATTTTCGCTATCTCGGAGACATTTTTCTATGGTGGTGAATTTTCACTTGGGGAAAAAATTGTCAAATGCAAGTACTTGAAAGTTGCAAAGTGGTGCAACTTTTGTTCTGCAGCTCGTGTGAGAAAATGAACTGTTCCAACATGTCTGAATAGGTATGTTTATGCTAGGCATGGTCCTTGTATACACCTAAAATTGGTTTGGAGAATCTAATTAATTAGATATGACTTATTTTATTAATTACCCTAAATTCCTCTACTATTGAATAAATAGAAATATTTATTTATATAGTTCATGTTTAAATTCACATTTAAATTCTTCTATTATTTCATCTTAATTAAATAAACAAAATTAAATACTTTGTTTTATTTAATAAATCAAATTCCTCTATTAATCACATCATTCAATCAAAATTAGTTAAACAAAAGGTTAAAAACTTTATTGTTTAATTATCATAAATTCTTCAATTTTAATTTAATAAACAACTTCTATAATTTGTTTTATTAAATTATTTATTTCCCCTTTTGCTAATTTAAATAAATCAAAATATTTAAATAAAGGCATAAAGCAAATTTTCTTTATTCAGTCACCTACCAAATTAGACATATGTCTAATTTATGTCTAATTTAATTCAACTGGTATTCACATGAAGCTATGAAGATAAACTGGAAATCAATCTCTCAATCCTCTTCCATCAATTCTTCCTATCGTCTTGCTTGGTGTTTTCATGGGTAGGAACAATTCCCAAAATATTCTCAATCTTCTCAATCGCTCACCATTCAATCCTCCAGATTGAATCCAAACCTTTGTTTGCTACCCCTGTGAAAATCTACTACCAAGAAATCTATAAATACAACCTTCTTCAATAGGAAATGGATCCCAACTTTATGCACACTCACTCTGCAGAAAAGCAATCAAGCAATCATAGCATCATAGCATTTTAGAATCATAATCATGATTACATAGTAGTTTTATTGTAGTTTTCATCCATTAGTTTTCATGTCAGAATAGATTACAGTTGTTTCTTTTTATCAATTAGATATCATCAATCATCACATCATTGCATTTAACATCATTCCATTCTCTAGATTGGCATTTTTACAGTCACAAGTGCTTATCAAATCTGAGAGCCTTCTGTGATTTAATAAATCTTTGGAAATAGGAAACAATGAGACGGTTTCAAGTTTTTACTCTTTTTATTAGTTAATTACTGTAGAATCTTGATATAATGTTTCATTAAGAAGTGTTATTTTACTCATACTTTTTTCACACTTACAATTTGGCACCCACCATGGGGCCTAACTCCATGTTTCACAAAATTTCTTTGAAAAGTGTCATACAAGTTTCTGGCGTGTTCAGTTTAGCGCGAGCAAGAGCTTTTCCAATGCTTCTGACAAAAACTATAGTGCTTTCGAGGAAAACTATAGCGCTTCTGAAGAATTGTTTAGCACTTCTGAGGAGGAAACTATAGTGCTTCCACGGTTTGTTTAAACACATTGGCCTCTATTCTTCAAAAATAGCTATAGTGCTTCTACGAAATTATATGGCGCTTCTACAAACTGTTGTAGATCTTTTGACTATAGCGCATTTGATATAAACTGTAGCACTTCTATTTTCTGTTTCATCGCTTCTATAACTGCTTATTTGGATCCGATGCGACCGTGGCCAAAATTTTATTTTGATGCATTTGGACTAAAAAGAATCAATCCTAGGGTAGTCTCTTGATTTAAAATTTATCAATCCTAGGATAAACATCACACATTTTTCTATATCAGTTTAAATTGACAGCATGACTTTTGTGAAGCAAAATCTTCATATAGAATAGCAAAATTTGTCTTTTGGGTTTTAAAATCAAACATTGATTACTATGCTTGTGTGGTGAATAGGCTTATGCTCTCCCCTTAACTGGGCGATCAAAACACTAGACTCGTCCTTTATTTCCATGAAATTTACATTTTTTAAATCCTTTAGAAGGCCTACCGTAGTGGGAAAAAGTACTCATGCTATGAGAACGACCTAAGTGGGAACAACCAAAGCTAGGTTTTCCACCCCACTATAAAATTTAAAGCTAATCTGGGGAAACCCACTTTTTTCCAGAGTTGTGCAAAGATAACCATCCCCAAAATGTTTGTTCTAAAGATTGGGAGGTCTCCTGATGGAGTTTATCTATTGCCTCTTTGAACGAAAACCCTATCTAAGAACCATAGTGCAGTATCCAGCTGAGTTAGTAACCAGACATTGTAATGCTCACAGTGCAAGGGGAGGGAAGAATCTACCCCCAAGACACTCACCATATAGTTTCTAAGGACCGTTTTCTCAAGGGACGAGAAATCCAACTTTGAGTACGCGCCTGGAAAAGACAAAAACACGGGCGCCCTCTAGGGGGTGACACGGCTGTGTGAGTCAATGCAATTTTAAGATGTGGGTTGTTGAGTATAACAATGACATTTTTGACCTTAAGAGTGAGTCTGTCTAAAGTGTATCTTTGTTAAAACAAACCAGTGGAAATCAATAAGAACCATTCATGGTTCTTAGACATACACCATCTATTTAGATTCTAGGATTACAAATAATTGTTCTACAATTTGATTGCTATGTTTTCAAATCATTGTAACTCAGATAAAAGATCATCCTGAAAACCACAAACCAAATCAAGCTAGGAAATTTATGAATAGAAATTGGAAATCCAAATTTATTTGTCAAGAAATCCCTCAAAACAAGAGTCAAGAAACCAAATAAATCACTTAGTTATGAAAATCTTTTAAAAAGAAGAAGTTTCTTGTATCAGAGTAGAAAATCTTGCTTCATCATAGAACTTTCCTACATAGGTATCACGATTTCGCTAGGGGTTTTATTGGTGATTATGCCTTAGAGCTACTTTATTCACAAGCCTATTTCCAAAGAAGAGCTCTTACACAATATCATAATCATAGTCAACCCATACGTCAATCCTCCATCCCACAACCAATGATAGAATACTCCACCAGGCTAGATCAATTTTTGCAATAAAGAAACCCATAATCTTTAGGCTTAACATCCAACATCAGAAAATTACTAGTGGAGATATCTTGTCAAGATTAAAAAATCCCAAAAAATACAATCTCTTCACGAGTAGAAAAAAAACAAAAAAAAAATTAGACAAAATCATTGAAACCCAAAGTAGCGCTTCCATATTCTGTCTTAGCACTTTCAAGGTCTTTTTAGTGCTGCTGAGGTCTATTTTAGCACTTCTGAATCCAAAGTAGCACTTACACCCTTTATTTCAGTGCTTCTGAACTCTGTTTTAGCGCTTTCACAAAATAGCGCTTCAATTAACTATCATAGTGCTTCTGACCTCTGTTTTAGCGCTTCAAAAAAATGTCACAGTGCTTCCACACTCTGTTTTAATGCTTCCACAAAATAGCGCTTCTGAACTCTGTTTTAGCGCTTTCAAAAATAAAATAAAAAATAGAGAACTTCCAAACATTTCAGTCAGATTGGTTAACATCTAAAACACGGATTTTTATCAACCAAAGTTATGTTTTCAAAACAAACACTGTCTAGAAACTAAAAACAAATAGGTTCCTACAAGTTCACTTTCTTTTCAACTAAAACCCAGATCTTGCAAACTATAAAGTGTCAAGCAAATCAAACCAAAATCTTGGTTATTTAGCTAAGTTTCTTTGTCAAGATATTATCATCCTATTATCATGAAATGAGGCATAGTAATCAGATTCTTAACCTAGTCTCATCAATAGGATATATCATCCTATTTGACTTTGTTAAAATTCATTTGACATTTATCAGACATAAAAGATCAAAGTTTGGCAGGAAAAACAAACACTTGTATGCCAATCTTCACCAGGTTACAAAAACAAAGACTCTTAGAAGAAGAACTTGAAACATCAAATACCATGGCATAAGAAAATCCTTGGAATAGCTTAAATCAAAATTACAAGAACGAAATCACGAAAGAAGACATAAAAAAAGCGCAATAGGACCCAAAATTCCATAAATTTATGGAAAAAATCTTAGAGCAAGACATGGAAAAATATCTCCTAATGCTAGCTGAATCAGGTGCCAAACTTCCCAAATATTTTGATGTTGATAACTTAAAATAAGCACCTAAAATGAATGAAACTGAAATACCACAACACACACAAAATGTAGATCCAGTTGTTGCCTTAACAAGTCAAATGCAAAACTTACAACAACAACTACATGACATGACAAAGGGAAACACAAAAAGGTATGCATTACAGGACATTTTTCCTTATCCTTTTGACCCAACAGTAGACATGATACCTTTCCCTAGACACTGCGAATTCCCAAAATATGACAAATACAATGGTAAGACAAATCCAATTGACCATATAAGGGAATTCAAGACCATGAGCTTAGAATTTGCCTAGGAAGAAATATACCTAATGGGGTTATTCCCAAGAAGCGTAAGAGGGCAATTTATGGAATGGTTTTCCAAACTATAACCAGGAATACGAACTTTTGAAGAGCTTGTCAATAGGTTCATATCACAATATTCTCTTAACATCCAACATGACATCACAACAAAGGATCTCTATAACATGAAGCAAAACAAAGGTGAGACATTCTTGTCCTTTTTACAATGATGGCAAAGACTATTTGGTAGGTATCCTCGCTCCCTACCTAAGGAAGAAAAAATGGAGTTATTCATAGACAATTTGATGGATGAGATGAGCTATAGGCTTGAATTACAATTCCCTCCAACATTTGAAAAGGTGATTGAAATTGGCCTTAAAATTGAAGAAGCTTTGGTCAAACGAGCGGTGATCAAACACTACAATGAAAAATCAAACAACACCAACTCCTCAAATCAATACACCAACAATGACAAACCTAATTCTGGCAAAAGAACATAAATACTGGGATCAACGAAACTGCAAATGATTTACAAAATGCGAAGCCAATTTTTAACTTGAAAACCTCTGAGAGGACAAACCAGAATAGTGATAAAACATCAAGTCAAATATCAATCAAAACAATGAAGACTCAAAATCGCAAACATATCAAAAATCATCAAACCGGTGTAGATTCACACCATTAGGCCAAACATTGGAATTGACAATGAGGGAACTTGTCGCAAGTGGTCTTATCACTACATGAGAAGCGCGATTTTGGGATCCAAAAGTCAAACCACCATGGTGGAATGACATCGATTATTGTAATTTCCACAACAATAAGGGACACAAGACAAATGATTGCATGGAATTAAAACATAAATTTCAAGATCTGATTGACAACAACAAGGTATATGTAGAGGGACATCAAAACAACAATGATCATACAACCTTTAAAGACCCTTTACCAAATTACGACAAGGGAGCATCATCTTCTACAAATAATAAAGGTAAAAATGTCAATCACGTCTACGATAGCACTATCTTTTGTTTTTCCAAAGTAGAAAGAGATAATATCACTAGTAATCACATGGATAACAACAAAACCAATGAAATTATACCACTGGATCTAATCCCAAGCATAAAAATATCTGAAAATCAGATAAATGTTTTAAAAATTAGAGAAAGACAAGACTATCAACCGGTTAATGTAATGACAAGGGGGCAATCCAAGGTAATTTTAAAGGGAGTTGTGCCTAAAAACACAACTCCACCTCCAAGTCAATACAACATTGTCGACGAACATCAAAAAATACCAGTGCAAATATCAATACTTGAACTCCTTAAACTATCACCATCACATAAGGAAGTTTTAGAACAAGCACTTGTTGCCACCACAGTACCCAACAACCTAGATGTTTGTCAATTCCAGGGTATGGTGGGACATTTAACCATGCCACACTATCTATCATTCTCTGAACAAGATGATGTGTCCCTTAATCATCCACATAACACTGCCCTCCATATTGAAGTTTTGATCCACAAGCATCATGTTAAAAGAGTCCTAATAGATGGGGGAGCTGGTTTGAACATTTGTACTTTAAAGTTAATCCATGCACTAGGGTATTCAGATAATGCTATTGATGCCCGAAGAAAAATGACAATAAAAGCTTATGATGAGGAAGAGAGATATTCTAAGGGATTGATTGTGTTTCCCATTCAAGTGGGACCAATGATGAAAAATATAGCATACCAGGTACTAGAAAAAGAGTTAACCTACTATATACTCTTAGGACGTCTATGGATTCATGAAATGTAGGTAGTACCTTCAACCTATCACCAATTTTTGAAATTTCTAGTTAATGGCAAAGAGGTGACTATATCAGCAGATTATAACAATCCTCAACATTGTGATACACTCAAAATTTCTCAAGACACATTTGTGCCTCACAATAGGGAAGCATGCATTTCAAATTCATCAAATGAAGAAAAACATCCAAGTGGGTTGAGAAAAAGGATAAAACAAAAGATACAAGTGCTATTGAAACTACATTAACAGACAATAAGAATCCCCTAAATTCTCTATCACATAAATTCCAAGAAAAGGTCCAGCTAACGGAAAAAGGCATGGGACAATATTTTATTGAGCAGGCTCTTAATATTTCATAATTAATGCCATCTCCAAAGACATATGGAGAACCATCAATGATTAAATGACAACCATCACAACTTTCCACGGTTCTCGAGGAAAGATTTGTGAAAGTCGGTACTATAGAGGATGAATCAAAAGATAAAGCTATCCTCGATTGGTTGTATAAAGATGAAGAAACATTGACATCAACAAACATCAACATCAAGACATATAGGTATGGCAAAGGAAAGAATATTTTAGAAAAAAATGGGTTATGAAGGACATAGACCTATTGGAAAAAGGAAAGAAGCCATCGTAGAACGTATTTAGCCTCTTACTCTTCATTCAAAAGATAAGGCAAGACTGGGATACTCAGAAGAAGAAAAACAAGAAATAACAAAGAAGGCAGTTGAAAGAATCCTTCAGGTAAGAGATAGCTCTGAAATAGATTCAAATGAATATGAATGGGATCTATATTCTGATATATCTTACATAGATGTCCAAATTAATGTCATAAAACAATATGCACCTACATGTGAGGAGGGACTGAGCTCTACGTCTAGCCCACTTGAATTAGAATCACAACATATCGATGATTCAAGTGAGGATGAACAAACATTGAGTGAACTAGATAATCTTGAGGAAAGTAACATCATTGGCCTCGACATCCCTAATAACAACTTTGACGACATAACTATCCAAACCCTTACCGCCATTGACCCGAGTCAATCCGATGACTTCCTTCCCTTAGTCCATCCTGAACTTATCGACTGGGAACCCATTTAACCTATAAATGTACCCATATTTACAAACAATGATGCTATCGTAAATTTCCTTTGCTGTGACGAACTTGATACAAGTTCTATCCATAACTCTCATAACAATGTGACTCGACAGGAGGGTGTCAAATCTTCCAGTTGCAAAAATAAAAACAGGAATAATGGATCTAATGGTGAAAACCATTCTATGGCAGCATTAGATCTTGAAAAAGGAAAAATAAAGAACACATCGGACGGTGAAAACCTCTCAGAGACACTAAAAGATGGGAGATTTGACACCCTTCCAAAACATTACCATGAAAGATCATCATTTCTGGTGGAACCTACATAGTTTGTAAACATTGGCACAAAAGAAAGAGCAAAGACTTTACATCTGACATAATCTATGACATCACAAGAAAGACCCGAATTTATCAAATTATTTGAAGAAAGAAGCATTAAATTTGCTTGGTCATACTCTGATATGCCAGGTTTAGACCCAAATATTTTAATGCATCATTTGTCTTTGCCTACTGGAATCAAACCTGTAAAACAAAAATTGAGAAAGATGCATCCGTACATCACACTAATGGTAAAGTCTGAGCTAAAGAAGTTATCAGATGCATGATTCATTAGGTCTATTGATAATGCCAAATGGATAATAAATATTTTATCTATATCAAAGCCGGATAATAGTATCAGGATATGTACAGATTTCAGGGATCTAAATACGCCATGCCCAAAGGATGATTTCCCCTTGCCTAATATTGACATCATCGTAGACTTAACAGCAAGGCATGCCATGTTATCAATAATGGATGGTTTCTCCAGTTACAACCAAATCAAGATAGCACCATAAGATTAGGAGAAAATTGCATTCACATGTCCATGGGGAACCTTTTACTGGAATGTTATGCCCTTCGGGTTGAAAAATGCAGGGGCAACTTATCAAAGAGAAATGACCACTATCTTCCATGATATGATGCATACCTTTATGGAGGATTACATGGATGATATTCTAGCTAAATCTTATTCCAGTGAAGGACATCTGGATATCCTGGGCAAAATTTTCACAAGGCTAGAAAAATTCAATGTCAGACTAAACCCTAAGAAATGTGTCTTTGGGGTTACATCAGAAAAACTCTTAGGATACATAGTCTCATAAAAAGGTATTGAAGTAGATCCAGCAAAGGTAAGGGAAATAATGGAAATGCCACCACCTAGAAACATCAGTCAACTAAGGTCCCTACAAGGAAGGTTACAATCAATCAGGAGATTTATCTCCCAGTTGGTAGACAAAAGTCACCCATTTAATCATCTATTGCATAAGAATGTTGTGTTCAAATGGGATCAAGAGTGTGAAACAAATTTCAACCAAATAAAGCAATATCTGATGTCACCACCTATTCTCATGCCACCTACAGAAGGATGACCTTTAATACCATACATTGCAACAATTGATATTTCTTTAGGAGCACTATTGGCACAAGAAGATTATGAAGGAAGGGAACAATCCATTTACTACATCAGTAGAACTTTGAATGGCTATGAAATAAATTATACCTTCATTGAGAAATCTTGTTTGGCGGTGATATTTTCTACCCAGTAGTTGCGGCGTTACATGTTGACTCACACAATTAGGCTCATAGAAAAAATTGACCCATTAAAATATCTACTCAGTAAGGTTGCTTTAACAGGTAGACTGGCCAAATGGGTCATGATTTTAAGTGAGTTTGATATTCAGTATGTGGAAAGAAGAGCCATCAAAATTCAAGTGATTACCGAACAATTAGCCAAAGCTCCTTTACCAGATGATCGGCCTATGAAAATGGAGTTTCTTGATGAAAACATTTTTACAGTAACAACAGAACAATGGATACTTTACTTTGATGGATCATATACACAAAGAGGATTTGGTGCAGGAATTTTGGTTCATTACACCCCAAGGATTTACTATCCCAAAATCTTATAGATTAATGTTTCAATGTACCAATAGTGTGGTAGAGTATGAGGCATTAATCATTGGAGTCAAAGTGGCAATTGAATGGAAAATCATAGAGTTACAAGTATATGGGGATTCTCAACTAGTCATTTATCAAGTAAATGACGAATATCAGATGAAAGATGAGAAGTTGATGCCCTATAAGTAGTTGATAGATGATCTCAAACAATACTTTGTCAATATCAAATTTTACCAAATTCCAAGGACAGAAAACAAAGTGGCAAATGGTATGGCGACAATTTCTTTTCTTTTACAACTACCAGAGAAACATGGTTGTTATGAGTTTATAGTAGAACAAGTATCTAATCCTTCTTATAGTAGTTCAGAAGCCCAAACCATATACCATTTAGATACCATTGAATCCTCTATCTATGAAAAAACCAATGCATACTTAAAAGACAACATCCCTCCCCTTGATCTTTCCAGAAACCAAAAACACAACTTCATTCTCCAATCCACCCAACATACTTTAATCGCCGACATACTTTATCATCGAGGTCTAGATGGTACTCTTCTCCGATGTTTAGAACATAAAAAATTTGAGACAACCTTATGTGAGCTTCATGGAGGTATTTGTGGAGCTCATTCAAGTGGTATAACTCTAGCAAAGAAACTCCTCCGTTTAGGGTATTATTGGCCAAGTATGGAGAAGGAGTCTTATCAATTTGTCAAGAAGTGCCAAAAGTGTTAGGTTCATAGTAATTTGATGCATGCACCAGCTCAAGAATTACAACCATTCACATCAACATGGCCTTTTTGTCAATGGGGACTTGACTTGGTAGGAAAGATAAATCTGTCTTCATCCAATGGACACAAGTTCATAATCACAACAATAGAATACTTTACAAAATGGATAGAAGCAGTTCTTCTCACAACTATCACTGGAAAAAAGATCTCATCATTCATATTGAACTACATAATCTGTCAGTATGGCATACCTCAGTCCATTATCACTAATAATGGATGACCATTTAAGAACTAGGATGTCCAAGAATTGTGTGAAAAATTTCATATCCAACATCATTTCTCAACACCGTATTATCCTAAGGGAAATGGCCAAGCAAAGGCCTCTAACAAGACATTTATGAAAATACTCAAGAAAATGATTAACAATATTGGACGTGATTGGCATGCTCAACTTAATCCTGCACTATGGGCCTACAAAACCAGCATCAGAACACCAATGGGAGCTACACCATATGCCTTGGTATATGGATCAAAGGCCATATTACCCATTGAGGTAGAGATTCCATCACTCCATGTATCACTCAAAATAATCAATTTAGATGAGGACTATAGAGTATCTAGGCTTCAAGAACTTGAATTGTTGGATGAGCATCGTCAACAAGTTGTCAATCATCTAACAACATACCAACAAAGAATGTCAAGGAGCTACAATCATAGGGTAATGTCTAATTTTTTAGGTTGGTGATTTGGTCCTAAAAGAGAACCCTAGAAATCAACAAGACAAAGAAAAGAAAGGGAAGTTTGAACCTAAATGGCTAGGTCCCTTTGTTATCATATTGGTTTATGGATCAGGTGCTTATCAGCTATCAACACCTGAAGGGGATTGTTTGATGAACCTCTCAATAGTATCCATCTCAGAGAATACTACACCTAAATCACCTAGTGCATGTTTCAAACTTCTGGAAAATGGTTTCCTTGATGAAAGAAAACCTAGAAAACATGCATCTTGGTAGCAAAAAAATACAAAATACAAAATACAAAAAAAAAAGAGGAGAAAAGAGATCATAAAAATATGAAAAAGTGCAATAAAAACATATAGTGAAAGCCTGGAAATAGGCGCTATTTGTGATTTAACCAACTTTTGCCATCTATTGGGATAGATGTCATGGTTATTACTTTCACCATCACTTTGCATCCATTATCATATCATTGCAAATAGTCATGTCTCACCCTAACTTGAGGACAACATCTACACATCATTGGGGGCAATAAAGAAAATGAGCTTAGCAAAACACAATAAAAACAATGATCAAAATGCAACCCAACACAAAACATTAATCACCATTGGAAACACATTAGCCATCCATATCATATCATAAAATCCCAAAAGCAAGTCAAAAAGTCAGTCTCAAAAAGCCAAAAACATAAGTCTGTGTCAGTCAAACTATGTGGTCTCTAAGTGTATAACGTAGGCAAGGATAATCTTTGATCAGTCCCCAAGGCCCCTGGGATAGGTCTTTAGATTAGGTCTTTGGTCAAAAATCTCGAAAATCACAAAAAATATCACAAAATTAGGATGGATGATCTAATCTGAATAATGATTGAAACACTTTAAGTAAAAGGTGGATATTTTGTATTTTTGATTATTTGTTATCATTTCTTTAGAGTAACTCAATGATGTAATAAACTAGAGAAGCTATGAAGAAGAATGGTATTTTATTTTTGTCTACTATTCATGAATTAATCATTTAAATGTGTGAATTGTCGTGGGATGTGCTCTACGAATGTATCATGGATGAAATTCATAATTCACACACTAAAATAGTTGATCTCTTTCTGTTTATGCAAGAAATGCTCAAATAATCTCAATTCAATTATACCTAGATTCTTGTGTTCACTTGCAATATCAAAAATCATGAGAGAAATACTCAGGTCATCATTGGTCTAACTCATACCATTGATGCTTGTACTCACTTTCAAAATTTTAAAAGCTCTATGATGATACAAAGCACAAAAGTACTGTTAAAATGCCAATAGTTTACATATAGTTGCATGATAAAATTAGATTGCATTCATAATAATTTATACATCTGTAGAGTGTTTGTTACAAAATGGATTCAAATTGATGATTATATTTTCTAGTAATAAGATTGAGTATACTTGACATAAACAAAAACATCATCATAACCATGTAGGTGCGTCATCATTTTCATTTGCATACATTAGAAAGCATTTTTATTTATCACTTCATCATTCATACATTTGAATCAAATAGTTGTGCATTCATCATATCATATTTTTCCACATCACATAAAAGTTCTAAAAGAAAATTTAAAAATTTAAATTGTATCATTGCATTCATCCATTGAGTATGCCATCCATTCACATTATATTATCATACATTATTATCATACATTTATTACATCCAACATCGTATTCATTGCACCATATCATTCATCATTTTCTTTAATATAAACAACATATCATTACATTTCCATCAATTCATCATTTTGTATCATACATCATTATCATCCATGTATTACATCATAAATTTTACATTTACAATAAAAAAACAATAATTTTTTTAAAACCATCCATGTATAAAACACAAAATCATTATATATCATCGTGCATCCATCATACATCCATACATCATACATCCATACATAACCATTAAATAGAACATCATAAAAACAAAGCATATCATTTAGATCATAAATACTTCCATCACATATCATGTAAAAATCATCACATGGCATATAGAACATGGAAAATAAATGCGTCCATCATAAAATCATAATAGAACCATCATAGATTGATAAAAGTCTACTGCATATCATATAAATCATATAAATAATAAATGTCAAGTATACAATGAATTCTGAAATAAAAGAGATATATCATCAAAACTAGCTGAATCGAAGTATAAATCATGTCTAAAAAGTATATCACAAAATCATATAGGGGCAGCTAGGATCTGCTACTTCTAGATGGTGCAGGCATCTTAGGACCAGTACCTCCCCCACCAGAAGCACCAGGATCTCTCGGATCTCTCAGATCTCTCCATGGAGGCTGCATCACACCCTCGCTAACCGTCCTAGTATGTGTCCTACTTGATCGTGAAGGGGCATAACTCACTCTCTGCTCAGCAGCAACAACATCATGATAATGGCCTCTATAAAAATTTGCCTCTCGACTGACGTATGTAATTTCCATCATGTAATTTCCAATAGTGGTACCATCGGCAATCTGCTGTAAAGTCTCGACAGTCGCCTGTGCCTGCTCTGCAATCTGCTTGACACTATACCTCTTCGCCGTTAGTGTGGCAATCTACGTTTGTGCAGCTGCCAACAGTCCCTGTACCTATGCCAAGGCCTATGTATGTGTCTATGTCTGGGTCTGTAAATGCGTCTGTGTCTGCACGAGTAAACTCTATGCCTAAACAAGCTGCCCCTACAGAGTCTGTATCTGCACCTATAAGCTGGCAATCTGTGTCTAATGATCTGTAGAAGATGTCTCCATTACTCACCTCTTATGAGGCCTACTAGTGGATGGACCTATGCTTCCTACCACAACCCCTCTACCACCATCATCTCCGTCATCTCCATCATCACTGCTGCTCTCATCAGTGCTCCTGTCATCACTACTACTCGCCTCATTATCATCCCCACTATCATCCCCCTCACCACTACCTTCTTTCGCACCGATATCCTCCTCCACCTCAATAGCTATAGTCAGATCCTCCACAACATCCTCCTCTATGGGTAGTGGCGTTGGCTCATCAGGAATGGTAATCTGAAGGCATGGATGTAATGCAAGATACTGTGCATACTCTGCAGTCATTGGTGCCTCTACAATATCATGATGCATGTCCCAAGCTGAAGGCTGTAGGGCACGATATCCCTCTACTATGGTATCATAAGATAGAGATGGCCCCCAATCTGTTGTATCACTCCAACATCAGGCATAATCTACAATGCCTTGGGGCATGCACTGAATAATCCCATACTATCTATAGACCCTCCGCAGTAGGAATCTCTCCAATACGAAGTGGGTCGTACCAATCAAGTACATAGAATCACACAAATAACCATGTACTGCATCATCCTCATCCCAATGCTCACAATCCAGATATGGGTGCCATGTAACAACCTCTAAATCATCTAGTACATGCCTCCAGTGCTCCAACTTACCCATCCTAGACTGGGTAAGTCGACCTCTATATCTGAAAACATAAGGCCTGGTAGCAGGTCTATCTCGTACTGGTAGTGGTCGCGTGACAACAATATGCTCCCACGCCCAAATCTGAAGCAAAGAGACTCCTGCTAACAGGCTACACCCTCTCAAATATACAACTGACTATAAATCATGATATAGATGTGCCAACATGCACATCCCCCAAGCTTATCTGGTCTCATGCATGACCATGCTCTCAAGTACGTAGCCCCAACCAATAGAGAATCCTTTTGACCTGCGATAAGGACAAAGGAAACCTACAACAAATCCAACAAGAATTGCCAACAAAGTAGCATAAGCATCAACCATCGCACGCCACTAAATCTACAATCCTGAAATGTGATCATCCTAAAAAAATCTACGGAGAGCATCTATCCCACTAGCCTCTTGTGAATCATACGCTACAATCTCCCCAACAAATGATATCCGTAAAATCCGCCATACATCCTCTGAAGTGATGGTCATCTTGCCAGTAGGTAGATGGAAGGTATTGTGGTCACTGTGCCACTACTCGGCTAATGCTGTGAGAAGACCCTGATTAATCCTAATCTGGGGCATGTCAAGAAGAGAAGTAAGTCCACACCGAACAATAATCTATGTCTCATCCAGTGTAAGCTGTGCAATCAAGTCAAATTTCCATGGGAAATGCTATCGAATCTGGAGGTTATCCAGGAGCTCCTATCATCATGAAAATTTCAGAATTAGTATACTTTGTCAAATTATCACATATAAATTATCCTATCAGATCAAAATTAACCTCTCCTATCATGAGGTTCATCATAGTTAAGATTATTCCTCACCTATCATGAGGATAATTCTTGTCTATCAATCATCAGAATCAATCATCATATGGTTGAAAATCATCAACTCTATTTTAGATGCGCTAAAATAGGCATTCAAGGTGCTAAATATCAACAATGCCATTTTATTGCCCGAAAGTGCTATAATTGACTATCAAAGTGCCACATCAATCAAATCACTATTTCGGAAGGTCAAAGCGCCAAAACAATTGCTCAAAGCACTAAAATCCTAGAAGTGCTACATTAATCATTACAAGCACTGATCTATTCTACCATTGCACTAATCATCTCAAAGCACTACACTGTCCTATCCTAGCGCTAATTTGCCAAAGCGCTAAATTATCCTATCAAAGCGCTAAAAAACCTAGTTGAAGCGTTAATTTTTAGAAGCGCTAAAACAGACCCTAGGAGCGCTACACAGGAGGGCGAAGTGCTACAATGCGTTCTTGAAGCGCTAAAACTACGAAAAATTTAAAATGCATAAAAAAAGTGAAAAACAAGGAATCATGAATTACGAGCAGGTTTAGGGGTACGTACCGGAGGTCCATAAGTGGTCGGACACTGGTGACGTTGCACACACTCGAACCGGTGGCTGTGGTAAGGAATCAACATCCTGCTCCAAGTGGCTCAAATATGTCTCTCTCATAAAGATTTTAAAAGTCAAATGCACAAATGAGTATGAAAATGACCTTTTTGACCTTTTATTAGGTTCTTAAAGGTGGAATTTTGTGGGATTTTAAACATTTTAATTAATTTTATTAGGAGATTAATTGAAATTCATCCAAGGGACAAATTTTCTTCATCATTATCGAGAGATAAATTATTTTACCACCAAAACTTCATAAAATCATCGAAAAATCATAAAATAAATAAATTGAAAACTTTTGAAAAATCCAAAAAAATCCAAAAATCACAAATTTATCTCCCAAGGGGGCATTTTATCATCAATCACCTAAAAATCAATGTCTGGGGTATACTGATTTTTTTTATCATCAGTCACTTCAAAGAAGGGCAAAATGTATACACCTAAAATTGGTCTGGAGAATCTAATTAATTAAATACGACTTATTTGATTAATTACCCTAAATTCCTCTACTATTGAATAAATAGAAATATTTATTTATATAGTTTACGTTTAAATTCACATTTAAATTCTTCTATTATTTCATCTTAATTAAATAAACAAAATTAAATACTTTGTTTTATTTAATAAATCAAATTCCTCTATTAATCACATCATTCAATCAAAATTAATTAAACAAAGGGTTAAACACTTTATTGTTTAATTATCATAAATTCTTCTATTTTAATTTAATAAACAACTTCTATAGTTTATTTTATTAAATTATTTATTTCCCCTTTTGCTAATTTAAAAAAATCAAAATATTTAAATAAAGGCATAAAACAAATTTCCTCTATTCACTCACCTACCAAATTAGACATTATATGTCTAATTTAATTCAACTGGTATTCACGGGAAGTTGTGGAGACAAATTGGAGACAAATTGGAAATCAATTTCTCAATCCTCTTCCAACAATTCTTCCTATCCTCTTGCCTGGTGTTTCATGGGTAGGAACTGTAGACATCTAAATTTGACCACTTCCACATGGTCAAAATCGTCTACTCTATTCATCTATTTCATTAATAATGATTAAATAATTTATTTAATCATTATTTTATTTTTTGCTTAAGGTTCCTAAAGTATGTAATTGAATAATTAAATACTTTACCTTACACCTTTTCTTCTCTAAATTAAATAAATAAGACAATTTATTTAATTTAGTACTTAACCTTTTGATTAAAAATCAATTTTTAATTCCTCACCTTCTCTCTTCTTGTCACATCCTCTATAATCCTCATTTAATCTAGATTAAATAAATTAATCTATGATTAGGATGTGCACCACTTAATCAAGATTAGTGTCACATCTTCCATAATCTCCCACTTGCTTCTAATCTCTCATTAATTATTCCAATCTTGTGTTTGCACAACCTTAATCAAGGTCATTAGCCACATTCAACATACCTTTTTAGTCAACCTTTCCACTTGTCTTTCTTGGCCTTGACTCCCTTTCCCATGTGAATTTTTAATTCACATTTATTCATCCAAGACTCTTCTCTTCCCCATGTGAATTTTTAATTCACTTTTATTCCTCCAAGGAATCTTCTCTTCCCCATGCAAATTCTAGAACCTTTGACTTGTCACATCACTCACATGTACCAAGGTCTTCTAGAACCTTTGACTTGTCACATCACTCACATGTGGCAAGTTCTCACCTTTTTGGGAACCTTGTCTTATCCACTAGATTCTTCCAATCATGTAAATTTTTAATTCACTTTTATTCACCCAAGATTCTCCTCTTCCCCATGTGATCATTGAGAGGTCACATCATCCTTTTTCCAAGGTGCTCGTCCTTCATGCACATCATGTACCTTCCTTCCACCTCACTTACACATCATCTCATCCTTGGCCATTTCACATTCCACATGTCAAGATGTGAGGGCTTGCGAGTCCTCAACTCACTATAGCCCTCCATCTTGACCTTGTTGGCTTAATCTCAATCGTTGAATTCTCTAGAGAATTCAAATTGTTCTATAAATACCTCCTCCTTTCTCTCATTTTGGGAGAATGATATTTTAGCTAACAAAACTTTTGCCAATTTTTCATTTGCAACACTTAGTCATTTACAAGCATTTTTCATCATTCAACAAAGCCATTAGCCACTAGCATTTTATCACATTTTGCATCTTGCATCTATTCACCTCCATAGCCATCCAAGGAGCATACAAACTCTCAAAAATATAGGGCCAACCAAGGAATTTGCAGCACAAAGCACAAAGGTATAACAATGTATCATCTTGTTTTGTTTGTCTTTCTTGCATAAATATTCCTTAGGTTAATCTTGAGGTGTATTCCTTGTGTTTTTCCTTTTTGTGCATCATTAGTTATTTAGCATCTCATAATAGTGAAGAAAATTTTAAGGGATCACAGGAACAATTCCCAAAATCTTGTCAATCTTGTCAATCTCTCACCATTCAATCCTCCATATTGAATCCAAACCTTTGTTTGCTAACCCTGTGCAAATCTACTGTTGGGAAATCTATAAATACAACCTTCTTCAACAAGAAATGGATCCCAACTTTATGCAAAATTACTTTGCAGAAAAGAAATCAAGCATCACAACAATAGCTTATCAAACAATCAAGCAATCATAACATCATAGCATTTTAGAATCATAATCATGACTGCATAGTATTTTTACTGTAGCTTTCATCCATCAGTTTTCATGTCAGAATAGATTACAATAGTTTATTTTTATCAATTAGATATCATCAATCATCACATCATTTCATTTAGCATCATTCCATTCTCTAGATTGTCATTTTAATAGTCACAAGTGCTTATCAAATCTGAGAGCCTTTTGTGATTTAATAAATCTTTGGACATAGGAAACAATGAGATGCTTTCAAGTTTCTGCTCTTTTTATGAGTTAATTACTGTAGAATCTTGATATAATTTTTCATTAAGAAGTTTTATTTTACTCATTCTTATTTCACACTTACAGTCCTCTTTCACACCCAAACACGTGGAATCGCTCCAAGCTACGTTCAATCAAATCAATCCTTTAAGTGTCCAAAGTGCAAAATGATTGCAAACTTCAACATGCTATTACTCAGACATCGTGATGCTTAGAAAATTCTCATATGATCCTATGAGATCATGTTGGGCCCATCTACAATAACATCTCTCGGTTTTCACTATCTCGGAGGAATTTTCCTGTGGGGGCAAATTTTCACTTGGAGAAAAAGTTGTCAAATGCAAGTAGTTGAAAGTTGCAAAGTGGTGCAACTTTTGTTCTGCAGCTCATGTGACCAAATGAACTGTTCCAATGCGTCTAAATAGGTATTTTTACGCTAAGCATGGTCCTCTTTCTCACCCAAACACGTGGAATCACTCTGAGCTATGTTCAACTGGATTGATCCCTTAAGGGTCCAAAGTGCAAAATGGCTGTGAACTTTAGCATGCTAGCATTTGGACACCGTGATGCTTATAAAATTCTCATCTGAGTTTATGGGATCATGTTGGGCCCCTCAACAATAACCTCTCTTGATTTTCGCTATCTCAGAGGCATTTTCCTGTGGTGGCAAATTTTCACTTGGGGAAAAAGTTGTAAAATGCAAGTAGTTGAAAGTTGCAAAGTGGTGCAACCTTCATTCTGAAGCTCGTGTGACCAAATGAACCATTCCAACACGTCTGAATAGGTATTTTTATGCTAGGAATGGTCCTCTTTCACACCCAAACACACAAAATCGCTCTGAGCTACGTTCAATCGGATCGATCTCTTAAGGGTTCAAAGTGTAAAATGGCTGCAAACTTCAACATGCTATTACTTGGACATTGTGATGCTTAGAAAATTATTGTCTAATCTTATGAAATCATGTTGTGCCCATCTACAATAACCTCTCTCATTTTTCGCTATCTCAGAGGCATTTTCCTATGGTGACAAATTTTCACTTGGAGAAAAAGTTGTCAAATGCAAGTAGTTGAAAGTTGCAAAGTGGTGCAACTCGTGTGACCAAACGAACCATTCTAACACATTTGAATAGGTATTTTTATGCTAGTAATTGTCCTCTTTCACACCCAAACACGCGGAATCACTTTGAGCTACGTTTAACCAGATCGATCCCTTAAGGGTCCAAAGTGCAAAATGACTGCAAACTTCAATATGCTATTACTCGAACACCGTGATGCTTAGAAAATTCTCATTTGATCTTACAAGATTGTGTTGGTCCCATCTACAATAACCTCTCTCGGTTTTCACTATCTCGGAGGCATTTTCCTATGGTGGAAAATTTTTACTTGGAGAAAAAGTTGTCAAATGCAAGTAGTTGAAAGTTGCAAAGTGGTACAACTTTCATTCTACAGCTCATGTCACCAGATGAAATATTCCAATGCATCCAAATAGGTATGTTTACACTAGGTATATTCCTCTTTCGCACCCAAACACATGAAATCGCTCCGAGCTACGTTCAACCAGATCGATCCCTTAAGGGTCCAAAGTGCAAAATGGCTACGAACTTCAGTATGCTATTACTCGGACACCATGAAACTTAAAAAATTATCATATGATCCTATAAGATCACATTGGGACTCTCTACAATAACCTATCTTGGTTTTCGCTATCTCGGAGGCCTTTTCTCGTGGTGGCGAATTTTCAATTGAAGAAAAAGTTGTCAAATGCAAGTAGTTGAAAGTTACAAAGTGGTGTAACTTTCATTTTGTAGCTTGTGTGACCAAACGAACCATTCCAACGCATTCTAATAGATATTTCTATACTAGGTATGGTCCTCTTTTGCACCCAAACACGCTCCGAACTATGTTCAATCGGATCGATCCCTTAAGGGTCCAAAGTGCAAAATGGTTGCGAACTTCAACATGCTGGTATTCAGACATTGAGATTCTTAGAAACTTCTCATCTGACCCTATGGGATCATGTTGGGCCCCTCTATAATAACCTCTCTCATTTTTCACTATCTCAGAGGCCTTTTCCCGTGGTGGCGATTTCTCGCTTGGGGAAAAAGTTGTCAAATGCAAGTAGTTGAGTGTGTAAAAATGACTTTATAGCCATTCCACCCATTGTATCCTATTGTAACTTAGTGGAATGGAATAATTAGGGGTAGGAAACATATGTGCATGGTTTTTTGAGTAGGGGAGGTGAGTTGAGTGGTTTGGTGTGATGCCCTAGTTGGCAATTTGACGAGTTTTGGTGAAATTCAGTGGTTTAAGAGTGGAAATGGTTGAAATCCTTTGGGGCAGTAGTTTGTGAGGGACTTTTAAGCATGTGTAGGTTATTTTAAGCATGTTTGATGCATTGGAAAGGTGTTATGAGTTGTGGGAATAGGATTTTCAATAAACCCACTAGTTTTATGCTTTTAGCCATAGCAGCAAGGTAGTGAACTATTTGATAAAATACTTTAGTAAACATGTACGAAAACTATGGTATCATAGACAAGGCAGTGAATTGTTTGAAAAAATGTTTCAAAGAAACATGGTGTCATGGTGATGGAATGTCATGACAATCCATAGCTATGAGGATTTGTGTCTTGAGGATTGTGATTAATGATTGAAATTGTGTTTAGTGACATTGCAGGACCTCCCCTACCGCATCAATGTTTTAGGGTGTTATCCATAGCAGCAAGGCAATTAACTATTTGATATAATGATTTGATAGACATGTATGAAAAATGTGGAAGCATAGAAAGGGCAGTGAACTCTTTGAAAAAATGCCTCAAAAAAATGAGGTCTCATGGTGATGGAATGCCATGACAATCAAAAGCAATTTGATTGTCATGGTATTCTGTCACCATGAGACCACATTTATTTGAGGCATCTTTTGAACTAGTTCACTACCTTGTCTATGGCTTGTCATGGCATTCCATCACCACATTTATTTGATTCATTTTTTCAAACAGTTCACTACCTTGTCTATTGTATTGCTTACTATTATGCTTTTGATATTTTTTTTTGAAGCATCCATAGCTTGTTAAAAATCACTTGTTTTAGGATTTTAGCCATAGCAACAAGGCAGTGAACTGTTTGAAAAAATGCTTTGGTAGATATGTATGAAAAATGTGGTAACATAGACAAGGCAGGGAACTATTTGAAAAAATACCTCAAAGAAATTTGGTCTCATAGAATGCCATGATAAGAAAATGCAATTGGCAGCTACTCCTAGTTATTAGTTATGCAATGTGAAGAAATTGCATAACTGCTTAGGTTGACTTTGTACAAACTATATTGTAATTGAAATTTTGTCATCTATCAACATCTACTTATTAGTTATGCAAAGTGAAGTAATGCTTTGACTTTGAAAGATGTGCAATGCAATGTAATAAATGATATGAATATAAACTACAAAAATCCATTTTTTATAATTCATCAGTTAAAATATTTATTTTATTTGCTCTCTATATCTCTATATGCTATGGAAATACCTTTCATTTTTTTTTTTAAAGTTTTTATCTCTTGTACAATTTTTCTCAGTTTTTCACAAACTATTATACTTTTGGTTTGTCAAAATTTTCCCCAAAAGATTTTTGCTGCTATGCATTGGAAGCATGAAGCATACACGTGAATAAACACAATATAGGTGAAGTATACATGTGAATAAGTGAAGCATACATGTGAATAAGTGAGGAACAAGTAATTGAAACATTCCAAAGGATACAAACCACCACAAATGGACCTTATTTACACAATACGCTTTAGCTGGGGCTTATTGAGCATTCAACAGTAATTAATTAAGCATTAGATGTAAACAAAATTCATGCCTACAAAATTCAAGCATACAACTTACATGATATGCATGATAACATCATTCAAGAATGGCAGAAGCAAAATAAGAGTTTCTTTAATAAAAAAGGCGAAAGGCTATACAATGATAGATATTGATAAAAATATATACAATATATCCAAAAAAACCATACAGGCTTAGTACAAAGGAGCCATATGGACATAAAATGTCACGTATATATCGATAGTACAAAACATATGTTCCAAAATGCCACATAGGAATACAAAAAACAACACTAATACATAGTCATTTCCCTCTAGGGGAAGGAAATAGATCCAGTGCTGCCTTCAAAATTTGGTTGGATGGAGTGACTATTGCTTCTCTTGTCTTTCGAACATGCTCACTAGTCCTCCTCTCTTCACTCTAGACCTTCAACTAATACAATAAAAAGTAAAGATGTTAAAACATAGAAATTGAATTGTGGAATGGCATATAACAAAATATATAATCACTTACCGCATACATATATTCATCATGCACATTTACAACATCACCACATCCATGATCTAGATTTATAACCACCTGTAGCAACCATGAAGATATAAATTAAAATACATACAAGTATCGTGAAAATTTTCTATAATAAACCATAAAAGAGAAAATATAATGTCAAATCGACTAATCTATTCTATACCTCTCTCAATGGATCAAAACTAGCTATTGCTGTAGCAACTCCATGGTCCATCATGCCACCAACATCACCAGGGATGTCTCTAGTCAACATCTGCAAGTGAAACAATATCTTAGGTATCATTTTGATATAAAAACCAAGAGGGGATAATGGAACATAAGGTGAAATAAGAGAGGGTAATGGGATGGGAATAAAAGGGTGATGCAGAGAGGGGGCTCAAACTCATTCAAATTTGAAATGTACTTGGCCTTCTTATCAAAATACCAAGGCATCCCAAGAAGCAAGTGGCACACATCCATAGGGATGATGTCACATAGGATCTTGTCCTTGTATGACCTAATGTTGAATTCTACCCATACTTGCTCATTCACCAAGACCTGTTGTCCTTTACTAAGCCATGAAACTTTGTATGGGTTAGGGTGAGAAATCCTTTTCAAATTCAATTTTTCTACCATCTCAATTGAAGCAAGATTATCAGTTGATCTTGAGTCCACTACTATCTTACACACCTTACCTTGTACGTTGCAATTGATTCTGAAGAGTGCCTTCCTTTGTGGGGGTTCTTCAGGGATTGGTGCCTTGAACAATGCTCTCCTAATCATCAAGTTCTCTCCAACTTCTGATGTGAGGTTTACTACAGGTGAGGTCACACTTTCTTCATCTTCATGTACCAATTGATTCCTCCTCTCTCCATGATGAGAGCTTGATCCTTGCTTTTTAGGGAATTTGAAGGATGGATGCCCAAGTTGGTTGCAAGTGTAACATCTCCCTGAAAACTGATTGGAACTTCTCCCTCCATTAAATATGCCTCTACCATTGGGTCTCTTACCCCTGAATCCCCCTATATTGCTTGAGTCTCCACTTGATTCATTAGGATTAGAATCCTCTTGATGTTTTTGGGACTGATTTCTACCCCCAAAGCTGCCTCTACCTCTGAAATTTTTGCCTCTTCCTCTATTTTTGTGCTCTTGCTTTCTTCTTATCTTCTCTTCAGTCTTATGTGCAATCTGTATGCAATCCTCCATGGTATTGGGGACAAACAAACTGATCTAATCTTGTATGTTGAACCTTAGGCCATTGATATACCTAGCCACTCTTTCATTCTCACTTTCTACATGATCACATCTCATACTCAACTTGAAGAATTGTTCAATGTAGGATGAAACATCCATATCTTTTTGCTTCAGATTCTGCCTCTTTTTGAACTCTTGCACCTCATGATCAATAGGAAGGAATTGTTCCTTCAACCTATGCATGATCATATCCCATGAGTTGATCATGGACTTACCCATCTTCACCCTTTCTCCTTGGATGAAATTCCACCATGTCAAGGAGGATCCCTTCAACTTTGTTTTGGAAAACTTCACCTTCTTGTTCTCTGCCATTTCTTTATATTCAAAATAGTTATTCAATGCCTCTACCCATTCCAACACTTCTTCCACATCCATCTTTCCATTGTACACTGGTAGGTCAATCTTCACTTCAGAGGACTCTCCTCTTGATGCTTGCAATGCTTTAAGGATTCTTCTCTCATGAGGGGGTATCTATTCCCCCTGAGGATTCTCTCCACCTTCTGTAGGTCCTTCACCCTTCGACTCTTCTTTAGAAGAACTCTCTTCCTCCATGGCCACTCCTCTTCTTCTGTTCATTTCCTTTAAGGCCTCTACCTCTTGTCTCAAGGCCTTCAACTCCTTTGCAACCACTTGTCCAAATTGTTTTGGAGGCATGATGTCCTCCCTTCAACAATTACTTGCAATCAAGCTTTGATACCACTATGATGCAGAGTGGCAAGGAAGGTAAACACACAACTATGATGTCAAAGACAATCCAATTCAACGCTTCTCTCAAATACTCTTATTGTTGGGGTTACTGTACAAGAACGTCTCAAATATAAAATCTAAAACCAGTAGCACCTCAATGAATTTGTTTCCAAACCACTCTAGAAGCACTAACAACTATGCCATAAAGCGGAAACAGGCACATTAGTTCTCCCCAATTGATCCTTCTGAGAAAAACACATGCAAAACTAAAGCTAGATTCAACACCATGAATAAACAAAATAAATGAAGATTTACGTGGGGAAAACCCTTTTAGGTAAAAAACCCCCACACCCCAAAAGATAGAGCCATTGTATTATTCAACAACTAAATGGTTACAATACAATATCGGGCTCATAGCCATTACAGGAGTTACACCATGTTCATCTGGAGAAATATAGGAAATAACACAGATCTAAAACCTTGCACTATTACAATATCTTCATAAGACATACAGTGAAGATTCCCTTCAGCTGCTCAGCCCACTCACATAGCCAGCCTTTCAGCTGGCACAACCTCACGGCCTCCTCAGGTTCACATCTACTTAGGTTCCGAGTGTCTCAGTGTTAACGGTTACAATGCTTTGTGAATACTGCTCGAACACACACTCTCCGATCTTTGACCAGGCTCACCGATCATGGATCATCCGATCCATAGATCATTCGATCTGATCTCTATCGGCTTGCTTTGCTTTCAACTTCAGCTTCTCAGCTTTGGCTTACTATCAATTAGTATCCGACTTTTCATTTTGGCTCAACATCAATCGACATTCCATTGGCCTCAGGCCGACCTCTCAAATTCTGGTCAAAGACTCTCATTCTTACCAAACGACCATCAAGGTCTCATAATACCCCACCGACAAGCTTCACCATCTCAATTTGCATGCATCACCTTTGTAGCTGACATTGAGCTACCTTGTAATCAATTATACACTTTGATCAAACCCTCGAGACATGTGCACAAGCTTTCGGCCACTAGCCATTGATTTGCAACAATGATGCAAAATCAACCAATGAGATTTCACCATGTGTTGCACTGCCATTCATTAGCCTCTTGCAGATCAATCACCCTGAGCCCTATCGCTAACCATTAGTCAAACTTCAGAGGTTCGATGGTCAACAACTCTACCACTATCTAGAGCAAAGCCCTTACAATATGGCGGTTCACCAAACAACCGCCAACAACCAGCAAACCCTTGTGGAACCGCTAGCCAAGCTACCGTTGTCATGCGGCAACCGCCTTCGCTAATATTAACCACTAGCTTTATTGGGTCCCACCTACCATGTGTTCGCCACTCAGGAGGTTCCAGTGCATCTAGGGGGGAATCTCCAAGATTCCCTTGAGACTGCCTGGAACCGGCTTCCGAAGCTACCACGTGTCCACTGCTCATGCACTCCGCTTGGATTATGTGGAAGCCACCAGAGCTCCTTCGGGGAATCTCTAGCAGCATCTGCTAGATTCCCCAATGAACTCCAAAGGCATTGAAAAGTGTCTTCCATTGGATGACCCCTTGCATAAAGCAACTCGAGGGACCCACCATCCTTCCGCTGCGCACACTGCTTTAACAAGCTGCCATGCGTCGGGCGCTTAAGCAATTCCGCTTGGAAAAAAGGTTCTCAATGGTACTTGCCTCAGGATGGCACATAATGCGATGGACACCATCGGATCAAAGCCTCCACAACCATCGATCAGGTTCATTGCCGCTTGATCCCACTTCAACAACTCAACACATTATTGGCATATCGGTGGGACATGAAATGTCACCCATCGATATGAGATCACCTCACCACATCGGCCCATCGGTGGAACAACACAAAGACTCTCGCTGATAGCGATTGCTAGCCGATAAGAAATGCCGCCAAGCCAGACCTGTCGGGCCATCGCTGGAACACCCCCAGGAGTCCTATTGACCAAACAGAGTCTCAACAAAAAGGAATAAGTTGAACACATGAAGTCCTCAGACCAATGCGATACAAGCCAACAAGATTGAGGCACATATTTCCAACACTTACAAGGAATCATAAACTCCATTATTGTTTAAGTGATCAACCCCCACACACCTAGGGTTCACAAATTAGACCACCCACAAAGCTTGAAAGCATTTGGATCATGTCACATTAGGACAAAACAAGGTTCAACAACATTCTAGCACTTAGGTTTCAACAAACAACTATCACTACGGTGATTTAGATCTCACTCCCTCTTAAGGCTTGTAGCCCTTACCCAGTAGGACAGTCAGAATAAAAAACACATGGAGGATTGTCAAGACATCAAACCCATGGATTCAGACACCCCACATGGACCCCTACAAAGTTCTAAAACCTTTCCTCTTGACTGTCAAGGAATAACTCACAATGACCTTTTCTACCGTTGCTCCAAGAGGCCTAAATCACAGACCTACACCTAGGTCTTGACTATCTTGGCTCTCCCCTTCACCCCAAATCCAAAAAAAAAACTCTTATAGGTTTTCCACACCTGTTACCATAATTCCTAAGCTCCCCCCAAACATATTTTCTAGAAACCAAGCAAAACTCACTTTTTTGCTTGTTAATTAGGCTTACCGCATAGAGATGTCAAGCCAAGAATCTCACAACACTTCCTCCAATGAGCCTTACATTCTCCAAGACATTGAGTACATAATAGTATAGGCATATACCTTCCATTACTCTAGGATTTAGCAACTCTACAATGTGGGAATGGAAGAAACACCCATAATTCACTCAAAACCCTGATTTTGAGGGTTTTCAGACCACCTGGGAGTCAAATTAAGATATCTCCATCGATACTCAACAAAATATCACCACTAAAATCTTATTCAATTACCTATCCAAAAATTATAGGCTTGGATCATGAAACAACATGTATAGACCGTACCAAGTACGGGATCATAAATTTCTTCAAGAAAACATAGAAATCAGCAAACTCTTTATTGAAAACTTCTTCCAAACTTCAATAACAACCTTGCCTCGAAGAAGAGAGGAATATATGAAGACTTAGAACATCCTCCAATTTCCTCCAATTGAAAGTTGAATCAGTTGGCCATTGGAAACATAAAAAGACTTCATTTTTGACTCTTTAATGCCTAATAAAGGCAATTTAGCCAACTTTCACCAACCTGCCTACAAAGATACATCCAAATTGTGTGAAAGACATCCAAAACTCCTCAAAATGAACAATATGACTCCCCTCAAGTGTCTAGCTACATCAAGGTATCCTTTTTGCTTAATTTTCTAAAATGCACTAGACTTACAAAGGAGGATGGAGACCTTGTTTGTACAAAAAGTTGGTCATCAAGACCAAAACTCCACCAAATCCCTCGGAGACCTATTAAAAAGCAATGAAATGGTCCATCCTCATTAAAAAATTAAACAAAGAAACAAAACATAACAAATGATTCTAGGTCTCTTAGACCCATGGGTGCTCCTACACCACTTAATGAAGAAACACAGAAAAGAGTGGTGCCCCTACACCAAAGGGATTAATGGAACATAGGATGGACTAGTATAGATTGATGGGATGGGCTAGGATTGGATAAAAAAATATAGGGTGGACAATTTGGGGTTAATGGGATGCGATTATTAGGGAATAATGCAACATAGGGTGAATTAGGAGGTGTCTAGGGTTTGACTATAGTACACAAAGTGCGAACTTGACCTGTGTGTAGCAATAATAGAGAAGAGTTATCTAGGATGAAACATGGATAAATATGGTATAACATAGGATGATATAAAGGAACATAGGGTGGAACATAAGGGATCATGGAACATCTAGGGTGATATAATAATGGGTACAATAAGATGGGAGTAGAAGGACATAATGACACATAGCATGGACTAGAAGATATTAGTGGGATGGGCTAGGAGGGGATCATGGAAAATAGGGTGAACTATTAAATGTTAATGGTAAGGGATTAGGAATGAATAAAGGAAAAAAAAGTGAATTAGGAGAACATAATGTGACATGATCAAGGAATACTTGAATGCAATGTTTGTGTTTCTCATCAATTTTTTAGATTTGTATATACGCAAAATTATGAAAACTAGCTAACATAGATTTACAACACCATTAATGAATAAAGGGTACCTGAGTGTACATTGTTTGAGGATATGAATCACAAGGTGTGGAGGAAGAAGGTGCACTAGGAAACTGTTTGAAATCCGAAGTATGTTGTGAGACAAACATTCAAATATAACATTCAGTTGTTCAAATGCAATAATAATATCTTTAATACTAGTTGCATACCTGTGGACTCATCGTCGAGAATGTATAAGGGTCTTTAGGAATAGAAGACGCCTCATGAACAGTGTGACCCTGAAATTTCATCATATCAAAATTCTACTAATTTAGTTATTCTTAAATTTCAAAATATAATTTAATAAACAACATTAAAATAACTTGCTAAATTTTACCTGTGTCAATGCCGAATGTATCATTTAGAATATCATCTGTGAAAGCCATCACATCTGTAACTGATGTAGGCTATGTAGCTACATCACAAGAACCTTGATAATTGTATGTGCAAATAGCACCACAAGCACCACAATGGTGGGGTGGAGCTCGAGGCCTACATGTCTCCTCCACACCAGGCTCTACTAGAGGACTTGCACACTATAAAATGGTCTAGGTGAGTGATCCAATCAACTTCATCATGTCCACCTCTACATTGTCCTTAACAATGGAAGGAACAATGACATGCTCCACCATGGGTCTACCCAAGGCTCTCGGTGCCAACTGTGGATTATGTCTTGTAGTAGGTCTATCGTGTGTGGAGCCCCCACCTCTACCTTGAAAGTCTAAGATGTCAAAATAGTTTGGAATTTTATTGAGGACAAACTCGCAATAGAGTTTCCTCAAAAAGTATTGCGGCACCTCATAGTTATTGCATAGAGGTTGGTCAAATACCATCCACCACTTCTCCCAAAATTTGTTTTTAATTAACTCATGGTGGCACAAATGGATGGGGAACCTCTTGCATGCATGAGACAAAGGTTCATTGGTTTTCGGGTCTATAAATAGGGCACACAAGTCGGCTTTGCTAATTTTTAGTTTTTTGACATCTGCATATGACAAACCACTAGCATAAAATTATCTCATCTCATGCCTCTTATTTGACCAAAAATTCATTTGCTTTCTCATTTCTCCTACATGGGTTACAATTGACTTCAAGGATTCAACAATCCCTCTCCTATAAGGGTGGGTTTTGGCATGCTCGGTTAATCTTGCAATTAATTATTGAATGCCTCTTTTATTGTTTTCAATTTGATTTTGAATATTTTCTTGTGTTCCTTGAGGATGCCTATGAATTGATGGAGGGGTTTCAGGTTGTTCTTGTATACTAGGCTCTTCGTGAGGGGGTGATTGTGAATTCTCAATGTTTCGAGGTGGAGATTCATTCCCTGAGAATTAGAACCAAGTTTTATTATAAAAACCTATTTAAATTTTCATTCTAAATCAAATTTGAAATAAATAGAATAAAAATACATACCTCTTTGCAATCTTCGCCCTCTCCGATGTGTTGGTGGCATCCTCGTGGAAAATGGTAAGCTAAGGATGCAAACAATGGAAGAGATTTGGCGAGCGCGAGTTGCAGACCTAAAATCCTCTTTCTCAAGCCATGGGTTGAAGACAAAATGAGGGTTTGAAACCCGATTTTTGGATTTTATGTCAAATAAGCCATTTGGTGAGCGCCAAATGGCTTATTTTGGGGTTTCTTTAATGCTTTTTCATTTTGGCACCTAAATTGTGTCACAGATTGGTGCACTTACCCTTAATGCAAAATGACCTATCTTACTGCAAGAGAAAAATTTGATAGGTAACTTTCCTTTGTACTTACCTTTTCCTTTGGCTTCTCTTTTCACAATCAATGCTTCTAGCTCTTCTAGCTCTCTTTCTTCATCTTCAATCAGTTTCATTTCATCTTCATACTTGAATGATTTTCTTGAGATTTCTCCCAAATCATATCTTTGTTGGCTTTTTCTAGATACAGTAGCTTTGAATGCAAATTATGTCTTAGGAGAAGATTCACCAAATTCACTCAACTCAAAGGCAACAAGCTTACCAATCAACATATCTCTTGTCACATTAGTTACTATCCTGAGTTCTTCAATAACATTAGCTCTTGTTTTGTAAGAAGCAGACACAAATTTGAGTATCTTAACCACAATCTCATCTTCTTCCAAGGTTCCATTAGCACATCTAATACCCATCACAAGTTCATTTAATTTTTGCATGAAAGAAAATATTTTTTCATCTTCACTCATCTTCATGTTCTCCCACTTGCCTTTCAGACTTTGTAGCTCTTAGCAACTTTCACTTGTGCATCTCCTTCATACAATATTTCCAAATTCTTCTAGATCTCATGTGTTGTCTTCAGACCTATCAAATTTGTCACCTTTGAATCTATCAAAGCACTGAATAATGCTTCTATAGCCCTGATATTAATTTACGCTTCTTTGATCTCATCAGGAGTAGAGGGACCATTCTGAGGAATAACATATATGTCCTTTGTAATATTCCAGAAAGGTTCACCAATGCACTTCAAATGACACTCCATTCTGACCTTCCACAGAGAGTAGTTTTTCCCATCGAATATGGGACTATCGTTCTTGTATGATGCCATCTCAGATCACCTCAAGCTGTTAGACTTTTCAGAGGAACTAGCTCTGATACCAATTGTTGGCAAAACAAGGATAGATAACTAAGAGGGGGGGTGAATTAGTTGTTGCAAAATTAAAAAATTTACTTAACCTATTCAACCTTTAATCATATATCTGATAATTAATAGTGAAAAAAAGAATCATCAACACATCATAAACACACAACAACAAGATTTTTGTGTGGAAACCCTGTTAGGGGAAACACCATGATGGAGGTTAATCCATAATTATACCCTATTAAAAGTATAATAGAAAGTGAATAAAGAATGCACATGCATTTAGGCACACTGCCTAGAGCTCACTGCTCAAAGGGAAGGCTCATTGCCTTACATAAGACAATCAAATTAAATCCATTTGATAAGGTTGAACTGAGAAATTAGCTTCTTCATAAGCCTGATGACAATTTCGGTTAGGCACAAGAATACTTCTTCACTCTTTGCTCAAACTTCTTCACACTCTACTCTGCATTCAGATGATCTAATTTTTACTTGCACATATCTTACACATACTTTGCATACATACACTGAGCATACATCAAAATGAGGAAAACAATCGTTCTTATATATTTGCTACATGGATTTACATCTAAAACTCCATCGGCCACAAAATAAGGAATAAATGAATTACAAATTGTCAGTCCAATATATGAACAAATGTTAATGCACACCAACCTAAGTTGGTCACAACATAGTGAGGACCTAAATCAACATCCTCGAACATGCCAATCATTCAAAAATTAATTCATAAGGATGCACAACATGCTACCACCATCATGTCAGCCAAGAACATGAAAACTCAAACATACAAAGGAAAAATATTTGATTATGAACACACCGATCAATGCAAATGTACCACACTGATAGAGAATGATCTAGAATCATCACTGAACATCTCAGGAGCATACACAACAACTCAATTAATCAAAATTGTATTTCCTTCTTTAAGAAACACCTGCTCTAGTAATAGAATAACTATAGGAACACAACACTTCATAAATTTCTTCAATCTTGATGCGCACATCTGAAAATTTCAGACAACATACTAGATAGGCTCATAAACAAACCTATTAATTGGTGCCTTTTGAATATCAATGTACATAACTTTCCATCACTTTAACCTTCATGGCTTCACAGATTGTCTGCAACATATTTATTACAATTTTCTCAATAGCCTCGACATATACAACCTTTAGAATCATTAATGCTAATAGTGTTGACATCAATGACAACCACATATCAACAACACAACCACATAATCCAACATCATTTTGGTGGAGTGTTTGGAGGTGGTAGTGGTTCTTTCAGTTAGCCCTCTAATGGAGCTTCTGGTTGGCCGATTGACTCTTCCAAATGGTTTTTGTGGTTGGATTTGGTGATTTCTCCTTCTCAGCAAGAAGATAAAGACAAGGATGTTTTGAATTTTGAAATGATGTAAATTAAAAAAATATGTATTTTTTAGTATATTATATGTTTGTAAATTTTTGAAAAAAATAAAAACTTATTTGAATACAGGTTTTTATAAATTCGCTATAATTTAGTTGTTGATAAAATGTTGAAAAACGAAGTTATGGGAGATGTCAATCTTTATATAGTAAATTTTATTTTTTTCCTTTATTTTTTTTGTGTTTATTCATAATTTGAAACTTTAGTGCATGGATATTTTTTTTCTAATTTTGATAAATATATTTTTAAATAAATATTAAAATATGCATATATTAAAATGTAGTTGTTTCCATTCCATGTAAACTTTCATATGTTTTTTTTATCGATAAAGGTAGGTATAACCTACATGTTTTTATTAAAACATCAGAAGAAAATTACATCCATCAATTACAAACAAATCCACTTTAAGCAATAGCCCAAAAACCTAAAACTTCCATTGCCACACTATAGAATTACACACCCCAAAGCCTTAACATATGTAGAAAATTAACAAACCAAAACATACATCTAAAACAAAACAATGCAAATACTAGCAAATTATTTACTAGTTTTCCTTTTGTCATGCGAGCATAGAATGATATTAAAATTTTCCACCCTTTTTTTTTTTTTTTCTTTGAACCTTGTTCCAACACTCCTGATCTACATCCCAATAAGGTTCACCCATGTCTTCATCTAAAAAACTATTCCACTTTGAAGAAACTACAATCAAACAATTTGCCTTACTACCCAACCCCTCCTTAGGAACACTGGCCTCCATCTTCCCAGACATGGTACCTCTCCCCAACCCTTCTTGCTTCTTAGGAGGAACATTAGAGGCTACAAAAATTGTTCCTTCTCCAATATTGGTTCCTTCTCCTTTGCAACACCAATCAACTCTTCTTTCTCCATCGAATAGTGGTGTGGTGCAACCTCTTTCCACCAGGTTGCTTGAGAGACCTTCTTACGTTGGGAGCAATGCTCAACTATGTGGCCCATTTTGAAAAAATATTGACATCCAAAAGGTACACCTTCATAATCAATCAATTGCTTCCACTCTCAGCCAAATTTTTTTAATAAAGCATCTCCAAGAAGATATTTTGTAATGTCCATTGCAACTAGGATGCATGCATAAGTTATTTGTAGAAAATTAAGAGAACCCTCATCAACACCCAAAAAATTCTCCAACGAATTGCCAATAACTTCAAAACACGATTCAAAACCAGAAATGTAAAGGGAGATTCGAGAGTCTTACCCACATAGGAACTAGTCCAAAATATTCAAAATTTGGGTCAAAATTTGGACGCCAAGGTTTTAGCATGAGCATATATCTATCCTACCAACTCCATTGATAGTCACACAACACAACATTCTTGTACTGCTCATTGTTAAAGACAACCACAAAAATCCCTTCGCACTGGGGTAAATCTATACATCCCCCTCCAAAATTGGGCACCAAGTTTTAGAAATCTATTTGTGCAAGTCTACAAGGCTCGACTAGAAACCCCTAAATCTACCAATCAACCCAAACTATGCAAAATAATTTGCATTCTCCATGGCTTCATTGGAAATGGCTTCCTTAAGAGATATCGTCAGAGTTTCCCCAACACAACACAAAGGCATATACTCCTTCAACGAGTTTGGCATTTCTGATCCCTCACCCAAAAACTCCCTCACTTCCCTCTACTCTAGCCACACCTCCTGCCCTTTTTTTTTCCTTTCTACCACAATTCATCTTCATTACATGCCCCAAAAAATACCCAAGAAAGGGCTGCTTCTGCTTCCCCAAACAACCTATCGCCACTACTGCAAAAAACATCCTTCCTTGCGAATAGAAGGACTTATCGCCCCTCACAACCTTTGAGAATGGACATCGCCAAGAACTTGCAAACTAAGCAAAAATGAGAGCTCTCTATTTCGCCCCGCCATGGAAAGCCCTAGATGCCACCACTGTTGGACCCAAGCATAGAGAGGAAGACATATAACTCTTGATAATATAGATTTTATGCCAATTTTCATATTAATTATTTATCTAAAATTAAAGATTATACCATCTTGATATAGATTATTTTATCTAGTACATCACATTTTTTTCAATTTTTAATAAGGTTTAGTAATTTTCCTTGACATGGCAATCAACTTAATGTTTTGTGTTGATAACCTACTTTTCATAAAAATAAAAGGTAGAATATAATTAATAATTAAATTATATATATATAAAGGGTAACTTTTATATTTTAAAAAAATATTGTTTACATGAATAGAAGTTGTTGAAACATCAAGTTTTTCAAATAATTTTAAATTTTTGGTATTTAATTGGCCTCAAAGTGGTGCTACATGTGCATTTAGCTAACAATTTTAGTTGGATAAGCTGTGGACATATCTAACTTATCTAGAATGAATATTGCAAGATCATATGTTTAACCAAAATTTATTTTTAGTTAAAAATACTTAAATTCTCTTGTGTTGATAAGTTGGCCAAAAGAATGACATAAATTTGTACTTTTACCCATATATATATATAAAGGCATTACGAGTAACATTTTCTACCCAGGGTTACATTACTCTTCCATTGATATGATACTTATTAATCTTTTCAATGATATTTGAACTTATCCCATCAAGAGACATATTGGATGAGTTTGATGGTTTAAAGCATCAAGTGGCTATGCAGAAGTATCAATATTAGATTTGATATATGAAGTTACAATTTTACCTTATCTTCTAGTTTTTCTTTGGCTTCTTTTTCCTTCTCAATCCTTTTGATAAATTTTATAAATAATACTTGGGCATTATGAATGTCCCCTTCATATGTAGATGGGACTAATTCAATGTGTAGATGGGTCAAATTCAACTCTAGTAATATTAAAATCATTTTTTATAGTACATCTTCTCCATTTTTCTCTATTATAGGTTCAACAATCTCCACAAATTGATTACCAAAGGAATCAAACATCAAAGAGAAGTTGTATGAGTGTTCCTTGTTTGAGGAGTAACTCTTAATAATCTAGAAACTACATTAAAACCTAAATCATTTTTTTGGGAAAATTGCCACAATTTCTTTGAGCCAAGGAGAAGGAGATGATATTGTTTTAGTGTTTAAAGTCAAAGGAGGAAAACTAGTTTTGGGAACTGAATAAATATTGGTGTTTATTGGTGGTGTAAATGGAAGATAATTAGGATTGCAAGGAGAGGATGTGCATTTAGGAGATTATGAATTTCCTATGGATATTCTTTAATATGACCTTGAGAAGTCTCCACCTCTTTCTATGGAGAAGATCTTCTAATTTACAATTTCTTTCTTAGAGCCTGAATTTCTTCACATGATTTTTGTAAATTAACTCCCTTCTTTGGATCATCATCACCACCAACATTAGCTACAATAGACCAAGACCTGGTAGCATATGTAATTGAAATATCTAGATTTGATGAAGAAGTACCTATCCTTCACTTTGTTGATGCATTATCCTTGGGAGGAGATTTGGTAGCAATATTTTTGTAAGCTTTAGACTTAATCCATCTTTGTTTCTTAAGAAAACATATAAAGTTATTTCTTTGATGTCCATTACTTATTTTTCAATTTAATTTATTGGCTAGAGAGGTTGCATTTGAACATTAGAAGTAAAGATCTGATCTACAAGTTCTAAATCATCATCCTCAAACCCTTTAGGATTTCATTACAAATTAAAATTTTCAACTTGTTCCATTGTTAATCTCATCCATTCCCTCCTAACTTCAAAATAATTTACACAATCCTCCCAAAAATATTCAACATGATGGACATGATTATAGAAAAGATATATAACTTATCCCTAATGTAATTCTTACTATTAAAAAATATTCTAGTTATATAAGAATAAATCCTTATCTAGATGTTACTATTGTTTCCACATCCTATGCATCTACACAAGCCTTAATGCATAATAATTTAGAATTACATGGAATGATTATCTAGCTTTCTTTTCATATTTACACATTTTTCCAGCACATGCCATTTTCCTACATACTTCAATGAAAATGAAGTAATCACTTGCATACCTAGGAAGTTTGTATGGAGTTCCGTCAAATCCACCCAGCTCGAGATATGTGAATTTAGGAAATTGAGTGAAAAAATACCATACCATGTGACCAATTAAAAATATTTAGATGAAACCCTAGCCCAACATTTCCTTCAAGTTCCCTTATAGTTAGCATGTTGACGACATCATTAAATATTTTGAAATCCTTATTCCCCACATCCATCTACAGTTGTAGATAATAATCATAGATTTGCATAGTGTTTTCAAATACTCCACATGTCTGTAGACCATGCCACATATTCATGCTTGCTCTAGCATAGACCATACAAGAGGACATGTAGAATTTTTTTCTTCTAAAAATTAATAAATTAATCATGCAAGTGATCACTCACGATTTGTCCCCAATCAATATATTGCGAATCATAACCAATTCTAAGAACAAATTGGCACATCTAATCTTCAAAAACCTTAGTATCTTTTCTTTCAACAATCTTATTCAATAATGTGATTATATCAAACACCCCTTCCAAAAAATGTCCTCTATGTAGTCCTTTAAAAATATGAGATTTTCCCCTCTTGGTTACCTTCAACCAATTATTAGCAATATTGTTCAAACAAGTATTTCTCATTTCTTGAAAAATAACATTGCATTTTTCAATATTTACATCTAAAAAATATCTTTTAGAGGCAATCTAAGAACACAACTAATGTTTGAACCACCAAGTCTACTAGCTACTCTAGCATCTACAACTCTAACTTCTCTAGTGTTTGGTTTGTAAAATTTGATGCATGTCATAACTAAGTTTGCACATTGAAAAACTATTGGAAATCCACTAGCATGAGCCAAACCGCTAGAAAAAATTGCTTCTTCCATTGGTTGTCTAGGGTTTTCTTGTATTCTTTTCCAAAACTCATCCATGTCAATATGTCCAAGAGGAATATCTCCAAACTCAACCACTAAATTGTGAATGGGAGTATATTGCTCGCAACCTTGATATTTATATTTTATTTTGAGAGGTTTTAAATTTAAGAAAAGACAATGAGCTAATGTTTCAAGGAAGTGTTGATACACATAAATATAAAGAATGTTGATTATGTGTAATAATTTTTTGATAATTGTATCTCATTAAAAGGGTAGGTGAAGCAAAAGATAGGAGGAGAAATTAACAATATAATATAAGAGAAACCTTGAAGGATTTGACAATTCAACACTTCAAACAACTCCAAATATGTCAAAAAATGAAATAATATGCTACTTACCTCCAACTATCTACAAAACAAGAACAATAATCAAGACCAAAGATGAATGGTAGCAATGGGTTTCAACAACAATTTGCTTGATTGAAAATAAGGAGAAATATAAAAGTGCCCACAAATTCCCATTTTATATATTAAATCGACATTTTGAAGTATATCCTTTCATTGAGTTGGACAATTTGAAAACTCACCGAAAAGGCAAATAAACAAACACTCATTGTGCCATTGAGAATTTTGGAGCTTTTCCGGCTCATTAGACCATTCACAAACTTGTGAGCTAGCTAATAATTGATATTTTGCAATATGAAACTTTATCAAACTTAAATCAGATTTTCAAAAAGTTAGTGAACTTGTGAATTAACCGAAATGAAGAAGAAGAAGATAAATTTTAAACCAGCCTTTTTGGCATTTTGGAAAAATAGTGAACATAAAAACCACTCTACAACAAATCCATTGGCTAAACAAAAGGTTCAAGAACTTATGAGAACCCCAACAACCCCAACAGTAAGAACTTTTTGTAAATTCGCAAGGATTGTGAATTGTAGAACTTTTTGAAAAGGTTCCAAAAAAGTTGAAAATGATGATGTAAGAAAAAGGTCTAGAATATTTCACAATTTGTGACTTCCTTTTTCACAAGGATTTCTACATTTATGAAAATGAAAGATACAAACAAAAACCAAAAATTTGAACAAAACTATGCTAAAAAGTTTGGGCAGCACGTTGATAGGAAATTTATATGTTAAATCACCATAAAAATTATAAATGTGTATGTTTATTACTAAGAAATTTTATTCCACAAATTAAAAAAATGGATACATGAAAAAAAATTGCTATCCACTCTAAAATTTTATTAAAAATGCTAAGATATTATGCTTCTTTATAATGTGTTCACCAAGATTTCTATAAAAAATTTCAATAGCCCTTTCTTAATGTATACCCTAGTAAGTATCAGTGTGCTATGAAGAGTACAATATGATTTTGAGCTGATCTTGGTGCATTTATGATAGTGCAACCACTTAGCTTCACATACAATCCAGATTATTCACAAAGATTGGAAACCTATCCTTTGATTCTATTCTTCCAACTTAGTTCTGAAATGAGACAGTAATGGTAATAGATCTTGTTAACCCTTGGTCATTTTCCTACGTTTTAATTGGATAAGCTCTATCATGACATTTAATGCTCCTACAATTTGATAAAAATATTGTTTTCTAGAAAACTTAACCTTTGAAATCACTTTCCTTTCTTTATCTCCCATTGTTCCTCAACCACCAACACCAACTCTAATGGTTTATTGCTGGCTACACCATTTCTTCCTTTTTTGGCTTTCTATTATCTCATACTGATCGCTGTTGCTGATGGAAAAGTTGACATCTATCTCACAGTCTTCATAAAGAATCTTCTTCCAACACATTTCACATATTTGGAGTCTCTTCAAACAAGTAACCAATTGAAGACCATGAAATGTCACACCCCAAATGAAACAATCTCTATTACAATTTTACTAGATTAATTTTTGAAATTAGATAGATATTCTATTTTATAAAACTTGTTTAATGATAAAGCATGTAAAATGACAAGAAAACATAAGAATGATATTTATGTGTGAACCTGATAACCACTTGCAATTAACTCTTTCACCACTATCTAATATTATAATGTATCTCACTGCTATAATAGATGATAGTCTAGAATAACCTCAGTTACATACAATATTTCCAGATTCAATTGATATTTAGATGAACATGGAAATATAATAGCAATAATGATCTGAGAATAGTTTATTATGCCCAGAACTTCATATTCAGTACATAAACTTTAATCTATCTGATATTCTGATCAAATATTACATTTAGACAATGATGTAACCATGAGTACTCAAACCTAGAAGTAGACGGTAGTCTGAAGTGCACTCAACAACATGTGATATATCTGAAACCTTCTCAATATGCACTCGAACAACAGAGGAAGCCTTCCAAGTTTCTCCAATAATCTCTACACTGCGTTTACACCCCACATATGGTGTTATGGCCAGAAAAGCGAACTATGTAAAAAGGAAATCATGTTTGTCTTACTCTTTTTTTACTCCCAGATTTAATACAGGATTAAATATAGTGTAATAAACCCTTACAAATACCTCGTAGAAAAAAGAATACGTAGATTTATAGGATTTTTTTTAGAGCAGTCCAAACCACTAAACTCCAATATTATCCTATAAAGCACATTAATTTAACAACAAATCTATTTATATAATAGTTGCGTTGCAAAGAAGGAGATGCCTTAGGTGTAGGTCAGTTTAATTAGACCTAACTACTGTAGACATGCAAAATTAACATCATATTCTCCTTAATTGAATAAATCAAATTATTTAATTAAACTCCTAAAGTTCTTCCATTTAATTGAATAAATCCAAATGTTTAATTAAATCTCTAAATGGTCTTTATCTTCTCATTCAATTTAAATAAATAAAAAAAATCAAGTTGAATGTCACAATCACCTAATCATCAGCTCAATTAATCAAATCCTTGATTAATGCTAAGCCTAATCAATGTCCCATCCTCTAGCTTTTCCCACTTGCACAATAAATCATTTATTTTGATTTATTAAAAGCTCTATTTTACTCACAAAGCATGTTCCCAAGGAATATGCCTTCATTAACTCCATTTTCTTGACTTTTTTGTCCAAATAAATTTCCCCCCAAATCTCTCAACCATATGCATTTAATAACATTTTTCAAATTTCAAACTCACCTAATTGCATTTATCTTGCAAAAAGACCAAAATATGCTCAAAATTTCTCCTCTCACATTTTGAAAAGTGGCATGAATCTATTGGTTGAGGATTAGTCCCACATTCCTCAACTTTGCCTCTTCTTCTCTCAATCTCACCTATAACTTCAAGGGGTTTTCTCCTTCATTTGAATCTACCATTTGAGCATTCTTACTATAGGAAAATTGAGTTAATCTCTTTGTCTATCATCATTTGAGCTTATCTAGGATTGGGAAAGGGCTCCTTTACATACCAAGGGTGCACCAATCCAATATGGAATAGGTATGCACCATGTTTTTCATGCTCTCAATTAGTTTATCTTGTTACTTTTATTTGCAATGTGAAACATGTTGGAATATTTCATAAGAATACTACTTTGTTTGCTTGTTTCAAACTTACATCATGCTAATATATGATAATAGTTTAAGTTCGCAATGGAAATCCATTTGCCCATCTATTTCACATTTTAGGTCCATCCTAGCAAGGTTTTTGTATGTCAAGTGTGAACAAGAGAACTCCTATTTGATTGTCAAGTCAAAGTCCATCACACTAGGTACAACACCATCTTGGTTCTTTATACCTTGATGCATCGCACCTACGTGTGTTATCAAACATAAGGAAAGTTATGCTCTTTATCTCTCCCATCCCTGGATAAGCAATACATCATCATCATTCATTATCATATCTAATAAAGTCTCGATGACTAATGGACTTGTTGGACTTCTGCATCTTCTTGGATTCAAGGGTTGATCCCTCTCATTCCTCTATCCTCTTTCATGCTAATAATGCATCCATCCTGCATCCGTACTCTCATCTTGCATAATCATGTCATATCATCATAGGAAAACATCATCCATCTCATCCAATCTCACATGCATTGCATAATCATTTAAGATGTTTAAAATAATGTAGATTTGTTATTCTAAGCATCTTACAAGCATCTCATTTACATAATCATTTAAGTTGTTTAAAATAATATAGGTTTGTTACTCTAAGCATCTTAATAAAATCTCATCATCATTATCATATAGATTTGTTAGTCATAACCATCCATACATCCATTTTGAACCACTTTGTTGTGAGATCAATCTCAAATAGAATCTTTTCGCTTGATCTCTCGAGGGGGAAATGTACTAACATACCTATTTTTCATTGAGACATCTGAAAAAAAATCAGGATTTTTTTTAATTTCGATGTCGGGGCATCATTCTTTGAACCAATGCAACAAGTACATTGCTTCAAAGAGGGGAAAAATGTAGACATGCAAAATTAACATCATATTTAGTCATATTCTCCTTAATTGAATAAATCAAAATATTTAATTAAACTCCTAAATTTTTTCCATTTAATTGAATAAATCCAAATGTTTAATTAAATCTCTAAATGATCTTTATCTTCTCATTCAATTTAAATAAATCCAAAAATTCAAGTTGAATGTCACAATCACCTAATCATCATCTCAATTAATCAAATCTCTAATTAATGCTAAGCTTAATCAATGTCCCATCCTCTAGCATTTCCCACTTGACTTTTTTGTCCAAAAAATTTCCCCCCAAATCTCTCAACCATATGCATTTAATGACATTTTTCAAATTTCAAACTCACCTAATTGCATTTATCTTGCACAAAGACCAAAATATGCTCAGGATTTTTCCTCTCACATTTTGACAAGTGGTATGAATCTATTGGTTGAGGATTAGTCCCACATTCCTCAACTTTGCCTCTTCTTCTCTCAATCTCACCTATAAATTCAAGGGTTTTTCTCCTTCATTTGCATCTACCATTTGAGCTTTATTACTATAGGAAAATTGAGTTAATCTCTTTGTCTATCATCATTTGAGCTTATCTAGGATTGGGAAAGGGCTCCTTTACATACCAAGGGTGCACCAATCCAATATGGAATAGGTATGCACCATGTTTTTCATGCTCTCAATTAGTTTATCTTGTTACTTTTGTTTGCAATGTGAAACATGTTGGATTATTTCATAAGAATACTACTTTGTTTGCTTGTTTCAAACTTACATCATGCTAATATATGATAATAGTTTAAGTTTGCAGATTTGTGGTGTCACAACTACTATGTATTACTATCATTCCTTTCATTTTTTTTTCCTATTATATGTTGATAATATTTATGAAAATTTAAAAATATATATAATAAGGGTGTTCATATAATTTAAAATTTAAAATAATGAATTAAAAAATGATTTTGTTAAACAAATTATATGATATTTATTTATAAAAATACAAATTGTTTTACAATAGAATTAATTTTAGTTTATAAATTAAAATAAATCTAAACATAATAAACATCTAATTTTACTTTATAAATTAAAATTTTCTAAACACAATAAAATCTCTTAATTAAATGAAAAAATAATACTCATTTAAGTAAATAAAAATAATAATTATGATCATAAAATAACTCTTAGTAAATAAAAAATTAAATAATTTGTATATAGTTTTAATTTTAAAAATTACATTTTTAGAGAGTTTTATTTTTTTAAAATATAAGTACAAGTATTGTTATAGTCTAATGGAGAATCATTATTGTTTAATAATCTTAATTTAATAGAACTCAAACTTTTACTATTTTGTTTTGAATAGTTGTAAAGTAAAAAACATCTTAGATAAATAAAAACAAAGTATCAAATAGTAAATAAAGAAGTATTTATATTATTGTATCAAAATTTTTACATTAGTATATTTATATTATTTTAAAAGTAAGGTGGGTTGGGGCCCTAGTTCGGTTGGCTAAACCTTTCTTGTTGTAGGAGGTTGGTCATGAGGTCTAGTCTTCCCCACCCCTGTGGTATCAAAGGGTAGTTTATAGGGGGTCATGCTACCCGATTAGTCTAATTTAGAAGGAAAAAAAACCTTATCCCAATCAATGTATTTCTATCTTTCTCTTCTATAATGCCCAACCATTTGTTGCCTTGAGATGTCTTGAAATAAATTTTATTTTATTTAGTCAAGAGTTATTTCTATTTATAGTTATTTTATAAATTACTTAAAATTACTTTTATAAAAATCTCTCAATAAAATAAAATAACAACAATCAATATTTGTTAGTACTTGAAATTTTCCTGCTAGAGAGAGTAGCTTGGTTATCCAATAGGCCAACTTCTGCTCAATCCTAGTGAGAAAAACTTGCCATAACTCAACTGGAGAAGCCTGAAAGGCGAAGGTAATGCCTAGAAACCAATTTTTTTTCCCTAGCCCAATCCACTTCCATCCATACTACTATAACTAATGAGGAGTGGGCAGAATAGATTGTCTATAACAAAGAGTCTTGTGCCATTGAATGGAAGAACTAGAGGCATCACAAAAAATGTCAAGGCACTCAAGAGCCACCTTAATTTTACCTTTTTCCTCCAGGAGAGTGAGGAAAGAGTCATCCGTGAAATGGCCATTAAGAAGCTGAGACTGGGAGTTGGGTAGGGCAATGCCATGAACCCTCTGCTGGGAGACAAAATTGGCCAAAAAATAGCCAAAACCTTCAGCAGCAAGCACATAAAGTGAAGGAGCAAACAAACATCCTTGCCGAATAGAGTGGAAAAGGCCAAAAGAGGAGGACTGGCGACCATTGATTGTAATGCAAGCATAGGCATCTGAAAAAAGAATTTAGACGACTTGAATAAAATTAGGGCCAAATCCCAAGGCTTTCAACATGGTAAGAATGAAGGGCCATTCTATTTGATCATAGGCTTTAGCAAAATCAATTTTGAGAAAGAGGGATTTCTGGCTAGAGCGCCTAGCCCACTCCATTCCCTCCCAAAGAATAATGATGTTATTGAGAATAAATCTAGATTTGATAAATCCAGTCTGCTCTAGGCACACAATTTGAGGCAAAAGATGGAGAATCTTTAGAGCCAGAGTCTTAGCAATGATTTTGTAGGAGACATTAAGGAGCGTGATTGGCCACCAGTTGCAGATATCTTTATAATCTCCAGGCTTAGGTATAAATTATTACTCCTCTTGTTCGGCTCCTTTGAAAACTACCTATGTCGGGCTTGAAAAGATACTTCGAGAATTTCTATGGGCCTTTGTGGAGTCCCATAGAGGGTTTCACTAGGTTGCCTATGAGTTCTACTACCTTCCCAAAGACTTTGGAGGGCTTGGTCTACTCTCCACCCAAAGACAAGGGACTGCCTTATGTGTTAAATGGGTTATTAGAGCCCTTTCTGGAGATGAAGCCTGGAAAATTCTCCTCAGGCATTGCATTCAATTAGGATTTCCTGCCAACAAACCTTCCTGGAAGGGGATTGGATTTGAAACCCTTCTGATTAGTGAAGGAACTAGTTCAAATCATGGGCACTTTTGTGGCCAAGAGCATTTGGAAATCCTAGGAGGCGGTTAAGCCGTGGCTTCGATGGGTCGATTCTATTTTTCATGATGGGCTCTTGCTCAATCAAAAAAATGTGTGGTGGTTGCCTCTCTTTTCCAGTAATGGTCAACCTCTGGCCAAGTCACCTTGGCTCAAGATGCTAAGGTTCCATAAGAAAGGCATTCAAACCTTGCACCAATTGTTTCCAGACCCACAATGCACATTATGCCATGGGAAGATTTTTGTGCGCTTTATAGACTTCAAAACCATGCCCATGATACTTTTGATGGTTTAGTGAATGCTATCCTTGTAGAGTGTCTGCATAAGGTGTGAATTCATGGGCCCAAGCCTCAGTGGAAGGACTAGAAGTGGTACCCAGACACCCCTTTCAGAAATTACAAGCCAAGGCTTGGCTATATGTGGCTATCGCCTCATTTTCCTATGATTGATAGTCTTAACTAGAGATGGCTTCTACAATCCTTTGCTCATGTTTGGTTTAAAATATTTTCTACCATTTTTTCTACAAGTGTTGAGTCGAAAATCACCCACGTCACTTGGTGTATTATTTTCCAAATCTTGCCTGTGGGGTCTCAACTTGTTCACTTGGGGGTTCAAGACCCTTGGTGCCCCTTTTGTGGGCAAGCTGAGTCTTTTAAGCATCTCTTTTAGTTTTGCACCAGAGCTCAATAGTTGTGGTCTTGGATTCATGATTTATTTCAGTCTTTCAAATCATAACCCTTCTCCTAGCATATGGTTCTACTAGGTGATTCGCCCAGGCTTCCGACCAAGTATACCCACCTTTGGTACACTTTCAGGGTGGAAATCCTCTTAAATATCTAGAAAGATAGAAATACCTACATATTTGCTCACACTCAAATGGATAAAAGTGTTTCTTTATATTCTAAAGCTATTATTTGCTCTAATGTGCTTCTACAGATTCAAGTACAAGCGAACAAAGTTGTGCTTGAGGTGGATCACCTCTAGGTGCTTCTAGATCACTCGGGTAATGCCCCATGTACTATGGCTCGGATGCTTGGCTTTCCCTCCTCTTCTCATGGTTGACTGCCCTCTCGGGGCCGAAAGAGGAGTGGCTCTTCTTGCCCTTTCTCTTAGCCTCCCTCTTGGCATGGTTCCCACCCTCCTTAGTGCTCTCGCTTTCCTCCCACATGGACTAGCCAGGGGTGGCCCTCTGGAGGTGTTGCAGGGAGCAGCAGTGGCAACTTTGGGTGGCCCTTTGATACCACTCTTGGTAGTGGTTTTGGTTGGCATAGCAGCGGCTTTGGTTGGCTGGGATGTGATAAGAGTTTTTCATGCTTGGCACTTGCAATCTCGCCTCAGCGTGAGGAAGATAAAGAAAAAGAAAAGGAAGTTGATGATGGCTGGGTCCTCCTCCCGATGTCACTCCCGACCTGCTGATGTATGGGAAAAAAATGGACAACATAAATACTCCTGGCTCTGCTGGCACTGCTCTGGCCGCTTAAAGGCCTTTTCTTTTATTATTCTATTGTTATTATGGAATTTTGGGCTAGGCCCAAGTAACCCTATGTTTTGGTTTTCTGGGCGGTGCCTATGTGACTCTTGGGGTGGGTATGTGCACCAAGATGGTTCCCAAAGAAGGGACTTAAATGGCCACCTTTTTCCTTTTTTTTTTTTTCTTTCTGAAATAAGGAAATACTGACCTTGGACATGAAATTGAGGATAGTTACACTCAAAATTTTGAGATGGACCAAAAACAAGGATCGAAGTTCTTCGAGTCTTCTTTCTAAACTACTAATTTATTTTTAAAATGGTTGAGATTAAGGGGTTCAAAAGAGGGATGTACACAAATTGGTGATGTTTTTGTTAGAAAAACATATCATAACAACTCTTGTACAACCCTCGTACAATGAATTTTTTTTAGTATTTTTAAAATTGTAATGGTCAAAAGTTAGCTAACAGTATGTAGTTGATGCATGATTTTTTTGATAATTTTTTAAAGAATATTTGATTTTTTACTAATTTTCAAAGTGGACACTTCCTGAAAAATACAATTTTGGCCGTGTTACCCCTACAAATTTTGGAAACTAATTGAATTTTTATTTATTTATTTTTTAAAATTTGTAGAATGGAGTATAGTTTCTAAAAATGTAATTTATTTGAAAATTCGACGAACGGTTAATTTATAACGAAAAAAAAACCAAACATTGCTTTTTAGCAAAAAAGAGACATACAAACAAAATAAATTATGGATGAAAGGCTTAACATTGTCAAAAAGTGAAAAAAACTACATCTTTGGATAGGTAAGAGAGAACCCAACATTACCCATGTGTTCAATTTTTTCGATATTGAACCACATGCAATCCATATGTTGAGCATGAACTCGATTATGTGAAATATGGTAGATTTTGTAAAAACACGTCTCTGGGCATTGGGAATGCCCTCCAAGCCTTTGGGTTGGTATTCCAAGGAAAATACCAATCCTAAGGCTCAGGGATTCCCAAAGCAAGATATAACGTGAGCGCCCTATAATGTTCTTGCGTTATATCTCAGTTTTGACATGGTTTTTTGCTTATGCGGGAAACATGTCAACTAAGACATAACGCAAGCACATTATAATGTGCTCACGTTATGTCCTTTATGTTAAATGCCAGTCTATTGAATGTATGCTGATATATTTGTATGTTTGTATGTACATGTATGCTTGGATGCCATGTATGTATGCATGCTTGTATGTATGTGTTTATGCTTCCATGTATCAATGCATGTATAATGTATGTATGCCTATATGTATGTAAGATTGTATCTACACATGTATGTATGTATTCTTGTATGGATGTAGGATTGTATGTACATATGTATTATTCTTGTATGTATGTAAGTATGTATGTATTTACATATGTCTTTAGAGGGAGGGAGAATTTAGAGAGAGAGTCTGGAGAGAGGGAGAGGGGGTGGAAGTGAGAGTTTAAGAGAGAGGGAGTGGGATGAGTGAGAGAGACTTAGCTAGGTAGGGTGGGAGGGATAGAGGGAGGGAGAGAGAGAGAGGGGGTGGGAGAGAGAGAGACATAGAGAAAGAGAGAGTTATGTAGGTAGGGTGCCAAAGGGAGAGACTTGAGAGTGTGAGGGGGTGAGAGGGAGAGACTTGAGAGATAGGTAGTGAGAGGGAGTGTGAGAGAGAGGGAGTGTGAGTGAGAGAAATGAGAGAGGGAGAGGGTGTGGGAGGGAGTGACCTGATAGAGGTAAAGAAAGAGGGACTTATCTAGGTAGGGTGGGATATATAGATAGAGAGAGATAAGAGAGACAAAGAGAGAGACCTGAGAGAGAGAGGGGGTGGGAGGAAAAGACATGAGAGAGAGGGAGAGAGAGGGAGTGGGAGAGAGTGGGAGAGAGTGGGAGGGAGATAGAGAGAGATGGATAGAAGGAGCAAGAGAGGGTGGTAGGGATTTATTGAACAAGAGGTACGTAGAAAGAGGGAGAGGGTAGATAGAGAAAATTAGAGAGGGTAGGAGGGAGGGAGGGAGGCATAGGTGAGATGTATAGATAGAGAGAAAGTGATAGGGGTTGAGGGATTAGAGTGGGGGACCTATAGGGTTGATGGTTTCTAGGGTATTAGGGTTTTAAGGGTTGAGGGTTGATGGAATAGGGTCGATGGTAGATGGTATTGGGTTGAGGGTATAGGGTTGAAGGTTTAAGGGTTTAGGGTTAAGGCTTTACCTGGTTCAGGGTAAAGGGTTTAGGGTTTAAGTTTGAGGGTATATGGTTGAAGGATTAGGTTCAGGGTCCAATGTAAAGGGTAGAGGGTATAGGGGTTGAGGGTTTAGGTTTTGAGGATTGAGGGTTGAGGGATTAAGGGTTGAGGGTTGATGGTTGAGGATTGAGGGTTTAAGGTTGAGGGTGGAGGGTTGAGGGTATAGGGTAGAGGGATTGGGGTTGAGGGTCCAATGTATAGGGTAGAGGGTATAGGGATTGAGGGATTAAGGGTTGATGGTTTAGGGATTAGGGTAGAGAGTTTTCTTGGATTTAAGGGTGTAAGGGTTGAGAGATTAGGGTTGAGTTATTAAGGTTTAGGGTAGAGGGTATTGGGTTGAGGTTTGAGGGTAGAGGGTAGAGGGTTCAAGAGTTAGGGTTTAAGGGTTGAGAGTTGAGTGTTGAGGGTTTAGGGTTGAGTGTTTAGGGGTTTAAGAATTGAGGGATTAAGGGAAAAGAGGGTTGAGGGATTAGGGTAGAGAGTTTACTAAGTGGGTTTAAGGGTTTAAGGGTTGGGGGATTAGGGTTGAGGGTAGAGGGTAGAGGATTGAGGTTAGAGAGTAGAGGGTTTAAGGGCTGAGGGTTTAGGGTTGAGGGATTAAGAGGTTATAGGGTAGAGGGTATAGGAGTTGACAAAATAGGGTTTAAGGGTTGAGGGATTAAGAGGGTATAGGGGTTGAGGGATTAGGGTTTAAGGGTTGAAGGGTTGAGGGATTAGAGTTTAAGGGTTGAGGGATTAAGAGGGCATAGGGGTTGAGGGATTAGGGTTTAAGGGTTGAGGGTTGAGGGTTGAGGGATTAAGAGGGTATAGGGGTTGAGGGATTAGGTTTTAAGTGTTGAGGGTTGAGGGTTGAGGGATTAAGAGGGTATAGGGGTTGAGGGATTAGGGTTTAAGGGTTGAGGGTTTAAGGGTTGAGGGTTTAGGGTTGAGTGTTTAGGGGTTTAATAATTGAGGGATTAAGGGTCAAGAGGGTTGACGGATTAGGGTAGATAGTTTACTAAGTGGGTGTAAGGGTTTAACGATTGGGAGATTAGGGTTTAAGGGTTGAGGGTTCAGGGATTAGGGTTTAAGGGTTGAGGGTTGAGGGATTAAGAGGGTCTACCCTTAAACTCTTAACCCTCTACCCTCTATCTCTCTCCCACTCTCCCCCTCTCCCACTCTCCCACTTTCTCCCACTCTCTCTTTCTCCCACTCTCCCCCTCTCTCCCTCCCTCTTGTTCTCCATCTTTCTCTCTCTCTCCTACTAACTCTTTCTCCCCCTCTCTCTCCCCCTCCCTCCCTATCCAACTCACTCTCCCTCTCTCCCACTCTCTCTCCCTCTCTCCCACTCTCTCTCTCACTTTTATCTCTCTCCCCTCTATCCTTAACCCTAACCCTTTAAACCCTTAACCTTTTAAAACCTTAGCTCTCAACCCTCTACCCTCTATCTCTCTCCCAGTCTATCTCTCCCTCACTCTCTATCTACATCTCTCCCACTATCTCATTCTCCCCTCCCTCCCTCCCTCTCCTCTCTCCTCTCTTTCTCCCTCCCCTCCTCCCACTCCTCTCCACTATCTCTTTCTACCCTATCCCTCTCTCCCTCTCTCCCTCTCTCCCCCTCTTTCTCTTTCTCCCCCTCTCCCTCTCCCTCCATCTCTCCCTCCCTCTCTCTCTCTCCCACTCTCTCTTTCTCCTTCTCTCCCACTCTCTCTTTCTCCCACTCTCTTTCTTTCATCCATACATCCTCTACCTTTAACCCTAACCCCTTAAACCCTAACACAATTATACCCTCAACCCTACCTCTCTCTCTACTATATATTTGTCCTCTCTCTCTACCTCTCTATCTCTCTCTCCCACACACACACACACACATTCACCTCTATCTCCTCTACTATAAGGGTATCGGGGATAGATATACAATTAGGATAGAGGGTATAGATAAAGAGGGAGAAAATAAATCTATTTAAAAAACCATATTTCATATAACGCAAGCACGTTTTGAAGAAGTAGATATGTTACCGTTTTAGCAAGAAATAATGCGCTCACATTATAACGCGAGCACATTTTATCTTCCACTAAAAACTGTAAAAAACTCAATATACCCGTGATGTCAAGGCCCACATTCTGCATATTCTCTTGGTTCTGCGTGTGCTCGACAAAAAGTAGCTTTTTGATGATGTTGTGAAGTGTACAAGCATGTTATTCACATTCCACCACCTTTTCCATGATCTTTCTACCACCTTTGCATGAAATAGTAGAGTTTCCACGTTGAAAGACATATTCAAGTTTGAATTCCATTGAAAACTAATATACAATTGAAGTTTGGAGGGGAACAAGCTTTTGAAAAAGTCAAATTGTTGTGAAGTTTGAAGAAAGAAGAAGCTAAGGCTACATAATTGGGTTGAACTCCTCCATTTTAAAGTCTAGTTTTTTAGGTATGTGAAGTCTTTACACATTTTCCTTCATTCTATTATGGATTGCTTTCATTTTTGTTATTTTGCATATTCCATGTTGATCATTGTTTGTTTGTCATTATAACCTTAGGTTGTCAATGCACATTTTAAATTACACAATTATATACACTTGCCAATCACCATTTTAAACCTAATGCAGAGCATATACTAGGATCCACAAATCATCAAGGGTACTTCTGACCCTAACTTAAATTGAAGAAGATCAACCAAAAAACTTAGTCATCTTTTCATCAAAATCCTTCAATTTCACTTGATTTCATATTTCCACAAAACATTAGAACTTGGATTCAAATCTTTATCAGACTCAAAAATAGATTAACCATCATAAAATTGATTGTAACATAGCATAAACCTGATTAGAAAATCAGAACCATTCATTTTGTTCATGATTCACTAATTGAAGAACTCAATGCTGCAACTTACATGGCAAAATAGAAACAAATCATGGAAGGTAACTACCAACCTTTATCCAAACATCCAAGACACTATAATCAACATGTTATTGATTGAAATAAACCAAATGCACATTCCAAATATCTCACCAAAATTCATCCTTTCAGCATGCTTCCCCTAGCAGTATTCCAAACCCGTGGTGCAGGGGCACCTACAACCATGTTTCAAAATCTACTTTGGTGACAGTTTGTTTTAAGGTCTTTGGGTGAGTTCAAGATTTTTTAGATTCTTTGTCATAGATTTTATTAAAAATAAGGTCTAAATAGACCAATATTTCATGTATTTAGGGATTTTGTGAGTTTGGTGATCAAATGTGCAAGTATGCACTCTTGCTTCAGAAAATTGTCAATTTTTCCATATAATCTTTCAAGGAAAATTATTCAAATTGTAAATGGAAGTGAAAGACAACAGTCTAGAAGTTGTATTAGGGATGAAATAAAGGTGTTTGAGTGGTCTTAGGCATCTTGGACAACAAAGTTGCATAATGTTGCCTATTTAGCAAAAGTTGTCAATGCTAGCAATTTTTAAGACAAATGAAGGTCTTGGTGTGAAATTGATATTCTTCCATAAAGGAATTTTTCTACTTTCATTTGGTTCCCTTTGAAGAGGTTTTCATTGAACTTTGTGCTTGGAATTCATAAATTTCTAGAAACCGGGTTCTTGGACAATCAAGGGTTTGAGGGAAATTTATTGTCTTAGATAGCATCCCACCTATTGTGATCTCTATGACTCAGTGGGGTGACCATTTAGGATGTACTTATGATGTTCTTAGGAGTAGAGAAGAACAAGTTTAAATTTTCCTCATGAATGATGTTGGTTTAAGGGGAAATACCTTATTTTCTCATAGAAAATAATGGTGCAGACCTAAGAAAGAGGGGTGCAACATTGGTAGAGGGAAGATGAGGGTTCCTTAAGCTTAGGGGGACCTATTCAGAGGTGTATAGGTAGTTGGTTTTAATTGGGAAGTTGTGGAAGGTAGAGTTTTAGTAGGGAGGCCTAAAAACCCTTGTTTCCTAGGTTCTAGAGAGGGTTTTGAAACTTGTTCATGGAATGAGTACTTGGGGTCCTTGAACCTTGATAATTGTTAGTTTTGAAACCTAAGACAAGGATTTTTTCAGTCATGGAGGCCTGGTGGTGGGTTCTTGAGGGGGGCCCTTTGTAAAATTGGCTAATTTGGGCCCTAAAACAGTGAAATTTGTCATTTTGAGGAAAGTGTCTTAAAAGAGTAATATGTGGATTTTTTATATGTATCATACCACTGAAATGGATATCTATATAAATCATTTTTTTGACAGGTGTTTTGGGAGGTTTGTGAGAAAAATCTCTAAAATTGGTTTGTGAAGCCTACAAGGCAATTTTGGGTCAAAAGTGGCTTTTAGAAGAGTTTGTTTGATATTCCTTTTGTAGGTGGTTGAATGTCAAGATGCTGACATATTGAAGGTTTTGACACTCTTTTCTTGCATCAATTTCAATTTGGAGTCAGTTGATAGGTAACCCTGTTGTCCTGTTGAGTCAATTGAAGGTTGATGCCTTGGTTGGCATATTTGAGAGAAGCTATGTCAATTTGTATCCTGGGTTCCCACCACTCTGCATCAACCTAGTTCTAGGCACACAACATACTCCCCCAATGTATCTAACTTGTTTTGTAACTTCTTAACTAACTTATCTCTTGGCAACTTTGCCAAAAATGCATTTTTTTGAAAATGTCAAGCCAAATCTCCCCCGTAAACACCTAGAATGACTCAAATGAACTAAATACATATTAAGAGTGGGCTCATATAATTTTTTTAACATAGATCAAGATCTTGAGACTCAAAAACAACAAGAACCTTGTTCTTACCCATCTTCACATGCACCAAAAACCCTCCTTTTTACCCAAGAAACTAGTGGTTTATTGAAAAACACACATCCAACCCTCACACAATATTATGAATAATTCAAATAGGTCTAAAATGGTCTACAAAAACTCAATTCAATAAGAAACCACACTGCCCCAATGCAAAACACACTTTAGCATATCAAAACCACTCAAAATCTCATGGAAAACTCAAAATTTCACTCTAAGGCTTCATGCCCAACACCCTTTTAGACCTCCCTTGCACACAAATAGAATTCCCTCACCTATTTATTGATGCTATTCCTTCAAATATTCATAATAATTCTTCGCATCGATGTTTTCCTAAAGCCTAGACAACAACTTCTTGAATTGATAATTTTCATTCAATGGTGCTCCTGCACCATGTATTCTTCCATAGTTTTTATACATATATATGACATGAGTTGACATTTTGTATGATTGTCCATGCTAAAAATAAAATTATCTATCATGCCGAAGAAAAATATAAAGAGGAAACTAACAGATGAAGAGAAGGAAACCTTCAAAGAAAAGGAGAGAGTTCAGATGGTGGCATATCGTGAAAAGCAGAAATTGGGAATGATTGATGAAAACAAGCCAATTGAAGAGGAACCTCAACTGTCAAAAAGAGAAAAGGAATTGACAACAAAAAAGGCACGAATGCAAAAGCATCGTGGTAGGACAGATTTAGATACCATAGTTGGAGACACACCCTCTATGACAACGACAAGTGAATATGAAGGGACACCATTAAGCACAAGCGAATATGGAGGGACAACATCTACCAGAAGTGAATATGGAGGGACACCATCTACTGCAAGTGAATATGGAGGGACACCATCTACCGCAAGTGAATATTGTTGGACACCATCCAACACATCTCAATTTGAGAGTACATCATCCCTCGAATTTGATGAAGAAGGTATGCCATCATCCCCATGTGAACCTCAAGGTATGTCTTCTTCTCCACCCTCGATCGAAGGTACACAATCTAGCCAACCTCAATTAAATATTGATGAAATTTCTGATGTTGAGATGTATGTACCTGGGAGAACAACACCTATAATTTTGTGTAGAAATCAAAAGTATTTGATTAATATTGATGAGGATATTTTGCAACACATGGAAGGTAAGATTCCAACACACAATTGTAGAAGATATGCTGATAATATTTGGAAATTCTTCTTTGAAAGGCTAAATGAGACCGCAAGATGTCAAATATTTGTTGAAATGATGCGAGGTGTGAAGTATAGGAATATCATAAAGACTCTTGGGTTAAGAACATCGAATGCATCGAGTGAAGACACTATTGTGAAGAATCTAATGGATGCTTATGAGAGTGCGGGTAAGACCTCACACTCAAAGGATAGTAATGTCACCCGACGTGTCATTACATCGACTTTGGTAAGCTGTCAAACAAAGAGAGCTCATCTCATTAGAAAGATGAGTGAACAAATGAGAATTAGTAGAAAAACTTTATCAAGAGCCATTCACAGGCGGCAAAGAATTGAGGGCATTGATTCAAATCAATTATGGGAATTCTTGGGGAGACTGTCATGAAAAGATAAAGAAGTTGTTGAAGCCTTGAGAACACTAATTGAAGAGTATTGGAAGAATAACACACAAGGCCATCTCTGAGTCAAAGGGATGTGGTAAGAAGGAGAATTGGTTGTCGAAATCGTGAGCCACATCCAAAGCATTTTTTGGATATGACTCAAACCCAATTTTTTCATAAATTTGAAAATGATTATCCTCAAATTAGTATTTGTCAAAAATTGTTTGAAATTATTAAACCTTTTTATGTTAAGATAAATCACACATGCACTACTTTTTTTGTAGACTACATATTGAATTCTCTAATCATTATGATGTTTACTTTTCTATATGTTTAGATTTGCATACTAATGATGTTTTGCAAGATTGTGGCATAAAAGCCCCACCAAAATCACCAAGAGAGTTCTTATCAAAAATTTTATGTGAAATAGAGGATGGCCATATATTCTATAGGAGAACATGCTTGGATGGTTCATGCAAGTGTTGTGGTGGCTTCTAGCGTATGCCAGTATGCCAACATATGGAAAGCACAGATGAAGTGGGACAAAAACTAGTAGAGTTCGAGAAGAATAAAATAGTGGAATATGCTACAAAAGATGGGTCTCAAGCAAAAAGGTGTGATTTGGTTATTGAGAAGATTCCAATGTACCAGTTTATGTCCATTTTTTGTGACAATATACTATCTGAGTATGCATTGCATACCCATAGAGCCCGATGGTTGGACACGTAATTCAAGCTATGCAAGGAAACCTTTCTAGTTGGTAGCATAGTATTAGTGGTTGACTTTACAGAGAACTACACTCTACAACCACAACACGAGGTGCAATTATAGTATTACAACTCCACATAGGATTTGATATTTGTGCACATAGCATTCATTCATGCATCTGATAGTACAAATGACCAAAGGAAGGTATTGAGGGAGTACCACTTTTATATTAGTGATGATCGCACACATTCTCCAGAGTTCATGCAAGGTTGCTTCCAGATGTTCTAGAGTGGTTTGGCTCAAACGGGCATAGCATACGACTGACATATAATATGGTCGGATAACTATGCAACACAGTTCAAGAACTCACACATGTTCTACTAGTTGTATAGGATGCATGTCATTACATGTGTTCAACATATGTGGAACTTTTGTGAGGCTGGGCATGGAAAGGGGGAGCATGATGGTGTGGGAGCATGCATGAAAAAAGCATTAGCATGAGAAGAGTTAAAGTATATAGATAGTGCAAAGTTGAAAGATGCAAGATCAATCATTGAGTGGTGTAATGCTTTGATGGGTCCAGGTAATGAAGGTACGTCTTTAGTTTGTACATTTTTTTGGTTGATGGATGATACTAAAATTGCACCGTATGAGGACTATTGTACACTAACAAGATCGAGTGAGGTACACTCTTTCCTTAGCTCAAATTCAGGTTCATGGAGTATCGATACATGAAAGATGGCATGCTTTTGTTCTTCATGTACAATGCAAGCTTGGAATGATTGTGAGTCAGGGGAGTGGGTTGACAAATGGTTGACAAGTTATCTTAGCCCACTTCACACGTATCACCCTCTGATGGCATTGGAATTGACATAGATGGAATCATCAGTCGACTTTGACCATGTATCAAATCTTGTTCAACCAGGTGATATATCTACTTGCTTAGTTGTTGAAATTCCATATCGTTATCTTACTTTGTAGTGTATTTGTAATGTTGACTAATTTCAAGAGATTTGTTGCACATATCAATGCAGGGCATGTTTATGCAGTTATTGCAGATGAAGACAATGAAGAGGGAACAAACTATTACTTGTGTCATTGTGTTGAGGTGAAAAATAAATTGGAGGCCCTAGTTATAGATGGAGAAAATATCAAATACCCTACAGGCTTAGTTGTGGTTATTGGAATGTGGCTTAGAAGGTACCCACATTCGAGTGTTAAACATTGGCTATTTTAGGACTTTGAAATGCATCATAAGATTCTTCATTACTCGAGCCTTGTCGTGGCATCCAATGTTCATTTGACAAAATATGTGGATAGAAATTTGAACAAGACCTTGTGGAAGGTCCGTGAGTCTGACCATGAGGAAATACTTGACACAATAAAGAGTAGAGCAGACCCGGATGGTTCGTTGGATTAATTTGTTAATATATGCAGATTGGTTCTTATTAATTTATACTTGTATGCACATTAATTTATTTGATGCCAATGCTATCATCTTATTTTACTTTTCCTATTTTTAAGTAGCCTACTAAATAGTGATTGGTGTCCCCTTACAGAAAATGCAGATATATGAGTCATCCAAGAGAATGTCAGCCATAAAAGCAATGCAACATCCTTATTTTGATGATCTTGACAAATCTCAATCATGATTTTAAGCCATTAGAAAAGTGTGTGCAAATTTTGGTGAGGGAATTTCAAGTTATTAATTTGAAGTTAACCTTATCATGAGTAGCTATGATGTAGACATTATAAGAGCATCTCAAATTTGAACTTACTCTATTCATGAGAGGTGTTGTGTGCAATAGGTATCTTGGAACTCCCAGTGAAGATGTATGACAGGGAGTGACTAAGTTGTGAGACCTGCATGCCTATTTGTAAGTTCCTTCCATCTATTTTCATTTCATTTCCATTTTGGATGCTCTTTCTTTTTCTCTTTTACTTTGTGTAGTTGTAAGTAAACTACTAAAAATTGATTGATCTCTCATTGCAGAAAATGCTCATTTATGAGCCATCAAAGAGAATCTCATCCAAAAAAAAAATGCAAAATTCTCATTTTGATGATCTTGAAAAATCTCAATTCTGATTTCAAGCCATTATAAAAGAGCATGTGAAGCTTAGTGAGGGAATCTCAAGTTATTCAATTGAAGTTAACCTCATAATGAGCACGTATGATGTAGAGATTTACAGAGAATCTCAAATGTATGGTTGACATTCTAAAAGATCTGTGAAACAAAGTACCTAAGGCATTGTAATGAGATTTAATTGTAATGAAATTTACTCAAATACTGTAATTTTAGAGTTCATGTTTGGTGCAATAGCATCTTGTTCTCTAAATGCCTTCAATAGGAAAATTTGCAAAATTTGAAATTTGAAATGTAAACAATGTGAAAAAGGTCATGTGAAGGTCATATGTAATGTATTCAAAGTCTCAAAGAGGTCATAAGGTGATTAGATAAGTGATATAAAGCATGTAAGGTCAAGAAAAATGGAGATCTGTTGCAATCTTGAATATTTACAATCCATAAAATCCCTATTTTAGTGATTTTATGAGTTTTTCCAGTGTTCATTAACTTGTACGGCCTATGCAGTAGTTTAAGGCCTTAAATCTTGTTGATTAAGGTAGAATAGTGAAGTGTCTTTCATTTGAATCTATTTAGGAGGGTATCCATTGAGTTTATCATTAGTTTGAACTATTTTTTCTCAACTCGGTTTGTAAACCCTCAAGATTGGGGTTTTGAGAGTTTAGATAACCAATAATGACTACTCCACTGAATTTGATAGTTTATATTAGTGGAGTAAGTTAGTCTTAGGATGTTTTAGGTGTGTGTGTGTTTATTTGTGTAGGGGAATTCAAGAAACAAAGGTGGAGTTGCTGCTACATGGTTTTATGATGAATTTCCAAGTGAAAAGTGTGGCTCCAAGTGGTGTTTTGGGGAAAAATTCTCAAATGACTTCACAAAAAAATGACTGATCTAGATAGCTATTATTGAGTTACAACACATACTTCAAAATCACTAGTGACTGTCTTGGAACACGTGCATAAAAAATGACCTTCTTTGCTATCCTCATTAGGCTAACTAGGCCTAATTTTCAAAAGAACATACCTTTAAACATTTAAAAACCCCCAGAACTTGTTGGGGTAACAATTATCATGTATCCAAACCCTCAGATCCGCAATTTGTCTCAACAGAAACTCACTCCACCATGCCAAACCAAAACCCTTATTTTATGCTAGTATAAAGAGGGTTTATAGAAAGGAATGGTTCCACACCTTACCAAAACATGCCATTGCCTCATACCTTCTTAAAATCACCTGCAAAAACTCAAAATACAAGCACCCAACCTCTACATGCAATATTTTATCAAACCCTAGGGTGAAACCTTATTTTTCATGTCCTTTTCCATCAAAATCTAAAGGGGCAACACAGACCCCATAAAACTTATTCCCTTTCACTTAGAAGCTTCTCGTTTGATCCTAAAAGATTGAGTTGGGCCCCTCTGTTAAAAACTCTTGGTTTTGGCTATCTCAAAGTGGTTTTCCCACTGTGGCAGATTTTCACTTGATGGAAAAAGTGTCAAATGCAAGCAGTGCAAAGTTGCAAAGTGGTGCAACTTTCATTCTGCAACTCGTGTGACCAAGCGAACTATTCCAATGCATCTGTATAGGTATTTTTATGCTAGGAATGGTCCTCTTTTGCATCCAAACACGTGGAATCACTCTGAGCTACATTCAACCAGATCGATCCCTTAAGTGTCTAAATTGCTAAATAGTTGCAAACTTCAACATACTATTACTCATATATCGTGATGCTTAGAAACTTCTCGTCTAATCCTACAGGATCATGTTGAGACCCTCTACAAAATATCTCTCAATTTTGGCTATCTCAGAGTGTTTTTCTTGTGGCAGTAGATTTTCACTTGATAGAAAAAGTGTCAAATTCAAGCTGTGCAAAGTTGCAAAGTGGTGCAACTTCCCCTCTGCAAGTTGTGTGACCAAGTAGATTGTTCCAAAACATCCAAATAGGTATGTTTACACGAGGAATTTTCCTCTTTCACACCGAAACATGCGGAATCACTATGAGGTACGTTCAACCGAATCGATCCCTTAAGGGTCCAAAGTGCAAAATGGCTGCAAACTTCAACATACTATTACTCGGATACTGTGATTCTTAGAAACTTCTCATTTTATCTTATAGGATCACATTTGGCCCCTCTACAAAACCTCTCTTAGTTTTCACTATCTCAGAGTGGTTTTCTTGTGGCGACGGATTTTCACTTGATGGAAAAAGCGTCAAATTCAAGCAGTGCAAAGCTGCAAAGTAGTGTAACTTTCATTCTACAACTTGTGTGACCAAGTAGACTATTTCAGTGTGTCCAAATATGTATTTTTATGCTAGGCATGGTCCTCTTTCACACCCAAAAATGCGGAATCGCTCCGAGGTATGTTCCACCGGATCGATCCCTTAAGGGTCCAAAGTGCAAATTGGCTACAAACTTTAGCATGCTATTACTTGGATACCATGATGCTTAGAAACTTTTCACCTAATCCTACAGGATCATGTTGGGTCCCTCTATGAAAACCTCTCTCGATTTTGGCTATCTCGGAGTGGTTTTCCTGAGGCGACGGATTTTCACTTGATGGAAAAAGTGTCAAGTTCAAGTTGTGCAAAGTTGCAAAGTGGTACAACTTTGACTCTGCAACTTGTGTGACCAAGTGAACTGTTCCAATGTGTCTGAATAGGTATGTTTATGCTAGGCATGGTCTTATTTCACACTGAAACACATGGAATTGCTCTGAGCTATGTTCCACCAGATCGATCCCTTAAGGGTCCAAAGTACAAAATGACTGCAAACTTCAGCATGCTATTACTTAGATACTATGATGCTTAGAAAATTCTCATCTATCCTAAAATATCATATTGGGCCCCTCTACAAAAGAATCTCTCGGTTTTGGCTATCTCGGAGTGGTTTTCCCGTGGCGGCAGATTTTCACTTGATGGAAAAAGTGTCAAATTCAAGCTGTGCAAAGTTGCAAAGTGGTGCAACTTTTGGTCTGCAACTCGTGTGACCAAGCAGACAATTCCAATGCATCTTAATAGGTATTTTTACAATAGACATGGTCCTCTTGTGCATCGAAACACGCGGAATCGCTCCGAACTACATTCCACCGGATCAATCCCTTAAGGGTCCAAAGTGCAAAATGACTCCAAACTTAAACATGTTATTACTCGAATACCGTGACACTTAGGAAATTCTCGTCGGATCCTACAGGATCATATTGGGCCCCTCTATAAAAACCTCTGTCGGTTTTGGCTATCTCAAAGTGGTTTTCCTGTAGCGGTGGATTTTCACTTGATGGAAAAAGTGTCAAATGCAAGTAGTGCAAAGTTGCAAAGTGGTGCAACTTTCATTCTACAACTCGTGTGACCAAATGAACTGTTCCAATGCATCCAAATAGGTATTTTTACGCTAGGCATGGTCCTTCTCACACCCAAACACACTGAATCACTTTGAGCTACATTCAATTGAATCGATCCCTTATGGGTTCAAAGTGCAAAAGGGAAGCAAATTTTGACGAGATATTACTCAAAAATCGTGATGCTTACAACTTCTTCGTCTGAGCCTATGGGATCACGTTGGGCCCCTCTATAGTAACCTCTCTCGGTTTTTGTTATCTCAGAGTCATTTTCTTGTGGTGTCTAGTTTTCACTTGATTGAAAAAGTGTCAAATTGAAGTAGTGTAAAGTTGCAAAGTGGTGCAACTTTCAATTTTCAATTTGTGTGACCAAAGTAACTACTCCAATGCATCCCAATAGATAGGTTTACGCTAGGCATGGTCCTCTTTCACACCCAAACATGCAGAATTGATCCGAGTTATGTTCAACTAGCTTGGTCAATAGGTTGTTGTGGGTATTTTCAGCATGCTTTATCTTGAATAAGGTCAATTAAGACCATTAGGTATATTTTAGGGTGAGTTTTGGGTCTAGCGATAAAAAATGTGAAAATTTCAATCTTGCACTAGAAGTTGTCTTTGTAGCCTTTGAAGGAAAATTTGTGAATTTGTATATGACTGTGCAAGAATGGAGTTTTGTTGATGTAATAAGGATATTTCTAAGCCATTTGTGTGGGTTTAGAGGTCATTAGTTGTAGTCATTAGGTTGGAGGAGTCTAAAGTTTCAAATTTATAAGTTTCTTATAGCAACAAATTTGAAATGCAACGGTTACTTGCTTTGAAAGTTGGTTTTTAGCTAGTTGAGGGCATCAATTAGTTAGATAAGGGTGTAAAAAAATATGTAAAGCCTTGAGAGGCTTAAATGGAGGTTGTTGTTGAACTTTTGGTGAAGATCTAATAAGAATTATTCACATTGTTCTCTATTTTTCTATTTTTGGATACAAACTTGTTGATCTCGTACTTGGTATGGCCTATAGCTTTCTTGTACGGTCCCAAGGCTGAGATGGATTGAAAGAGGGCCGAGTTGTATTTATTTTGGCGGTGGTTTGGTGCAAAACAATAAAGGAATAGGATATTTCTTATCATTTTTCTGCAAGTGGTCTGAAACCCTCAAAAACCAGGGTTTTGAGTGAAATTCCCTTATATCTTCCATGTCCACCATGTGCTAAGGCTAGATCTGGGTGGAATGGAAGAGCAACATATATATTTTGATTCCATGTTGGTTTCAGAGAATAGATTGAAGGTGGGAGAGAGATCTTTGGAATTCTAGGCTTGACATCTCTATGTGACGGGCCTGATTTTGTGTAAAATTTGATTTTTGATTGTTTTCATAAGGTTTTTGTGACAAGGGTTCTTGGGAGCATTTTATATGTTGTAAGAACTTATTTGTGGCTGAGGGGTGTTGGGGTGAGCCAAGGTACTTGATTCCTTGTGTGGAGTAGCCTAATTAGGCCTACCTTGTAGCATTCTATTTTGGCTTGTCATGGCTTTGTCTTTTTTTGTCAAGACATGGGCCTTTGAAGACTTGTGGGAATTAGTATAAGATGCCTAGAACCAGTGTTGTTGGTCTAGTTAATGCCTTTTGAGTGGTTCTTGTGTTGGATGTCCTAGTTTGTTAGGTTGCAAGGAATAAGTGGCCTAGTTTGTAAGCAATAGGTTAGAGGTGGTTCCCAAGCATAAGGTGAGTTGTGTTGAGTTGGGTTGGTCATGTTGGGAGGTTTCCAAGTCTGCTCCAAGTTCTAGTCATGTTTGGTTTGATAGATTCCATGGTTGGGTAGTTGAGTTACCCTGTTGAGTCAAGTGAATGTTGGAGTCTTAGTGGGCATATTTGAGAGAAGTTGTGTCAAAGCACAACTTGGTTGAGCCACTATGCATCACCAATGGTGCTTTGCAATTGGAAGAGTGATTGAGAGTGTGTTGCTTTGTTAAAAAGACCCATTCGGGGGTCTAGGACAACATTGAGTCTATCTCGTATTTGTATTATAAATTATAACTTGCTTTCTCCCGAGTCCATTTCGTATACAAGAAATAATATTGCAAAAAGTTGACATATAAATATTTCGATGTGTTTATATGGTGATGCATCAAGAACATATTGGAATCTTTTTATGAATCATTTCATAGAATACCAATTGAAAACATGTTTTTTTCTTTTAGATAAAGTTGTTTAGCATCAATCAATTAATATTCAAGACAAACCATGAAGGACAAAAATGATCAATGCTAGGGCTAGCCAATTAATAATTATACATGTGAATAAGTCAACCATGTACAGGGTATTTGTAGGATCATCATGAAAAAAATAGGCCCTTAAGTGGCAATGAAAATTCAGAAAAATTAGAGTTAGGCAACTTGACGTAAAAATTTGAATAAGTTATCTATATTATTTAAAAAATATGTAAGAATAGAATATGTGGAAAATTGAATGTAGTTTCTAAAATACTAGGTTTATTTTTCTAAAAAAAAATCTAATTGGTGAAAATTTGAAATTTCAATGCAGTAGTACTTAAATTTCAGGGAAAAAATAAGAAGTAGGTGTCTGTCCGACCACCCTAACCATAATAAAATGATATTATTTTTTTATAAGATTTTAGATATAAGTAGAGGAATCATGTTCGAATGTGATGCATATTTTTTTGTAATTTTTTTCCAAGTAAATAATTAATTATGATTTTTTTATAACAGCTTTTAAAAAATATAAAAACTCGTATGTCTGACCACCTTAACTTGGTCAAAACTTCATGAAATTCATTTTTTTTTTAACCTATAGTATGTGAAGCATATAATGTGACGCATGTTTTGGATTCAAAAAATGTGATACTGTTTGAAAGCTATAGATGTTTTTCAATCAGGCTATCAATTAGGACTTTAGTCGTAATTCTAATAGAAAATGAATAATAATTATTTATTAGATTCAAAGGAAAGTATAATTTATATTGGTGGAAAGCTGAGAAGCTCCTTTACAAACCTTTTTATTTTCATCAATTTTGGGTAAAAAAAAGTCGTCAGCCACATGGGCGAAGTCTGGAAAAGAAAGGTAAGTTGTTAAACATTTTTTTCGTGTTGACTTCTTAGGATTGGCAAGTCTGAACCAAATTCCAAAGCAAGCTCGAGCCTAACGCATTAAATTTTATGTCAACATATCGAATATCCAATTTGAATCCGATATCTGATATGTTTTAGATATGAGTTTAAAAAATGTTATACAATTTATAATATATGATTTAAAAAATGCAATAAATTTTATAATTTAATATATAATATACAATATAGTTTATAATGTAATATATAATATACAATTTATGATAATCGGTACCGAATTATGTATTTAATATATAATATATTATATTATTATGTATAATATTTAAATATTATATCTTTTCCTCTCTCTCTCTCTCTCCATCTCTCTCTCCCAAGTCTCTCACTCAATCACTCCTATCTCTATCCTCTCTCTCTCTCTCCCTATCCCTCTCTCCCTCTCCCTCTCTCCCTCTCCCTCTCTCCCTCAACCCTAAATCCCCTCTCTCTCCCTCTCCCCCTCTCTCCCTCCCACTCTCCCTCTCTCCCTCTCTCCTTTCCACTCTCCCTCTCCTCTCACTCTCCCAGTCTCCCTCTCTCCCTCTCCCTCTCTCCCTCAACCCTAAAACCTCTCTCTCTCTCTCCCTCTCTCTCTCTCCCTCTCCAACTCTCCCTCTGCCCCCCTCTCTCCCTTAACCCTAAACCCCCTCTCTCTCCCTCTCTCCCTCTCTCCCTCCCACTCCCTCTCTCCTTCCCTCTCTCCCTCTCCTTCTATCACTCTCCCACTCTCCTTCTCCCTCTCTCCATCAACCCTCAACCCTCTCTCTTTCCATCTCTCCTCTCTCTCTCCCCCTCTCCTCTCTCCCTCAACCTAAAACCTATCTCTCTCTCTCCCTCTCCCTCTCCCTCTCCCTCTCTCCCTCAACCTAAACTCTCTCTCTCCCTCTCTCCCTCTCTCCCTCCCACCCTCCCTCTCCTTCTCTCACTCTCCCACTCTCCCTCTCTCCCTCCCACTCTCCTACTCTCTACCATTAACCCTTAGGTCTATGTGGGCACAAATCGGATATCTAATCTAAATTGGATATCCAATTTTTAAAACTCTGATGTGTAGAGCTAAAATCTTACCATTGCAAAACATTTTAAAATGTTTTCCAAATAACATATTTGACTATATCGGATATCAAATTTGTGGGCCATAGAAAAACCCCATGTGTGCCATTTTTGTGCATTCCAACGGACCCTACATTTTGTTTGCAACACTTTGCAAGCGAAAAAAGCGCGGTTTTAGACGGGAAGAGACAAAGATCAACTTTTCGGAGCATCTTCTACTCAAATTTGTCATAAGCAATGATTTTTTAGCATCTTTTATGAGGTATAACGGGGAGCAGCAGTCGTCAAAAGAAAAAATGTAAGAGAAAGCTTACAAAAGAACAAATTGAAGAATATAGACAAAGAGATAGAGAAGGTCATAGGAAGAGAAGAAAATGTATGTTAAATATTGGTGAACCTGAGCCCTATGGTCTTTCAAGTGAAGAGGAAATTGAATATGTTCAAGGTGAAAATGTAGAACATGATATTGAAATTGGGAATGAAAATGTTCAAATTGATATTGAAAATGTTCAAGGTTAAAATGTTGGAATTGAAGATGTTGAACATGATATTCAAATTAGGAATGAAAATATTGAAATTGATAATGAAAATGTTCAAGGTGAAAATGTTGGAATTGAAGATGTTGAACATGATATTTAAATTGGAAATGAAATTATTCAAATTGATATTGAAAATGTTCAAGGTGAAAATGTTGGAAATGAAGATGTTGAACATAATATTGAAGCAAGTGTAAATTATGTTACACTAGATTACATGAGAAATGAAGAACCTTGTGTGGAAGAAAGACATATTCCAAATTCAAGACCTTCAAGAACCCCTAAATGGTTACTTGAAATTGATGATAACATTATAAACAACTTTGAAGGTAAGAGGTACACACGAACTATTCAGTTGTGGGATAGAAGACTATTAAACCAATTTTAGTGATAAGACATTGACCGAGCAATGCAAAAATTTTGTACAATTGCTAAAGATGCAAAAGATGAGACCTTTGCTAGCCAAATTGAAGATTCATGTGAACAAGAAGACCGAAAAAATTCTATTATTGTCAAGGATATTTTTAATGCTCTCAAGTCTATTGGAAAAAATAACAAGGAAAAATATAAGAGAGCTACTCAAAGAGTCATTACAACTACCCTAGTAAGCCATCAATTGAAAATGGCTCACTTTATGAGACAAACTTGTATTGATTTTGACGTAAATCATAAAACTTTGGATACAACACTTGCAAGAAGAGAAAGAATAGATGATCATCTTCAAAATGATACATGGAATTTTGTCGGGAGGCTTCCACGTGTTGATAAGAAGCTAACCGATAATGTAAAGAAGAAAATTCAATAATTTTGGCATGATAACTCTAGAGTATCACCCAATGCAAAGGATGTTTTAAAGTTAGGAATTGGCAATTGAGACCATACACCGCATCCTAAACATTTCTTGGAATCAAGCCAAACAATGTTGTTCAACAAATTTATTGAAACACATCCAAATATGGAAATCTCGTAAAGGAATTTTGAAGGTTTGAAGCCATTTTATTGTGTGCCTCTTAAGATTCGTAATACTTGTTGTTGCAAATACCATGTGGAGTTTTCAATGTACCATGAACTATTATTCTATATCCAATCTACTTTGCATACTAATGAAATGTTGTAGGAGTGTAGTACAATGCATCTTCCGAAATCATCAAGGGAATTGATAGATCTATTTTTATGTTCTAGAGATGATGGTTCCTTTTTCTATAGAAATGATTGTTTAAATGCGAAGTGCTCACAATGTGGTGGCTTGTCAAAGTTTTTTCAATGTTTTCATGAGGGTTCCGAACATGAATTTGGAAAGAAGCTTGTTGAGAAAAAGAGATATGAGATAGTCAAATATACTTTGCAGAGTGGAGGTGAAGGTTCTAGATGCGAGTTGGTTACAAAAGAATGCAGTGTTGCTGATTTTATTTCAGATTTTATTTCAGATTCTTTTCTACAAGTATGCAATGCATAGTCAAAGGTCTCAATGGTTGGATAAAAAATTCAGGAGGTGTAAGGACTCTTTTCTGATTGGCACTATTATATCAGTGGTTGATTTTTCAAAAAAATACACATTGCAACCACAAAATGAGGTACAATCTTAGTATTACAATTCCATTCAAATTACTATTTTTTTCCACATAACATTTAGACATGCACCTGATATTATAGAGGAGGATCAAAAGATAATCAAAGAGTATCATTCTTATATGAGTGATGATAGATCTCACTCGTTTGAGTATGTCCAACATTGTTTCGAGAATTTTTTTGAGTTCTTGTAGGAGCATGATATAGCACTGGGCTGACATCTCATTCGGTTAGATAACTACACAGGTCAATTCAAGAATGCTCGTATATTTTATTGGTTGAGTAGAATGCATGTAGAGAGGGGTGTACCTAATATTTGGAGTTTTTTTGAAGCTGGGCATGGGAAAGGGGAGCATGATGGAGCAAGTGCATGTGTAAAGAGAGCTCTAGTTAAGGAGCAATTGAAGATTTTAGGAGCAAAAATTAGTGATGCATGTTCTATTGTTGATTGGTGTAGTTCAACATTGTCACAGGGAGGGACACTTGATTCAACAGTGTGTAGATTCTTTTGGTTGGTTGAGGAGGGTACAATGAGAGACAGATTGGATTGTCATACAATCAAAGATTCTTCAAAGGTGCATTCATTTCGAAACTCAGATGCAAGCACATGGACCATTTGGACATGAAAGTTGGCTTGTTTTTGTCAGAGTTGTATTCAGTACGAGTGGGATCAATGCGAGTCAAGTGAGTGGGTGGATACATGGGTTCCACAGTATCTAACTCCTTTATCTCAAACTATATCCATAACAAATGACACAATGGAAAGTTCACTTGATTACGATAGGCTTTCAGATCTACTACAACCAGGACATGTTTTTGTAGTTGTTGCACTGTAGGGGAATGAAGAGAGATCAAAATATTGGTTGGATCGCGATGTGTGTAGGTAAAGCACAAGCTAACACAATTGATGGAAGATGATGATGTTTTGTGTATCCTACAAGTTCAGTTGTGGTTGCAGGAACTTGGTTGCGAACATACATGATTAGAAAGAATGGCATAGTTGCATTTGAAGACTACGAGAAACACAAAACCATTCTCATGTATTCACACCTTGTTATAGCAACAAATGTTAAGTTGTTGAACCATCATGCCAAACCAAAGACAAAACAACTATGGACACTTAGTAATGCTGATCATGAAGCAATATTGGATACTCTTAAGCAAAGAGATGACCCTTCAGGCACACCTGAATATCATATTCAAGAATGGAAGGTACAATTCTTAGGTTCATTATTCTTAAGTTCATTAGTGTTATTTATTTAATACTGATACTTTGTATACTATTGCAATGCAGGTGTCTTTAATAGTGATATTTTGTATGTACTTTTGGGATATTTTTGGCACGATTGATCATGGACCTGCTGCAACAATAGCCAGCTTCGATCCTTTTGGAGATGCATGCAACAAATTACAATAATATAGATTGGTTATTCAAAGTGTCTTTTATAGTTTGCATTACCATCTCATCATCAATTAGATCATTTAGAATAATATAGATTGGTTATTCTAAGCATCTTTTATAGATTGTATTACCAATTCATCATCATTCAGGTTGTTTAGATTAATATAGATTTGTTAGTCTAAGAATCTTTTCTGTTGTGACAATATAGATTTATCATTTGACAACTTTTGCGATATTCCTGGCATGATTGATCATGGACCTTCTGCAACAATAGGAAACTTTTATCCTTTCGAAGAGGTATGCGACAAATTACAATAATATAGATTTGTTATTCTAAGAATCTTTTCTATTGTATGTAGTTTAACTGCTACCTAGATGGTTTGTATAGGTGCTTGTCACTCCAAAACGTCAAGATACTACTCTTGTGGAAGACCATGCCTTGAATGCCTCCAAGAGGAAAATTTTGTAAAATTTGAATTTTGAAATGTGAAACAATTTAAAAAGGTCATAACTGTGTATGGGCATAATCTATATCCAGTGATGTTTTTTGAAATATGGGTCAAATGTCTAGCATTGTATAAAGGGTATGTTTAAAATTTAAAGAGATTTTTGTACTTAATCGAGCTACAACCGAAGGTTTTCTTCCTAGTTCTTTTATGTCGATATGCTCATTTGAACCAGGTTTTGTAATATCTCCTATTTATATATAATAAATTACAGTGGCTTGCCACTTTTTCCAAAAATAAAAATGTAAAAAGTTCATGTGAAGGTCATTTCCCATGTAATTGATTCTTTGATCTAGCAAATTCGAAACAAGGTATTTGGGTGTGCATGATGTTCAAGTTGATTGGGTAAGAGTTTTTTGATGCAAGAGCTAGGTGGCTTTAAACAACACAATTACAATTAAAGATTATTTAAACTCCAATTTGATCGTCAAAACCAAACTTGGGTGCAACTTCACTCCCCAAACCTTGCCACACCCTATAAACTCATCAAACACATCTATTAAGACTTGTATAAGCTTGATCCAACCTTAAATATTGCTGCCCCCATATTTCGTTGACATTAGCATTTTGTAACCACCATTTTTCACCTAATTTCACTCATTTTTGCCATGCATGGCAACACACCAACTCAACCACAGACCTTTCTAGCTCTTTAAACCCACATATTCACCTTATGTAGTCCTAATAACATCTACCATGGCCATACCATTGAGGTACATACTGTACAATAGATGGTATGGCCTTTTACCACTTTGAACTCTTAAGGGAAATCGCCAGTCCAATGTAGCTCAGAGTGATTCGGTGTATTTGGGTGAAAAAGAGGACCATCCCTAGCATAAAAATACCCATACAGACATGTTGGAACAGTCTGTTTGGTCGTACGAGTTAGAGAATGAAAGTTGCACCACTTTGCAACTTTACATTGCTTGCATCTGACAACTTTTCCTTGAACTGAAAACTCATCACCACGGGAAAACACCTCCGAGATAGCAAAAACTAAGAGAGGTTATTGTAGATGCTCCCAACACGATCCCATAGCCTCATATAGAGTGTCTGTAAGCATCACGGTTTCTGAGAAATAGCCCTTGAAAGATTGCTTCCTTTTAGCACTTTGGACTCTTAAGGGAAATCGTCGGTCCAATGTAGCTCAAAATGATTTGGCATATTTGGGTACAAAAGAGTACCATAAGTAGTGTAAACATACCCATCCAGAAGTGTTGGAACAGTCCGTTTGGTCATATGAGTTGGAGAATGAAAGTTGCACCACTTTGCAACTTTACACTGCTTGCATTTGACAACTTTTGCCTCAACTGAAAACTCATCACCACGAGAAAACGCCTCTGAGATAGGAAAAAACGAGAGATGTTATTGTAGATGGTCCCAACATGATCCCATATCCTTAGAAGAAGATTCTGTAAGTTGCACGATTTCTGAGAAATAGCCCTTCGAAGATTGCTTCCTTTTAGCACTTTGGACTCTTAATGAAAATCGTCAGTCCAATGTAGCTCAGAGTGATTCGATGTATTTGGGTACAAAAGAGGACCATCCCTAGTGCAAACGTACTCATCTGGACGTGTTGGAATAGTCTGTTTGGTTGTAAGAGTTGGAGAATGAAAGTTGCACCACTTTGCAACTTTACACTGCTTACATCTGACAACTTTTCCCTCAACTGAAAACTCATCACCATGGGAAAACGCCTCCGAAGTAGAAAAAACTGAGAGAGGTTATTGTAGATGGTCCCAACATGATCCCATAGCCTCAAATAGAGAGTATGTAAGCATCATGGTTTTTGAGTAACAGTCCATCAAAGATTGTTTCCCTTCTACACTTTGGACTCTTAAGGGATTTCGCCAATTGAACATAGCTCAGACTGCTTTGCCCTGTTTGGGTACGAAAGGGAACCATATCTGACCTAAAAATACCCATTTGGACATGATGGAACAATTGGTTTGGGCATACGAGTTGTAGAACAAGATTTATTGATGCCCTTACAAGTAGTTTTCAGCCTCCAACCGAACTCCAACATTGATTTTTGTACGAAAAAAAGGCATGAGACCATAGCTTGTTGTGAAAAACTAGTCAAACACCTTTATTTCACCCCTACCACAACTTATAGACTCCTATCTTGCACTTCCCTTTACAATTTTAATAATTTTCCTTCAAAAGACTACATGGCAATTTTGACAATTTTGAAGCAAGAATGCATTTTTGGCATATTGGACCCCTAGCCTCAAAACTTCAACTTAATACACCTTAAATGGTATTCATTGACTTTATTTAGCATAAATATATCACACTTAACCTCTCAACCTATCAACCTTCAAATGTGTAATCTTGCAAATAGTAGATTAGGTGGGAAACTAGAGAGGAAGAGTTGATGGTGAGTGGCCTAGTGAAGGCTAGAGAAGAAGAGTTTGAGGAATATGGTGTTAGGATAGGGGATTGTACTTGGTTGTCATATTTGGTTGTGTGGCAGATATATGCTACTATGGGAATGGTTCTAATCATAAAGATCCTAAGAAATATTGTGAAGAGAAGAGTTGAAGGGTAGAGATACATGTCTAGTCGACAAAAGCTTATGAAAGAGCATGAAATAGAGATACTAATGTATGGATGTTAGCTTTGTGTAATGAATTTTTGTGTGTAGGTTTCAAATCTTGGGAAACACCATTTTCAAGTGTCAATGAAGACAAATATCAGCAAAAAGATCCATTTGAGAAGGATCAAGCATGCCAAGACCAAGACAATGCAAAGCATGAAGGGTACAAAATCCCTCGAATGAAGATTTCCATGCAAGTGACCTGGAGCAGGTTTGAAGGGATTGTGAAGAAGATAGGAGTAGACCTATGGAGTGATTTATGGGGCATAAATCATTTGTACCTGGGGAGTATGGTGTAGGAGTACCTAAAACATGTAAGATTTCATGAATTGACAAGGCCATTCCTCCATTTGTATAAGCTGTACCTCAGAGGAATGGGCATGAATTAGATAGAGGTAGGTGTAGGAACAATTTTTTAGGGGTGATAAAGGGATTAGAGTGGTTTGAGAAGGCTACCGTGTTAAGAAACATATATTTTTATGCCTTTTGAGTAAGGCTAGAGAGTGAGTTTTGGAGAAGTTGAATGAAAATAGGTTGGAACTTGTTAGAAACTATTGGAAAAGGTATATTTAATGGTGTTTAAGAGGTCTAAGTGATTAAGAGTAACCCAAGAAGAGTAAAAGTGTGAAACCCTAGTTGGAAGGGGAAAAAATAAGGGGAAATTGGTGATTTTACAAAGAAAGTGTAAGCCAAATTATGGGACAACATAATACAATGATGTTTTAAGTTTAAGCAGACAAAATCAAGAGGGAATGAATTGGTTTTAGGATTGAGTGAGGTCAGAGCATACAAGTTCCAATAAGCCCCACCAACAAGCCAGTGAACTGTTTGATAAAAAAATTTGGTAGACATGTATGAAAAATATGGTAGCATAGACAAGGCAGTGGACTATTTGAAAAAAAGCCTCAAAGAAATGTGGTCTCATAGAATTCCATGACAAGAAAATGCAATTGAGAGCTGCTCCTAGTTTTTAGTTATGCAATGTGAAGTAACTGCATAACTGCTTAGGTTGACTATGTAGAAACTATATTGTAATTGAAATTTTTTCATCTATCAACATCTAGTTGTTAGTTATGCAATGTGAAGTAATGATTTGAGTTTGAAAGATGTGCAATGCAATGTAATCAGTGATATAAATATAAACTATATAATATAACCATTCTTTTTTATGCTATTGTACATTGACATTTAACCATTGCTCAAGATAAAAATTTCAAAGAGTTTAATCATGCACATGAGGAACAAATTAAATTTCGATTGTCAACTTTTATATATCAAATTATCCAATAATCAAGTGTATGTCCATATACAAAAACGACATCGATGCCAACTCAAACAAAGTTTTACAAAATGTGGCATATGCCATCTCAATATCTATTCAAAATTTACATGCCAAAATGTCTATCTCATCCTAAACTACTAGTGGATCATCAAAATGGAGCCTCTTTGAAGCACTTGTTGGCTTTGAAGGTAGCTGCACAAGAAAAATTCAAACCACAATTGAGATTAGTTATACTATATAGTTTAAAATTAAATAATTAACATCAAAATCAATATATGTTGAATTTTAATTGAACTCTAAAATTGAAATCTTGATTACCTGAAATATACGTCTCTTCAAAGGGTCAAGAGTGCTAGAATATACCAAACCAAAATTTGAAATTCCAATATATATATGTGAACAAAAAAATAAAATTGATCCAAGTTAGCATACGATTATTTGTAATAGGAACATATTTACCAAACAAAAAATAAAATAAACACAGACCTCTTTAGGTTGATCTTTTTCTTTATCTCCTTCAGGTGTTTCAACAACTCCTCCTTGAGGTGTTTCAACACCTACTCCTTGAGATTTTCCAATACCTACTCCTTCAGGCGTCATGTCACTTGTCAACAACAATGTATAGCTCATAATTGCCTGTACATAAAAATGACAAGTACATATGAAACTACCAATCTATGTCAATGTATGTATAATCAATATAAGATCTTAAAATCTTAATTTAAACCAATTTGAGTTTAGTTACCTTCCCCTTATGTAACTTTATGCCTCCATAGTCTGGACAAGGCTACACCTCACTCGCACTACGTATTTCCTACAAGAAGAAAATAAGATAAACATATAAGTTACTATATAATTTCATTAATGACAATTCAAATGGCAAGCAAGTATATAATAAAAAATGTAAATGAGTGAGTGCGAAAATATATACTATGTGCATGTCGAGGCCAAATGAAATGGCCCTAAGGGTGCTTTCAGTCACCCGTGTGAGCTCCTCCTCAGAAATCAACTATTAAATAGACTATGTAAATAAATATTATTACTTGATACTATCTCTTATTAATATTCATTTAAAAACAAATGCAAGTTATGAATTTACAACGTAAATCTTACCTGTGTCACTATTTCAACATCCCCCTCTCTAGCAGGAGAGGACTCTATAGGGTGTGCTCCACTCCCCTGCGATTGATCTATAATGTCCACATCATGGAGGTCATAATCAAAAGTGTCCAAGGGATGCTCAGCGGGTTGTACAAGAGGACCCAAGCATATATGGTGGCACATAGTGCAAGTATGTGGCACACAAATATGTGGACCTAAGGAGGATGATGCAGCAACACTCGAGCCTTCTCCAACATCACTAGAATGTGGCTGAGCTACTATAGAAGCATGTGAAACCAAATGACCACTCAAAGAGTGAATAGCCTGAATAGTCTGTGTGGCTGCATCCTAGATAATCTCTCGATGATATACTGGAGGTAGTGGAGGAAGGGGAGAAGGGGGAACATATGGGTGTAGGACTACTCTAACTGCCCCTGGTCTATCCTGGGGCATACCTCCACTAACACCCTGGAAGGGTTTAATGTCAAAGTAATTGACATGATACCCTAACACAAACTCAACATATAATTTTTTAATATAGTAAAATGGTATATTAGAATTTTTATTCGGTGGTTTATCAAAAACCATACACCAACAATCCCAAAATTTATCTACAATGTCCCTATTCATGCACCATTTTATAGAATTTTTTGGTTTATTAACATTAACTGGCAAACTGGTGCGGGGGTTAACAAATAAAGAGGCTATTTGGGCTTTGGTTATTTGGAGTTCTTTCACATCATCGTAAGACAATCCACATGCATAATATTCCCTCATGTCTTCTTGCCATGAATGAAAGGCATTATGTTGGGTGGAGAGGTTTCTATATTTTTAATTATTTCCTTCAATGTGTTTGTCATCTCAGATAATCGAGGGTTTATCTTATAAACTTCACAAATGCCCCTCAATTGCACCAATTTTTCACCTATTAAGTCTTCAATTGGTGGCTACGGAGGTGGTGGAGCGTTTGGCATTTGTGCATTTTCATTCTCAGCCATAATACCTGATTAAAGTTAAAAACTAATTAATCTAATTGAAATTACACAATATAAATGAAATTATTGTTAAAAAACCCTAGTTTTTAATAAAAATCCCAAAAAAACCCTACTTTTTCACAAAAATCCACAACAAACTCTAGTTTTTGATAAAAATACATCAACAACACTAGTTTTTAATCAAAATCCATTTAAAAATATTAATTTTTAATAAAAATTCATTGTAAACTCTAGTTTTTAATAAAAATAAATAAAAAGCCCTACTTTTGAAAAAAATTCATAAAAACTACTTAAAATTACAAAAATCTAATTGAAAAATATTTTAAAACATTTAAAAAACTAAAAACTTACCTTTCAAATTAGATATCTGGTGAAAATGGATATCTGATATCTACTTCTCCCTATGCGCCCACATTCAAAATGTCTTAAATGACTTAAAAAGGCTGCTACTTTTTATTTATATGCACAACTCAAATCAGATATCCGATTTGGATCGGATATCTGATTTGTAAAATATAGGTTTGGGCATTGCTTTGGAGCAATGTACTAACACCCAAGCCTAAAAAAACTCAACTTGACATTTCCGCGTTTTTGAGTCAATCCAAAATGTATTTTTTTTCCCATTGCCACTTTTTGGCCGATCATGATCCTGCACATACCCTACATGTGAATAAGGGAAGCACAAGTACTCAAAAAAATGTAAGCCTCAAGAGGTATACACACGAATACATAGTATACACAAATTAATACAAAGTATATGCACGAATACAAGGTATATGCATGAAGACATGTAAGCCACAAAGTATACATTGGAACACACATAAGTCACAAAGTATACATGTAAGTTGTAAAGTATACACTTGAATACACATAACTCATATCTATTAAATCAATTTAGAATGCAAATATGGACACCATCGATAAAAGATATTTTTATTAACCAAATAGCCATGTAGGCATACATCAATATATGTCAATATAAGTATGAAATATATGTACAAAATAGCCATATAGGCTTACGAGAATGCCATATAGGCATACAATGTCAAATATGTCCAATAAAAAATATGTACAAAACTGCCATGTAGGCATACAACAAAGGGCTCTGGAATCAAAAGTAATTGCTCTCCATGCTTTGGAAATAAATTCTTTCCCTTTCCTTTTCGATTGAATGGTGATAGGTCTATCACTCATTTTTGCTGTGCTCGAGGAGTGCTCCTACTCCTCCTCCTAGGGTTTAGTTCATGGTGAAGTTTTAACTATTATCATAAGAAGTAAAGACATGAATAAATAGAAATTACATTATTAAAAATGATATATTTGACAAAATAATCACTTACTTCCATCTCACGATCTCTCTCCATGAGGGAAATATTCTCACGCCCATGCTTAGGCGTGCTCAAGCCCTATATAAACCATACAAATAGAAATTAAACTACGTGAATCAATAATGGTTTGATTTTTCACTAACCAACATCTATAACAATGAATGCAAATTGAAATTTACTAATTTTCCTCATACCTCCCCTGTTAGAGCCATCAAGGATTGTAGAGTAGATGACACACCAATCTCCATTGCTCTTGTCACATTCGGAGGTGTTTCAGCTTGCAACATCTGAAAATAAAATAACAAATTATTTAGCGTAATCAACGATGTGCATATAATCTACACAAATCTATTAAGTACAATTCATTAGTTAAACTATTTTTTCTATTACCTCCATGTAGGTTTGAGTAAATCCACTGCAACTGGGAGGTGTTCCCTCGAAACCTCCAATATTAACCTGTTCAACATCCAAAATCACATATTAAAATACCATTCGTAAAACAATGCTATTAACATGTAATAAATTTATAATTGTTTACTAGTTACATACACCAGTGATAGGTGTACTGTAAAAATAAGTAGGTGGGGGGCCAATGTATCTAGTCTCAACACTATGACCCTGCAATTTTATTAAAATCATAAAACATTTTTAGTTAATCTTGCATTTCAAAATCAAAATTTAATAAATTAAATTCAATGAACATGCTAAATTTTACCTAACTATCAATGTCATATGCCTCATGCAATATGTCAGTTGCCCTCTCCATCTCCATAGCTGCAGACGAATCCTACGTAGCAGCCTCCTGAGTGTCGGTGGGGTCATATGAACAAGTCGTCCCACAAGATTGACACACATGGGTTTTTAGGCCACCACTCGAAGACTCCCCTAGATGGCGTTGTAGAATAGGGCTAGCATGATGGATGACAGTCTGGGTCAAAGTGTTGATCACCTGCAATGTCTCTACGTCAGCAGTTTCCTTCTCGATAGAAGGCATAACAACATGCTCATGAGGTTGCCTAGCAAGAGCTCATCTACCTTGCCGCGTAGGATCTGGCTATGCACCGGGTCTATCCTGAGCTGACCCCACACCTCTCCCCTGAAAATCCCTCATATCAAAATAATTTGGGATTTTGTTCAATATGAACTCACTGTATAGTTTCCTAAGGAAATATTGTGGGACTTCACAATTGTTGCATGGTGGGTAATTGAAGACCATGTACCACCTATCATAAAATTGGTCCCTAATCTATTGGTGGTGGCACTAATGAATAGGAAACCTATTCACATTGAGGGTAAGATTTTGATTTGTGCGTGGTTTAGTGAATAGAGAGCACAAATCACCTTTTGTAATTTTTAAATCCTTCACATCTTTATATGATAGTTTATTTGCATAATAATCCCTAGCCGCCTGCCTTCTATCTTGCCATCCAATTATTTGTTTGCTAATTGAATCTACATTTGTTAGCATATATTTCAATGAATTTTCTAGGGTCATTCTTTCTGTGATTGAACCATTTGGATCACTCAACCTACTGATTAAATCCTCAATTTTCTTTTTGTTGTTCTCAATTTCACTCATTAAATTTTGTTGAGTGCCAGGAGGGGGTTGAGTGATTGGTGGAAGAGGTTGTTGTTGTGGTTGATTTTGATCTTGAGGATTATGTTCTTGAGGATTTGATTGCTCTTCCTATTGAGGATCTTGAGGGTTTGCAGGTTGATTTGCATCTCCTAAAAATTCAAACAAATATATATCAAATTCAACCTAAAACTAACTAATTCAAAACAAAAAATAAACAATCCTTACCTCTCACACCTGCTCATTGTCATGGAACCATTGTTGTGAATAAATAGCAATTGTTGGTGAATAATTTTGCTGAATGGCTCCTCCTAGAATGCAAACACAAAAAATGGGGGTTTTGGCCATGGAGAGAAAATAAAACAGTCAAAATGAAAATGAGAGAATTTCAGTTTTTTTTTGCTTTTAACAAGCAATAACGCGCTCACATTACTGGCTTGTTGTTGCCGAGCCTCAGGCTCGACACACCAAGCCATAATGTGATCGCGTTATAGCGCACTCGCGTTATGACTTTTCAAAACATTTTTTTGAATGTGGCCACGAAATGGCTACCCATTTCCATGCACCTGCTTGGGTCTACCTTCTTACCACCCATCTTTTTTTATGAATATGTATTTTAGCTTTTTATATTAATATAGATATCTACCTATTCATCAAAAAATAATTTGTTAGTACTTTTAATTGATTAATATCAATTATAAGTTCTAACATATTAAATTCCAATAACACTTATTAAAATGATTTGTGAAAAATAATTTTTAAATGAAAATAGAACAATAAAAATATACTTTCAAAATATTATAATTCATAAAAACCTTCACTAGATATAATATTTCTATAGTCCATATTAATGAACATGAATTGTAGGCAAATTTATAACATTCAAATTTAATATCTTTTTTTTTTCTTTTTTCATTCATAGAAAATGTTTAAATTATATTAAATTAAAAAATATTAAACAATAATGATTCTCCATTAGACTATAACCATATTTGTACTTATCATAATGTAAATAAATAATGGATATCAACAATAAAAATAAGACACAAAATGTCATGTCGTGATGGAACAAAACTAAATATTTTTAAAAATATATCTAAAAATGTATTTATTTATTTATTTAAGAGTTAATTTATAGTAATTATTATTATTTATCTAGGAGATTATTATATTTTCATTTATTTAAAAGATTTTATTGTATTTAGAACTATTTTAGTTTATAAAGTAAAATTAAATTTTATTGTGTTTAGAATTATTTTAATTTATAAAGTAAAATCAAATTTTTATTGTGTTTAAATTTATTTTAATTTATAAAATAAAATAATTAAATTAATTCTATTATAAAATTGTTATAAATAAATATCATAATACTATATAAAATTTGTTTAACAAATCACTTTTTTAATTCATTATTTTAAATTATTTTTGAAGTCTAAACTACCCTAAACCTAAGACATCTCTCTTCTAACAAGCAAAACTATTATATAGATCAAGGAAAAAAGCTTTGTTATTAAATTAGGAGTAAAAAACAAAATAAGGCGATGAAGCTTATTGCTGCTTTGTAGACTTTAAAAAAGTATTTGACATGGTTCCACGGGGTAAGTTATGGAAGAGAATGGAGGAATTGAGAGTTCCACATGAGCTTAGGGCGGTTGTTCATAAGCTCTATGAGTAGGTCAGAGCTAAAATTAGAACCAATGATGGTATGTCGGAATGCTTTGGCAACGACATTGGTGTCAAGCAAGGTTGCCCGCTTTCCCCAATGTTATTTGGGATTTGCATCGATAAGTTGGAAGAATGGATAGACAAGGTTGGTGGGGAAGGCATTCATTTGGCCAAATTTGTAATAAAATTACTCTTATATGCCGATGATCTCATATTAATTGCCAAAACTTCGCATGATTTGAGAAAACATTTGAAGGCTCTTGAAACATTTTGTCAAGAGGTTGAGATGAAAGTGAACACTAGCAAAACCAAAATTATGATCTTCTCACCGTGAAGAAAAAAGCAACAAATTGACTTTCTCTTCAAAGGCAGACTACTGGAAATTGTGGATGAGTACAAGTACCTTGGGCTTGATTTTCACAACAAACTTAGTTGGGAAACATGTAGAGAAAAAAGAATTCAAGAAGGTTGGAAAGTGCTATACTCTTTACAAAATAGATCTAGAAATGTAGAATTATGGGATTGGAAAACTAAAAGAACACTTTTTGTTCTACTTGTCACTCCGATGATTCTCTATGGGTGTGAAATTTGTGGCAGCAACATGTTAGATCAGAAATGGAGACAAGTGGAAAGAATACAAAAAAATCTAATTATAAGTAGCCTCAAGCTCAAGATTGTAGTGCCTTATGAGATTTTATTGGCCGAGACTAGTACTTTTCCCTTGGAAGCCTCGGTGATGATCCGGTTATTAAGTTACCTAAAGAAGGTCTAGAATATGGAGAATCATCATTGGCCTAAGCTAATTGAAGGAAGAGCTAACTAGAAGAAAGAACCCCTGGATGAAACAAAATATTCAATGGATGAAAAAGTGGGATATTGAGATGCATGAGTGACCAAACACAAATGAAGAAATAAAAAAATATGTGAGAGAAAAATTTAAATATGCTATATGGACAAAAATAATAGGGTGTAAAAAGGATTATTATATCAAAGAATTCAATCCCATGAGGGGCCATGAAAAAAAAGCCTATATAGGGGTGAATATCAAATGGAAAGAAAAAATGTTGATAGCTCAATTGTGAACTAGTTCACATCATCTTAGGTGTGAAACGAGTAGATGGGTGGTTCCTAAAGAGGAGTGGGAAAAAAGAATATGTTGATTGTAACAAGGGTATGGTGGAAATAGAATGGCACTTCATCATGGAGTGCTTAACATATAAAGACATCCAAGCCAACTATGGGGACATTGTGTAGGTTGATAATTTAAATACCCGGTTTGAAGAGTCAAGTTTAGACAAAACTGCAAACTTCATCATCAAAATACACTGCAGAAGGGTTGATCTCGAATGGAGTTTACAAACTATCCAGGGCCTTTTGTGGGAGGCTCTTGTGCTGTCCTTAGGTCCCATATGATTCTTTGGCCTTGTGAAAATCATTAAAATATTTTATTTTATTTTATAGTTCATCTTTTTGACTCTCATTTGCAATGCATTTTAAGAGATTCCATTAATGGTGGAAACAAAAATAACTAATGTGAAAATGGAGGAACAAAAAAAGATGTAGGAATGAAATCCCTCAAAATGGAAATAAGGAACGAAAAGGTTAGGTTAGTGGGGCCCATGAGCCTGACCATCAGTCAACGCTTAGAGTGTGTCGGTTAAGCCTAGCCTCGCTTTCCAGTATATAGGAAATTCCACACTCGATATGCTAAGTAATGATAAATATCGATGGCTGGTGAAACAAAGACAACACCAAGATAAAGTCGGGTACTCCTTTGTATCACTCTTCCAAACACTACAATCAGTCATGTATGAATATTTTAAAATATTGTAATCGACCTTCTACACGTTTTTTCCCTTTTTGAGAGCTTTGCATAATACATAGGTTCCTTATATGAGATTCAAGAATTCAAAGAATTCAAAGCTTCAACTGGGATATTGGTATTTCCCAATGGTATTTGGTCAACACCTTGACCATTTAACTCCAGTGTGGCACTTTTCAACTTAGATTATTAACTACACTCGATATATTAACTGCTAAAGGCAATTTTTCTTATCTGCCATCTACAATTTGTCTTACCTAGACTCTTTAATTCTTTTTCTTATTCGAATGATAGTTCTACCATTAAATATATAAAGTTTTGGAAATAATAATAAATTTCCACCTCAAATTTCAACCTTGGAAGGTTCCCCAACAATTATATACCTAGAACTATGGAATTTCGCTACTTTATCATGATTGATTAATTATAGATTTCTTGATTAAACTTTCAAACCCTTATTTTGAATCCTTTCCTGCAAAATAAGGAAGCACAAATTTGAATTCTAATGTGAATTCACCTCTGGAAGGAATTAAGGTTTGGTTCGAAGGATCTGCCTCTAGAAGGAATGGGGGTTTCGCTCAATCATTCGAACCAGAAACTCGAGGGTTTCCATCCTCAAGCCTCCAAAGCCAAGCCCTTTGAAATTCACAATCTCCTAAGATAATAATTTCTCAATGATGCCAAATGAATTGCTTTTGCCCCTTTTTAAAGGCTTCATCCAAACTTCTAGAAGATTCCAGGCTTTTAAATTATAAAGTGACATATATATTTTTTATTTTCTATTTGAGTCACTTTAATAACAATGTCCCAAAAAATTATTTAGTTCATAAATAATATTTAATTAACTAAATTAATTAAATATTATCCAGCTAGGAATTGGGGACATTACAAACCATCACTTTGATCAATTGGTTGAAAAGTTGGCAAAACGTGAGAAAGATTTTGGAAGAAAAATTGATAACATTGGTGAAAATGTTTATCTTGCCCACCAAAAAGAAAAACCTCCTAATAAAACCTCTTCTAGAGGTGGTCATAATGGTAGTGGAAAAGGTAGATAAAAGAATAGAGGGAGAGGAGTTACATATGGCAAAAGCCGGTCCCAACATGAAAATCAAAATGGTAGGAAACACTTGTATTGTAAAATATGTGGTCAAAAAGGTAGCCATGAAGCACATGAATGCAAAATATCATGGGATAAAATAGAAAGTTTTTTCAAACAAAAAGATAAAACACATAATGCTGACAGAACTTCAGGAACAATCTAATTTGCAGGTGGTAGTGATATTGATCAATATGTTCTTTCTATTTCATATTTTTTTTATTATAATTCACTTAATGCTTCATGGTATGATGCTTAGGTGTTAGATATTGGAGCCACAAAACATATGACATTTAGAAGAGATTAATTTGAAGAATTTCATGAAGGTGTTTGTGGCACAATCTATTTGGTAGATAAATCAAGTCTCAAACCTGCTAGAAAAGGAACCATTAGGCTCAAATTTCCTGGCCTTCTAGATTTTGTACTTCATGATGTTTTGTATCTCCCTCAATCGCAATGTAATTTGTTGTCATTATTATTGATTTGAAAACAAGGCCATTCCATTTTGTTGGAAGATGGACAAGTGATTGTTAGAAAGAAGCCAAATAATCAAAATGTCTTTTATGGTTGTAAAGATGGCAAGTTATTGAAACTTCATGGAACTTCAGCTCTTTCAAGGAGTTTTGCATATCTTACTGAAGAAGGTAAAATATCTCCTAGTCTTTTATGGCATGCGAGATTTGGGCACGTTAATTATGATAGAATTTGTATCATGTAAAATAATGGTATTGCAGGTTTTCCTACTATGCCTAAGACAATTGAAAAATGTGAAGCTTGTATTCTTGCAAAAGAACATAGAGATTCTTTCCCTCACTCCACTTGGCAAGCACACATAAAATTTTAATTCATACATTCTAATTTATGTGGGCCTTTACCAGTGGATTTAGTTGGAGGATGTAATTATTTTATGTTGTTCATTAATTATTATAATTGCATGACTTGGATTTATTTTTTACGACAAAAATTTGAAGCTATTGAAACTTTTAAGAAGTTTCACATTATGGTTGAAAATCAAGAACAATCTCAAATTGGTACTCTTCAAATAGACAATGGTGGAGAATTTACTTCCATCATTTTTGGGGATTATCTTCCTCAAAATGGGATTCAACATCATCTCACTATTCCAGGTACTCCTCAACAAAATGGTGTTGTTGAAAGAATGAATAGAACTGTCATGAATATAGTTCGAGCAATGTATTTCAAAGGTATTAAGTTGATTTTTTGGGCAGAAGTAGCAAGGATGGCAGTGTATCTTCACAATAGATCTCCTTCATCTAATCTTCACCAAGCAACTCCATATGAAGTTTGGTTTGGTTATCCTCCCTCTTTTCGACATCTTCGCATTTTTTGTTCCACTTGCTATACATTAATTCCAAAGGGGAAAATAAGTAAATTGCATCAAAGAAGTTATAAATGCATTTTTCTTGGCTATTATGAATCTTCAAAATCCTATATACTATATGAAGAAGCTAGCAAGAAATTTATTATTACACAAGATGTTTTATTTTGTAAATATTTCAAAAATGATGTCAATATTGATTGCCAATTAAAACAACTTGACAAATTTTCCAAATTTCCTTCTTGGAAAGAACATCCATATTAAATTCCTCAATATGGGGGGGGGGGGAGAATAAATCATTAGAACCATCTTTTTTGGAACCATCTATACCACCTCTATTTGTATATGCCCATCTCATGATACTCTAACTCAAAATCTGCAAGAAGAAACCACCTCTCATGATGATTCCCAATCTCTTGATGACCATGGAAATTTAGAACAATTAGCCACTCATGGAGCCTCTATTCAAGACATGGAAGCACCTTTGGTTCACCCAAAATCTCCCCACAAGTGGGCCAAACAAGTTGAGAAAACTTTGAAAGATTTAAGACTCGACAAAATAGAAAAAACTATCACAAGAAGTTATTATAAAATAAGGTAGCAAGCTCAATCCTCTATTGCAAGTAACTCGAGTCTCTTGATGAACTCAATATGACAATAGAATCCAAACCAACTTCCTATAAAGAAGCTAAGGATATTGTAGTGTGGCAGCAAGCTATGCAAAATGAAGATGATGCTCTTCTCAAAAATGGTACATGGGAGTTGGTTGATCCACCACTTGGTTGTAGATCTATTGGTTGTAAGTGGAATTTTAGAAACAAATATAAAGAAGATGACTCACTTGAAAAACATAAAGCATGGATTTTTGCAAAAGGTTATGCTCAAAAAGAGGGCATAGATTATAATGAAACTTTTGCACCTACAACAAAATGGACTACCATTCATGCTTTGTTAGCTCTTTCAACACAACATGGGTGGAAAGTTCATCAAATGGATGTAAAAACTGCATTTTTGAATGGTGATCTCAAAGAAAGTATATATAACTCAACTAGAAGGATATATAGTCCATGGTAAAGAATTCTAGGTATGCAAGCTCATAAAATAATTGTATGGTTTGAAGCAAGTTCCCTGAGTCTGGTATGAAAAACTCACCAAACATCTCTTGAAGTTGAATTTCTAGCATTTTGAATTTGATGATGCAACTCTTTTTGTTAAAAAGGTTGATAACATTGTTGTCTATCTTGTTGTTTATTGTGGATGATTTATTTCTTACTATAATAATGAGGATTATAATCAAACTGTGAAAGATCAATTGAATCAAGGGTTTGAAATGACTAATTTGGGTCATCTTCTTGAGGTGATTCAAAACCCCAAATATATTTTCATCTCCCAGAAAAAATATATTGGTGAAATTCTCTCTAAGTTTGGCATGACTAATTGCGAACCTCTTAGTACTCCAATGGAGAAAAATTTGAAACTCAAATCCACCAAATCTATGGCTTTGGTTGATGCAACTCCATACAGGCAACTTGTTGGTAGTTTGATTTATGCAACTACTACTCGTCCATATATTTCTTTTGTTGTTGGGGTTCTCTCTAGATTCATGCAACAACCTAGAGAAATTCATTGGTTAACAGTCAAACGTGTTCTTCGGTATTTGAAAGGCACTCAAAACTACGGGTTCAAATACTCAAAGGCCACCCTTTGAGGCCACTCAGGAGATCTTATGGCTTCGAAGGATTCTTGAGGATGTACAAGAACAATAGGTTTCCTCCACACCACTTTTTGTTGACAATCAATCTGCAATTAAAATGGCCAAAAGTCTAGTCTTTCATGATCGAACCAAACACATTAGCACCAAATTTCATCTGATTCACCACCATGTGAAAGATGGCAGTGTACAACTCAAATATTGTCCTACTACAAATCAGCCTATGGATATTCTTACCAAAGCTCTTGGATGTGAAAAGTTTGAAAATTTAAAAGGAATGCTTGGTTTGACCCCTTTAGATTAAGGGGAGGATGTTAGACAGTTAATCATTGGGGGTGTAATTGTTAGTTACATTCAGTAGTCAAATTTTGTTAGTTTTCATTTTTTAGTTTGTCTTTAGTTTTCTGTTTCCATCAGTTTCTTGTTTCATGTTTGTCTCGGTAGTCTACCTCTATATACTTTGTATTTGTTGGCTCTGTTTTAAGCAATACAATTTTGAAGTATTTTATCTATGAAATTATCCTATCCTAACATGATGTATGAGCAATTAATTCTGCTTCAGGTGGACTCGTTTCTAGCATTTTGAAATTTAGGTTGAGTTAATTATGTGTTTTGTAGCACTTTTCATCTGAGTGTACAAGGCCCTATTGTCATGTAATCACATATGTTACTAGATTTATCCCATGAGACTAGAAGTGCACTTCCATGTGTTCATGTATTCTCCTATATTGATTGTGTCACCACATTTGGTTGATTTAGAACCTCCTGACCCAAACACTTTTCTGATTCCCTGTTAAGGTCCAAGCCCTCAATTCTTTAGATTAACTGCTTTCACAATACTCAAGTTTGATTAGTTATATGGAAAATAGACTACTATGTATGAAGGGACCTGGTACAAACATTTTGGGGAATTACTGGGAATAGAAGTGATCTAGGGATCCATCAACAGGCATGATGTAGACATCAAATAATGTATGTGTAGCTAGCTTTACAATAATGTTGTTAAAATCTTGTTTGTTTCCTTCTTCCTTTCCTTGTGCCATAAAAAAAGGAAGCTATTTTCTCTACATTTAACACAATTGATATTTTTCTCATTATCAACTATCGTTGTAACTTGTAACTGATAGACCATACAACCACCCTACATAGTATGAACCATGTTTATCACCAGTGAATATGTAAAAGTACTTCAAGTTGCTTCAAACTTGCTGTGAGATTTATATTTCTAGGTTTTTATACCAAACCTATCAGCTAAGCTCTTGTTAATAGTTGTAAACCAATTGGTCATACTCCACTAGTTACACATGGACATTTTTCCATCTCTATATTTATTTTTCTCAATATTTAATGATAAAACCTTTATTGAGCACTAATTATGTCTTCTTATCACTACAATATAGTTGCTGATTGATAATGTTGAAAGCCTTGATTGAGCACTAATTATGTCTTATTATCACTACAATATAGTTGCTTATTGAGAATGATTTAATGTAGTTTCTGATTGAGAATGCTTCTGGTTGCAATTTTTTGAGTATTTTTTGCATAAATTTTTTATCACGCTCTGTAATCCATCATTAGGATGTTGTTGCTGATGGAGAATGATTCTCGTAACAACAATGTGAGTATTTATTGTGTTGACATTTCAGATCACACTCGATGATCCCTTCTAGTCACAAATGTGTGAGTATTGATACAAAAATACTCATAATTGTTACTAGAAGCATGCTTAAACACTTACAGTGACTATGGAAATATCATATCATGTCCTACAACTAGTAATACAATCATATTAATTTTGTAAATAAAAATTGCCATATTATTTTGTAGCTCGGTAAGTTAATAAAGCACACTAAATCACAACCACATTGGCATAAATGATGCAGAAAAGATCCATTTCCTTATCTTCCCTCTGAATCTTCTCCTTAATCTTATCATTGGAGTGTAATTATGTTGTGTTGAGCTCCCATTGTGATACTAGATGTTTTTGAAATTTGGTCCTTGTACAATCCTCTATATCCTAAAAATATTCTATCTCTTTTGTCACTAATGGATTGATCTGAGCTATGAAACAAATTTTATGGCAAGAGTGGACAATGATTTCTAGATAAATCCATGGATCTGGCCATTTTCAAGTTCAATCAATTGCAATATGATATAGAATCTATTGATCCATTAGACAAAATTAAATATTTTTGTAATCATAACCTAGTACACCAATCACACTTCACACTGAATCTGGATGAGCCCATTTCAAGCAGGCCAATAATTTAATTGTGTGTGACCATTTTTTCTAATTATATATTATAATTTTAAAATTTATTAGACGTACTATTTAATTATTATATTTTTATATAATGGTATTTATGACACTTTAAATTATTATTAAATTATGAATATAAAATAGCATTTTGATTTTTAATATTAATATATATTATTTTATAATATTTATTATAAAAATATATATTAATTTAATTTCTTTTTTAAATTTTTTAATATTTTCAATTAAATTATTTTGAATATTTAACTAACTAAAAAAGGGGTAAAAATTTATTCAATCCAAAAAGAACTATACAAAGCAAGGGCATTACACTGCCTTATCAATCTCTAATAGATGATCCAACTTTTGTAACAAATATGAGGGTAACTGACCCCTTTCAACAATATTCCAATCTTGCAAATGATCAGAAGCCCATCTAGCCAAACAATCCACAAACCCCTTCCATTCACACAAAATATGAAAGAAAGAAAGAAAATCCAAGAAAGCACATAGATTGTTTTATAATAACAATCAATTACCAATTCACATCCTCAAAATGTTGCCTCTTTAGCAGAGTCATTACTACCTGAGAATCAGATTCACAAATGATCCATCTCCACCCTAGAGCACAACCATGTTCCATAACACATAAAATGGCAAGATCCTCCATCACATTGTTAAAATACCACCCCTTGAAAACAAAAAAGATAAATTCAACAGTTCAATAACTAGTCCGCCCAACACCTCCAATTACAACATGACCAAGATTTCCATGAGAAGAGCCATCCATGTTGATTTTCAACACACCTTGAGGAGGAGGACACCAACACCCCTCCCTATTTATCTTCTGAGGAGGATGAAAACATCTATTTCTTATAATCCGATCAGTCCTTTGAGAAAACCCCCTTTGAAGAGGAATATTGAGACAAGTACAAAAACAACCTCTCCAAGATCCACACCTTCAGCCAGGTCACACTTGGCCGCATTAGTTTCTCCCAAAGAAGAAAGAATCCTCCACCATAAATGTCGGATAACCATCTTCAAATCTTGAAAAATCCTGTGATTCCTCTCCAACTAGATATACCAGATAATAAAATTCGGTCCCAGAATGAAAGCAACTTGAAGAAAGGGGTCTTAATAGGGGTTTCCCCCCACCGAGAAAAGAATTCAACCAAAGAAGAGACATGCCAACAAGCCTAGTTCCACATAGCCCACCAAAGGTTCCAAAGCCTCCTTGAAAAGGAACATTGGAAGAAGAGATGAGAAACACTCTCTTCACTATTACAACACAAAAAATTCATCGAGGGACCCTAAAACCCTCTCTTGCACAAGTTATCCCAAGTAAGACATTGATTTTGGACCACAAGCCACAAAAAGAAATTGCACTTGGGCCAAGAAAATTTATTCCACATTTGCTTCCACCAAGGAACCTCAATGTTCCCCATCACCTACCTAACTAACTCACCATAACCTACTGAAACAAAGTACTTACCAGATGAATCCATGTTAATCCAAGCCAGAACATCCTGCCCCACCAAGGAATTCCATTCCCGTGAAGCAAGAATTTGTGCCAACTCTTTCCTATCCTCCTCTAAGCCACCTGTTAAAAAATACGAGGAGGGCTTCCATCTAAGGCTAGCAGCCAATCCAATATTCCTAACAGACTTGTAATGCTCAACCATAGTCCAACCAGCAGTAGTAAAATGATCACAAAGAGATTGGAGGTGAGGGTAAGTAGAAAGAATGGGAGGGTGACCATCCCAAGAATCCCACCAAAAAAGGGCTTGAGAACTTGAATAACATATCCAAAAAATCCCCTTCTTAACCAATTGAGCCCCTGATTTGAGGGTATTCCAAAGCATAGATCCCCTTCCTTCTAAAGGGAAACGTGGAACACTAAAAGTGTTAACATCCTTAAGATACTTGTGAGTAAGAATACGAGCTCAAAGTTGATGTTGACTAGAACACCAACACCAATATAACTTGGCAACAAGAGTATGCCCATTCAAAATAGTAGAACACAATCCAAGGCCCCCTCTTTTTGCGGCATATGCACCATATCCCACTTAATAAGACTCCACTTGGTCGACTGCAAGTTACCACTCCAAATAAATTGTCATGAGAGAGCATAAAATTCCCTCAGGAAATACAAAGGAGACACCTGAACAAAGCTCCTGTAAATAGGAAGAGCCTAGATAATGGACTTTAAAAGAGTCACTCTCGCAGCAAAAAAAATCCAACGATGAGTCCAATGATTGATTTTATTGCTCAACTTATGCAACAAATTTTTCCAAGAAGACCTGGGCTTCCTACCAACAACAAGAGGTATTCCCAGAAAGACAAAGGGAAGAGACCCAATCGAAAACCTCAAAATATTAGAAATTTGTCGTTGAATAGATTGAGGAGTATTAAAAAGTAAGATAGAAGACTTGTGCTCATTGATTTTTTGGCTTAAAGTAGCAAGGTAAATATCCAAAGCTTTCCTAAAAGAAGCACCCTCCTGAAGGCGAGTCCTCCCCATAAGAGAAGTGTCATCCACAAACTGAAGATGAGAAAGCTACGAAATCCCATTGTCCCAACCCCAACCTTGAATCCTACCCTGGGAAACCTACAAAATTTAGAATATTTTGAAAGATAGAATATAATTATTTTTGAATTTTTGAAATGTTTTTAACAAGATCATCTTTAATATTTTTAAATATATATGATTCTTTTTTTAAAGGGGTGAATGATTTTGACAAGAGCTATGAATTAGTGGGGTTATATGGGAGGGGTGAATGATTTTGACAAGAGCTATGAATTAGTGAGGTTATATGGGGACCTATTCGCAACTTGAAGACTCAATAATGTCACCTTTGTAGGGGTTTGAACTTTAGTGACAAAAACCAAAGCACCAAGACTTAACCATCACACTATGTCAATATTGACATTTATCACTAACAATTATCATAACATAGATTTTTAATATTTTTAAAAAATCATATATAATTTACTAGTGAACACTTAGAATTTCATAACCATGCTACTTACATAGTCATTACATTAGCAAGGAATTTTTTTTTTTTTTCTTGACTGAATTTTTAATTCTAATATTCTGGAAAGTTGGTGTTTTGGAATATACAAGTAAGAAGAGACCACAAGAGAAATTATGTCTATCAATCTTCTACATGCTTATAGGTGAAGCAAAGGTAGATATTTCATAATTCATACAATTATTTTCTTTAATTAATATTGGCACATAAACTATCTTCATATGATAAATTTATAGCATGATTGTGAAAGAGAATTTTCAAAACAAAACATCAAAGATGTTATAAACTCAAGGTTATGTTTGAACACATTGGATGCATTAATGAATCTTTAAATGGACCTCAAACAAACAATATAAATTGGAATGAAGTATATCAAATGTTTTTGTTTATTTTATGTTTAAGCAAATTTTAATTAATTTATATAGATCTCAATAAAAAATAATAAAATAAAATAGTTTCTTTCTTTGGAAAAATAAGTTTTAAGTTTAACTATAAGAAATTTATATATTGAAGTTTTATATTATTATGTATAAATATGATTAACACAGTGTAAGATTCTAAGCTTTAAACTAATTTCAAGTGCAATATGGTAATGGAAAAAAATACTGAATTTGATCACAATCCAACTTACATAGCTAAATCTAGAACACTATTCATTTGGGTATATATTAAAAAACAAGGATATTATGTCTTTAATAGGTCATAATGTTATTGTATAAATTTTCTTGATTGTGTAAGTTTTTAAATTTTCTAGAGGTTTCATTTTCTTTTCTCTTGTCTTATTTTTCTGATGATGGAACACGAAGTTTGATCTAATGTTTTAAAAAGAAAACACTTATACAACCAAATTTAAGAAGATTTATACACTAAAGTTCTCCAAAATATTCATAAGAAAAAAAAATCTCAACAATAAAAATCCTACTACTGATTTGTTTTACTTTAATTGCTTATTATTTAAAAATGATTGTCCCACCTAACCTTTGATAGTGCCTTGATACCACCCTTTTTCTAAAAATTATATATAATTATTGTTTTAATTTAATTAAAAATTAAATAGAACTTATTCATCCCAAAGAGCAACCAATCAATGAAGGTATGAACTAAAGCTGACCTTAAAGAGGTAGTGATCCAAATTTTGTTGAATTTCAATAAAAGCCTGTTTGACTTTTTTCCTAGCAGGAGAATAATCCTTCTTCACCTAAGTAGGGGGGGAGGGGAGTATTTCTTTTCCATTTAAAGTATAGGTGCCCTCATTGTTGAAAAAGTAGCTCGAAAGGAAGTTTTTCCAACTTGGAACCGTGTCACCTAGGCTAGCGCATTTGTGGAGAAGTTATCTCCAATTTTTTTGATGTTTCCTTTTTATCTCTTGCGCACTTGCCAGTTTGGCAATTTCCTTTTAGAATCAGTTCTCTATTTTGTTTCTAAGTTAATCTCTACTTTATTCTATCGATGGTCAATAAGATGTTATAAAAGGAATTGATGTTGGTGTTGGAGGTAGATATAGATTGAAGGTTTTTGCAAGGAATGACACAAGAAGAAGGGAGATTGTAGTGAACATAAGGAGTTGAGACATTATCCAGATTGCAATATTAAATTGTTGTGGGTTTGGTGACCTAACCTAGGACAATTCTTAGAATCAGTTTATGCCAAGAATTGGCAGTTATTGTAAAGTTCCTCTTTTCTATAGTAATAAAATCTCTCTCATTGAATGTTGGTTCTTCCCCAGAGTTAGGGGTTTTCCAGGGTAAATAGCTATGTCAAAGTGTGATTGGTTTTCTCTAATTTCTACTGTGTTTAGTATTTCATGAATGGTGTTGTGCATGCTTTAATTCTTTGTTTCAGTCATTTTATTTTTGTTATTCAAATCTTTGAGTTTAAACAATAGTGAATTTATTGTTGGGTTTCACAACACCAATAAGGGAGGTGCATTTTTCACATGATATCAAAGCTAGATTCTGAAAGAGAAAACTAGGACTTAATCACATAGGTACAATTTTTGATTTTATTTTTGTGTTTAGGGAGGTTTAAGTTCAAGGGTTTCAGTAATGGAAGACACAGGATTAAGATATTCAGACAGACTTGAGGGGATTTCAAACTTTGGCATGTGGAAAGCAAAAATTCTTCTATTACTGGAGGAGAATGGTCTGAAGGAATACACAACCACTACCATTTATGTTTCGAAAGATGCTATGCTACTGGAGACCTATTGAAAAGAAGATACCAAATCTAGACACATCATTATGGATGGGGTCAAGGATCACATTGTTCCTCACATTGTGGACTTAGACACTTGCAAAAAGATGTATGATTCCATACTCAACCTATACCAGAGTTCAAATTTGAATAGGCAGTTAATTCTCAAGGATAAGCTAAGAAATACCAGAATGAAGAAAGTGGAGAGCGTAGTGGACTATCTTACTAGGATTAGAGTAGTAAAAGATGAGTTGGTAGCTACCGAGGTAGCAATACTAGATGATGAGGTTGTTAGGATTGTATTGGTAGGATTCACAAAAGAATGGGACATATTTGTCAAAGTTGTATCCAAATGGCAAGATATTCCTAATTGGGATCATTTATGGAATTATTTCACTCAAGAAGAGTTATGAATGAGTTATGTTAATGGTGGCAAGAGTAGTGGTTGCAAGGATGAGGTGGAAGAGAATGTTTCTCTTGCCAACAAAGGAAAAGTCAAGAAAGGCTCAAGCAGTGAGTCTAACTCCAAAGGGGACAAGAACAAAAAGAAAGATCTGAGAAAAATTAAATGTTATGGTTGTGATCAACTAGGACATAATGTTAGTCAATATCCAAATCAAAAGAAAGGATACAAGAAGAATAAGCAGACAATAGCTTCAATGGATGTTGATGAGCTATCCTCTAGACTAGAAAATGAGTTTTCTCTTGTAACATGTTTATCTAGCTTGAGAACTACAGGGGTATGGTATATTGACAGTGGCACGTCATGCCATATGATAGGAGTTAGATAACACTTCTCCAACTACAAAGAAGGAGAGATAGGCTTCCAGATAAAAATGGGAAACAAGTCCACATGCACTCCAGTTGAGAGAGGGACTATTTCATTTCAGAGGGAGTCAAGCAATGATATTAAGATCACATATATATTGCATGTGCCAGGGATGTGCATGAATCTGATTTCAGTATCTACCCTTGAAGAAAAAGGGTGCAATGTACTCTTTTAGGGATAGAAGGTTTATTTAAAACATAAGGACTAGAAGAAGGTAAAGTAGATTGGGGTTAGAAGTGACAATTTATACACATTGTAGTTTGAAACTCCAAAGGCCTAGTGAGTAGTAACAACAATAGGGAAATAGGAGAGCTATGACATAGACAGATGGTACATATACACCATGGGGTATTTAAATTTCTCATAGAAATCGTGATAGGAATTCTAGACTTGAGTACAAAGCACAGTGACACGTGTAAAGGATGTGTGCTTAGGAAATTTTCAAAGGCGGCCTTTCCTAGAAGTGACAGTAGAAGCAAAGGTGTTCTTGATTTGATACATTATAATATTTTTGGTTCCATGTCTACTCATTCTTTGAGGGGTTATGAGTATTACGTAACTTTCATTGATGATTTCTCTAGGAGGACTTGGATATATTTCTTGAAGGCCAAAGATGAGGTCTTCAGTCACTTCCAAGAATTCAAAGCTCTTATGGAGAATATGATAGGCAGGAAGATAAAGGTTCTTCAGACAAAAAATGGGGGTGAGTATAAAAGAAAATCCTTCTAGGAGTTCTGCACCAGAGAAGGAGTTAAGAGAGAGTGGATTGTTCCCTACAACCCACAACAAAACAGGGTTGTTGAGCGTAAGAATAGGGCAATTGTTGAAGCAGCCAGGGCCATGTTGTTTGATGAGGATCTATCTAAGTATCTTTGGAAAGAATCTTGTAGCACAATAGTCTATATTCAGAATAGAGTACCTCATAAGATTTTGGGGAAAATGACACCAGAAGAAGCCTTTACAGGGAAGAAGCCCAAGGTCAGGCATTTTAGGATCTTTCACGGTATAGGATACTATCACGTACCATCAAAGAAATGAACCAAGTTAGATTCGACTACAGAGAAAGGTTTCTTTCTTGGATACAACGAAACCTCCAAGGCATACATGATCTTTATTCCAGGGATGAGGAGGATCATAGTGAGACATGATGTGAAGTTTTCTAGAGGAGAAAGCCTTCAAAAAATCTTAGGATTTTCCAACAGTTGAGTAGAGTTAGCAGATTGAAGCTCCAAAAGTGGATCAGGAGTCTCAGGTATAGGGCACTGTGATATGAATGAATGTAGATACAAGTACCTTGGGTGAGTTGAGTCCATAGGAATAGGAGCAACATAATAAGTAAAAAAAAGATCCATCTATTGGTGTATCTCCTACCGGTAGGAGAAGGACTAGCTGAGTGGAAACTCAAATTGCATGAGACATTCGGGAGTTTATGGGAGCTCCTAGAATGAGTGACAAGGAGAGGAGACCACCAGCTAAATATTCATATTATGTGGAATTAATAAGCGAGATCATTGATAGTGAGCCCTCCAGTTATTAGGATGTTGCACAACAACATGTTTGACAAGATGCCATGGTGGAGGAGTACAACTCCATCATGAAAAATGATGTCTAGGAGGTAGTGCCAAGGCCTATAGATAAGGCAGTGGTTGGTTCTTGCTAGATCTATAAGATCAAGCATGTTGTAGATGGTAGCATATAAAAATACAAATCCAGGTTCATGGCCAAGGGGTTCTCTCAGAAGGAGGAAATTGATTATGATGATACATTCACTCCAGTGGCTAGATATACCTCCATACGAGTTGTGATCTCATTAGCAACACAAATGGAATGGCAGATCCATCAAACGGATGTCAAGACGATATTTCTTAAATGAAATTATAGATGATGAGGTGCATATCGAACAACTAGAAGGTTTTGTGGCACATGGGAGTGACTCTCATGTTTTTAGGTTAAAGAAAGCACTATAGGGACTGAAGCAGGCACCCAGAGCATGGTATGAGTGCATAAACAGTTACTTGCAGAGCATATGATTTGTGAAGAGTGAGGCAAACTCCAACCTTTACTATCTCATGGTGGGTGTTGAACCACTCATTCTAGTTTTGTATGTGGATGATTTATTTATGATAGGTTCACCAAGGCTCATAGAGGATTGCAAGAGGGAACTAGCATCAGAGTTCAAGATGAAGGATTTGGGGTTGATGCACTATTTTCTAGGACTAGAGGTGTGGCAGACATTGGGAGATATATTCCTTGGTCAAGGAAAATATGCTATGGAAATATTGAAGCAATTCAGAATGTTGGACTATAGACCCATGTATACACCGATGATTACAAATTGGTGGAAGATCAATGCATCAAAGCAGTAGGCAGTAGACCCCACCTTATATAGACAACTTATTGGGTCTTTGATGTATCTGGTCAATACAAGACCAAACATTTGCTTTGCAATCAACTCTCTTATTCAGTTCATAGTAGAACCAAAGAGAGTACATTGGACATCAACAAAGCATGTGCTGAGGTATCTACATGGTACAATTGAGTATGGGTTGAGATATAATCAAGGTGATGGTGCCAGGTTGATTGGCTACACTAATGCAGACTGGGCAGGTAATGTCGTGGACAAGAAAAGAACTTTGGGGTGTTGTTTCAGGATGGGATGAGGGGTTGTCTCTTGGTACAATAGGAAGAAAAAGTCTATTGCATTAAGATTTGTAGAAGCAGAGTACATGGTAGTGACCATGACAACATGTGAGGCCATATGGATTCAAAAGCTGTTAGTGGCATTGTTTGGTCAGGAGCTAGAATCAACTATCATTCACTGTGATAATCAGAGTTGCATAAAACTCTTTGAGAATCTTGTGTTTCATGATAGGTCAAAGCATATTGACATTAGATATCACTTTATCAAGGATTGTGTACAGAGTGGATTAGTTCGATTATAGTATATATATATAGATGAGCAGGTTGTAGATATCTTAACGAAGGTGTTGATGAAAAGAAAGTTTGTCTTCTTCAGGGACAAGTTAGGTGTAGTAGAGAACACCTTCCTCACTAAGAGGGAGTGTTAAAAAAGTAGATCGAAAGGAAGTTTTTATAGCCTGGAATGGTGTCACCCAAGCTAGAGCATTTCTGGAGAATTTATCTCCAAATTTTCTAATTTTTCCTTTTTATCTCTTGCACGCTTGCCAGTTTGGCAATTTCCTTTTAGAAATAGCTTTGTTTTGTTTCTAAGTTAAAATCTCTACTTTATTCTACCGATGGTGAATAAGAGGTTATAAAAGGAATTGATGTTGGTGCTGGAGAGAGATATAGATTAAAGGTTTTTGTAGGGAATGACACAAGAAGAAAAGGGAGATTGCAACAGACAAAACAAGGAGTTGAGACATTATCCAGATTGTAGTATTGTTGTGGGTTTGGTGATCTAACCCAGGACAATTCTTAGAATCAGTTTATGCCAAGCATTGGCAGTTATTTTAAAGTTCCTCTTTTTGTAGTAATAAAATCTCTCTTGTTGAATGCTGGTTTTTCCCTAGAGTTAGGGGTTTTCCAGGGTAAATCACTATGTCAAAGTGTGATTGATTTTCTCTAATTTCTATTGTGTTTAGTATTTCATGAATGGTGTTGTACATGCTTTAATTCTTTGTTTCGGTCATTTAATTTTTGTTATTTGAATCTCTGATTTTAAACAATAGTGAATTTATTGCTGGGTTTCACAACACCAATAAGGGACATGTATTTTTCACATTCACCCCACTGCTGATCTTCCACAATCCCACAAAAAATGCAACTGCAAAAACTACCACAACCACAACACACCCAATTCTATTTGTATTTTGATCCTCTAAAAGTTGAGTTTTTAAGTCTAGATGAATGAATTGCCAACACAACAGATTATTTAATCAAAATTTGTAATCATATCTACAAAGAAATAGTAGACACTTTGAAATTTGTTGATTGGATCTTTTGAAAATCATCTTGTTGTTTTCAATCTTAAATCCCATATACTACCTTATCTCTTGAATTTAATGAAAAAAACAAATTTCATTTCTTATTTTTCTAATAAGAATAATTAATCATCTTTCCTTGCTTGATTTTACTTGAGGTTGCATTTATGGATTGGCAGAGGTGGTTGGTTCGAGCCGTATTGTCAGTGTTAAGTACTGTCAATCTACTAATCATCTAGCTAAAGTGATTGGATTAATGTTTATTTTACTTTTTTGAATTTTAGGTGGGGATTTAGCAAAACAAATATCCTTTCCTAGTCAAATAGAGATTTCTAAAATGATTCCCCATAGGGGCCACCTCCATCATGTGTATAGTTTTGTTTTTATATCTTGATAATACCTTTATGTGGAAGTGTATTTCTTATATCAATTGACCTAATTTTATTTTATTTATTTTATATTTTATATTTTTTAAACTTAACAAGGTACATTGTGTAGAGTGAGGAGTCTAGTTGGATTGGCTAAAGCATTCTGTTGCAAGTAAGAGGTCACGAGGTCTAATTTCCCCCCATCCCCGTGGTACTAGAGGGCATGTCACGCCAACATCATCGGTCACATGATTTTTTTTTTCTAGGTGGGGCTACTTGATTCTTGCAATCTAAAAAAAAAGGTACATTGTGTGGAACTTTCACATAATTTAGTATGAATAGTGTTTTTAGTAATTTATTTTTATTTTTATGTTTAATATAATTTAGATACTACAACTGTTTCTAATTTAAAATGATCATAATTACATATTATAGTGGTCAAGGTCTTTGTGAAAACATTCGATGGATAGTTTGATTCACATATTTTGATAGATGATAGGTGTAGGTCTATATGTTAAAAATTGTTAAAAAGTGAACCTGTATCATATTGTAAAGTTAAATATTTTTTTATATATTCATTTTAGGTAATCTAATAAAATAAATATATATGTATAAATAATTTAAAATTAATTAATTATTGATGGTATTATAATTTGTACAAGTAATTACATGGAATATAAATAGAAACAAGGATATTTAGTTTTATGGTGAATGAATCTATTAATTTGATATGTTTCAAAATTAGGAATAGAGAACCTTAGATTGATAATCATCTCAGAAGGAAAATTTTGTGTTGACACTATGTACGAATGTGTCTAAGGATGATGAAAAAATTTGTGATTGCGGATTTTTCATGTACTTGCAAACTTGTATCATGCGATTTACAAACTTATATCCTTTACTTCACCCGATTCGCTTTGACTTCTTCTACATATTTTGATATTTGTGGGCAATCAACATTTAAAAATACCTTTCTAGGGTTGTTGATATGTGACAAAAGAACATGTTCTCCTAGATCATCCCACAAAAATGTGTATAAATAATTTAAAAATATCAATCTTTAATCATGCATATGCTCCGAGGATGTTTGTACAAAACCAGCTTCTTTTTTGTGCATCAATCAAAGTGTGTAAAGTGAATGATAATTGAATAATTCTCTTAAATTGTGGATGATTAAATGAATGAACTAGGATCCTTTAAATATGAGGGCATAAAAATTGTGTGGTATAACGTATGTCTTGCAATGTTAGTATAACACACCTTCATGGAATGCATTACTTAAAAGGAAATCAAAAGTAACATAAATGAAACTACAACTATCCTTCTAATTCACTCCATGGTTCTCTAATCCCAAGGAATCTTGAAAATTATTCTCTCAGTTATTATTATTGCTGCACATTAACCTGCAAAGATTGACAACTCAAGATATGAGATGCTACAATGAATCTACATGCCTATGTTTTTGGATTTTCAATAATTTGATGCATAGAAACTAAATGATCCTAGGATGGAATGATGCTAAAATCTAAATGATGAGACTAATGATGCTGATCAAATGTAAATGCTAAATAAAATATTTAAAGACCAAACTATCCAAATGAAAATGCCATTATAACACTAAAATGAACTAAAGATGCAAAACTAGACTAAAATGCTCTCCAAATCTTCTCTCACAAATTCACTAAAATTCAACAGCATAAACTTGTCTAAATATTTTTGTATGAAATGTTGTAGCAAAGGGCTCTATTTATGGATTTTCTAAGCCTGAAGGTTATGTGGCAACAATGGACAGTCAGGATTGTGATCCTCGACATCGACGATAGGGCATCGGGAGGTTAGAGGGAATCAAGGAGATGGTTCCCTTCAGCAAGACAAATTGCCAAGGGTTGAAAGGAATCACAGAGAAGGAGGAGCCATGTGTCTCAGTTTGTTCAAAATTGGTTCCAAATTTGTTGGAGATATTTCATATTTTCCAATTCATAAAAATTCATTTTGTGAGACACATTATGAGGTGGCAAGTGAGTTGGAGGTGGTTAGAGGAAAGTTGTAGAAATGTGCTTAAATTGAATTAAAAATTCAATTTAATAGGAGAGGATAAATTAGTAAAATGACAAATAAATTCCTTTGTGCATTTCAACCAATTTTAGAAGAATATTCCAATTCGAATTTTAAAAATTCAAATTTAAAAGGAAGAGGGAAAAACCAATTAAATAACAAATTGATTAATTTATCATTTTAATTAATTTTTAAAAAAGGTGAATTTTGGGAAAGGAAGAATTAGAATATGAACCATATAAATAAATTTTAAAATTTATTTATAATAGTAGAGGAATTAAGAACATTAATCAAATAGCAAGTATTTAATTGATATGATGCTCAGACCATTTTTCCTTGCATACATTTTGCCCCTCTTTGAAGTGACGTGCACTGTCGCATTGCTTTAAAGAATAAATTTCGAACTATGATGATAAAAAAATTTGATATGGCTCGGACTCTGATTTTACAATGATGATGAAAGGATGCCCCCTCGGGAGGTAAATAAGGGATTTTTGAATTTTTGATGATTTATGATTTTTTTGATATTTTAAATGATTTTTTGATAATGTGCCGATGATCGATAGATTTGATAAGGATGACCTGATATATCTCCCGAAAAAATTAGAAGAGATTCGCCACACTGTTGATTATTTGATAAAAGTCCCCTTGAAAAATTAAATAAAATGCCACCATTATTATCCCTTAATTAACCTTTAAAAGGGGTAAAAGGGTAAAAATTAAGTTCATTTGTAACCTTATAATTTTGAAGAGTGAGAGCCTGCAGAGCAGAGATGGAGAAAATTTCATGCCACACACTGATTCGAGTGAGTTCGCTGTCACCAACATTCAACCGCGTATGGACCTCTGTTATGTACCCTGAAAACTACCTTTTCAATTTTAAATTTTGATTTTCATGCCTTAATTTCCTTTTAAAAATTTAAATTTTTATCATGTTTTAGCGCATCTAGGGTAGGAGTAATAGTGCATAGGAAACCCGCTTCAGTGTATAGGGAGCCTGTAGTAGTGCATCCCATTAGGTTGGGACCCCCAAATTAGTTTAGCACATACAACTTCTGATTCAGTGCATTAGGTCAAAAGATTAGCGCATTCGACAAATAACACATTGATAGGATAGAGTCGCACATAGGGTTGATAAAATAGTGCATCGGGGAAATGGTGCATTGGGACTTTGTTCCAGTGCATAGGTTTCATTTTCCAACGTTTCAGGACTCTGTTCTGGTGCATCTAGCAGATTTTCCAGCACATCCAATAAATCAACGCATAGAAACCCTGTTGTAGCGCATCCAGCCAAAATTGATAATTTTAATGAATATGTTCTAGATTTTAATGATTTTTGATCATGTCAGCCGATGATAGAGTGATGTTGATTGATAGGTTGATGATCATCCTCATGATAGATGAGGAACAATGAATTAGGCTAGGTTGATTGATCAATTGGTTGATAATCATCCTCATGATAGGCGAGGAACAATAACAAGATAGGTTGATGTGAATTAATTGATTGATGATCGTCCTCATGATAGGTGATGAATGATGGAAAGATAGGATAGGTTGATTGATCGATCTCATGACAAATGAGAATCGAATGAAAGGTTAAGTGCTCCTCGAGATTTGATCAGAATCTCATGTGAGCTGATTTGATTAGATGATGTGCTTGATTGATAGGCTGATTGAATCATTTTCTGACTTGATGCTTTGATTTTGACTCTAGGAGGATGGCTTAGGGAACATTCAGGTTTGCGAGCGCTTTTCAGGGATGTGGGACATGATCCCACAGCTGACTCCAAAAGATCTTGCCATTATAGACCAGTGTGGCTTGAGTTCATTGATAGACATACCCCTATACCAGATTAACCGGGGGCTACTAATAGAACTCGTAGAGAGGTGACATAGTGACCACAACACATTTCATTTTCTGACGGGAGAGATGACAGTGACCCTTGAGGATGTGTATTGGATATTGAGGATACCGGTTGTGGGGATGATAGTTATGTATGATGTTGAGGAGCAGGGAGGGACAAATGCCCTATAACAGATGTTTCATGATGATGGGATTACTCATTATGAGTTATCCTGGCAGGAGTTGATTGTGACTCGACAGGCATTACCTTGTGTCCTAGCAGGCTTTGTTGGAGGATTTTTTTGCCTCAACTGTAGGTTGAAGGGCCTTTCAGTTGGCTGGGGATGATTGTTAGAGAGCATGATTGTTCATGACACAATATATGCTTGGGGTTCATGCATGCTGGCACATTTATATCATGATCTACACCAGGTAGTATATCTTCGAGCAAGTAATTTATTAGCAGGATGCACACTTCTATATATCTGGACCTGGGAGCATATAGCGATCACACGGCCAGTTGGTGATAGGGTGCGGGTAGCAGGGTGACCATACATTTTTGGATATTCAGGGCCACTTGTCCAAGATAAGTTTAGCAAGTTAGAGTACTGGAGGTGGGTCTTGGATGACCTAGATACTTTGATATGGCGACCCTACTTAGATTATGAGCCATGGCCCTTAGATGGTGTAGAACTTTCGTTTATGTTTTGCAGTAGATATTTCATAGGGAGGATACCTTATATTTTGGAGAGATTCATGTTTGGCAGGGTCCATAGCTAGTATGGTCGCATCCAGGGTGTAGCATATTAGGTGCGACAACAACAAGACATACCCGAGTGGGGTCCGACTATTGATTATGATGTGTCCTGCACTGAGTACTGTGAATTACAACTGATTTTCTGGCAATATCACCCTGAGATAGTAGATGAAAGATGACAAAAAAATTACGTAGAGTACTTCCATACACATGAATTTTCATGGATATTTAGTCCTGATGAGCTAATGCTAATTTTGGATTTAGGGAGGAGAGCAGGACTGACCGTACAATCCAGGGGAGGAGATGGAGGGGGAGGGGGAGGTGGAGATGATGGTGGTGATGGAGCAAGGATGATGGTGGTGGTGGAGGGGGAGGTGGTGGTGGGGATGATGGTAGTGAGGGAGGAGGTGGTGGTGGAGGGGGAGGTGTGCTAATCTTTGGGGTTATCCCAAAGAGGTGAAGGTCAGGACCGATTGGGCAGCGGCCATTGATAGTACAGATGACCTCATAGAGACAATAGACATAGATTGTCAGGATACAAGGGCAGGTACAAAGCTTATAGGTGCAAGTTCAAGCACTTCAGGACCAAATTGCCTAGGCCCAGGCATAGATTTAGGCACAGGCTCTTGCTCAGGTTCAGATGCAGGGATAGGTGGTACAACTACAAGTCCAAGTAGCTACACTGATAGCCAAGAGGGATGTTGCAAGGAGGCAGGAGGCATAGGCTGTGGTCGTAGCTGACAGGATACAAATGGCTACATAGGGTACATGTATTGCAGATCTAGTAAGAGAGATTAGATAGTTTGCCAAGGAGGCAGAATACTATAGAGGCAGATACCATGAGGCTGTACCACCAGCATAGCGGGTCATCTATGCCAGGTCCAAGTTCAGGCACTCACATTCTCATACCACCAACAGAGGGGTTACTCGGCCACTTCCGCTAGGCAAACCTCCACCACCATGGATAGGACCATCAGGGGTAGGGCCTTTAGGGACAAGACAAAGACCAGCCACATTAGGTGGCAACACCACAGGATCTCTCAGGCAGAGTTGATTTTATGCTTATGGACTCGGCCATTGTGCCACATTTTTGATGTATCTCTTTCTCAGATTTATCATTGTATACTTGATATATTTTCATGAGTTTATATGATATGCAGTGGCGGTTGATGATCTTATGTGTTGATGTTCTTTATAATGGATAGATGCATTTAATTTATAGCATGTTTGATATGATTGTGTTATGGATGCATGTATGGATGATGATGCTTTTATTATGAACTGTGAATGGATGATTATGGATGGTTTATGAAATGCAATGTGATTTTTGTTCTTTTTATATGTCTATTTATGTATGGATGCAAATGACTTTATTATGAACTGCAAATGGATGATTATGGATGGTTTATGACATGCAGTGTGATTTTTGTTGTTTTTATATGTCTATTGATGTATGGATGCAAATGACTTTATTATGAACTACAAATGGATGATTATGGATGGTTTATGACACGCAATGTGATTTTTGTTGTTTTTATATGTCTATTGATGTATGGATGCAAATGAATTTATTATGGATGGTTTGTGGATGCAAATGTGATACATGTAGATGTATGGATGTATGATTTTTATGCTATGATACCATGTGATGGATGTTATGACATAAATATGTGATGCAATTTTCCATGTTTTTGATATTTTCTATGCAAATATGTGAAATGGATAATGATGTTATGAATGCAAACTATATAAAATGGATTATGATTATGAATGTAAATGTGTGAAATGGATAATGAATATGAATGCAAATGTGCGAAACAAATAATGAATATAAATATAAATGTGCGAAATGGATAATGATACATTATGAATGCAAATGTGTGAAATGAATAATGATGTTATGAATGAAAATATGTGAAAATTGATAATGATGTTATTATGAATGTAAATATGTAAAAATGGATAATGATATTATGAATGAAAATATGTGAAAATGGATAATGATGTTATTATGAATGTAAATTATATAAAATGGATAATGAATATGAATGCAAACTATATAAAATGGATTATGATTATGAATGCAAATATGTGAAAATGGATAATAATGTTATTACGATGAATGACTATGAATGAGTTATGAATGAATGAAAGAGATGCATTTATTATGATCTTGATGTGATGGTATTGTAGACACCTAAATTTGGATACTTCATTTATCCAAATTTACCCCTTTTTCATCTAAATATCCTCTTATTTGCATTAATTGAGTAATATCACTATTATTTAATTAATACCCTTAATTCTGCCAAATCCCTAAGGTATTTAGTTAATAATTAAATACCTTATCTCTTTTATTCTCCTTTTTCACCAAATGAATTAAATAGATATGAAATTTATTTAATTCCTCACATGTCACATCATTTTCCTTAATCTTAATCCATCTTCTAATCTCATCATTAGAGATGTGCACATGCCTAATCCTTGATTAGGATGTGTCACATCCTCCAACTTTTGGAAGTTGGCTTCTAATCCTCCTTAACCACTAATCATCCTTTAATCACTGATCAGTTAAGCCTAATCAGTACCTTGGTCAACTCTCCCCATCTCCCCAGGAATTTTTAATTCCTTTTTATTCACCCAAGGAATATTCTCTTCCCCATGCAAGTTCTAGAACCTTTGACTTGTCACATCACATGTTCCAAAGTCTTCTAGAATCTTTGACTTGTCACATCACTCACATGTGAAAAATCCCCACCTTTTTGAAAACCCTCTCTTATCCACTAGATTCTTCCAATCATTGTGAATTTTTAATTCACTTTTATTCCTCCAAGGAATCTTCTCATCCCCCAAGGTACCTACAAGGTACTTGTCCTTCATCCACCTCATGTACTTCTCTTCCACCTCATTTCCACATCATCCCACCCCAAGACATCTCACATTCCACATGTCAAGATGTGAGGGCTTGTGAGTCCTCAACTCACCATAGCCCTCCATCTTGACCTTATTGGATTAATCTCAACCGTTGAATTCTCTAGAGAATTCAAAATATTCTATAAATAGCCCCTCATTTCTCTCATTTTAGGGGATCAAGTCTTTTGCTACCAAACTCTTGAAAAATTGTCATTTGTAGCATTTTAGCTTCTTCATAGCATTTCTCATCAATCCATCTTGCATCTTGCATCCATTTAACTCCATTGCCATCCAAGGAGCACACAAGACATCCAAAGATCAAGGGCCAACCAAGGAAGGAGCAACATGAAGGTATAATCAACAATCAATTTGTTTTATCTTGCTTTCATGTTTACTATTTCTTAGGCTAATCGTTGAGGTGTCCTCTTTTATGTTATTTCCTCGTATTGCATCATTTTAGCATCTCACATTAGGAATTAGCATTTTTAAAGGATCACAGGTATTATGCTTTATTTTGGAATTTTCAAATGCAAGTGAATGTATGATATGGAATGAAATGTAAATGTAAATGAATGATTTTTTTTATTATATACTCAAATCCCATAGAAATAAATAGCATCACCCTTGAGGATGACCAGCTTAGAAAATCTATAGTGAAAATGCAAACTAACATGTAATGCAATTCTATCTATGCAATGTTGTCAATATTATTCATTGTGCATATTGTCATCATTGAGCATTTCATTATGTTGAAAGTTGGTACAAACATCGATGACATAAAATAGACCATGATGACCTAAGTGCAACTTCCATACAACTTACATTGATATTTGATAATGCAAGATAACACAAGCATCTAGGTATAATTAGACTAAGATGACTTGAGTATCACTTGCGCAACCAAAAAAGAGTTAATTATGTTCCTATGCAAATTCAGAATGTCATCAATGATACTTCGTAGAGAATGTTCCATGACAATTTGCACAGTAGTAATAATTAACTCACAAGCAGCAAACAAAGAAAATATCATTCTTGATCATAGTGCCTCTAGTTTGTGACATCATTGAGGTACTCCTGAGAAATGATAAAAATAATCACAATACAGCATTTGAACATTTTTTTAAGGTGATCCAACCATGATTCAAATGATGATCCTTTAGTGATGAGATGATCTAGTTTTATGTTGATGTGTGATTTGATTTGATTGATTGGATTAAATTGATTTTCGATGCTTAGATCTTGAAATGGTTGTTGCAATTGTTGTTTTGATGTTACGGTTTGTTAATTGCTTGCCTGTTTACTTATGCTAAATAATGATTTGCCACCAATGAGAACAAACCAAATTTATTATGGATATGTACAATGAAAACCAAGCCAGAGTGGGATAACCACATTAGCCGAATGTGGACATGAAGGTCATTGTAAGATATGCATGAATGCTTAGGGATGGTAGAAGTAGATGGTCAACACACGCTCAAAAAGACGGAGAAGCTAACTTATCACAAATAGTGTCTATTTACTAGGTTTTCACCATTTTTTTATTGCACTTTTCATATTTTATAATTTTTTTGCTATTACCAAGACACCTGTTTGCTAGGTTTTCATCAAGGCAATCATTTTTTTGATTTTTTCACTTTTTTTTTGTGTTTTTCTTAGGAATTTTTCTATTTTTTAGGATTTTTTTAGGACATTTTCACATGCACCAAATGCATCAGGTATAGAACTTCTTCAGGTGAATGTTGTTCATTGGTTCTTCAAATAAATCTCCCTCGGGTGTAGATAACTGATATGCCTCTGATCCAAAAACTGAAACCAGAACAAAAGGACCTAACCAATTAGGTTCAAATTTTTCTTTGTTTTCCCGGTCCTGTTGATTACAGTGATTTATTTTTAGTACTAGATCACCAACTTGGAATGTCTTAGGTTTGAATTTGTGATTGTAGCTTCAGGATATTCTTTGTTGATAGACTTTCAAGTGATTCACAGCCAGCTGACGATGTTCATCCAAAAACTCAAGTTCCTGCAATCTAGACTTACGGTAATCCTCATCCGTAATGAGACCTTTCAGGGATACCCGAAGTGAGGGTATCTCAACCTTCATTGGCAATACTACTTCAGATCCATAGACAAGTGCATAGGGTGTGGCTCACGTGGGTGTTCAAATGCTTGTACGATAGGCCCACAAAGCAGGGTTTAATTGAACCTGTCAGTCACACCCAACATCGTTGATAATTTTATTTAAGATTTTCAATATTTTTTTGCTTGAGGCCTCAACTTGGCCATTCCCTTGGGGGTAGTAGGGTGTATAAAACTGATGCTGGATATGAAAATTTTCATAGAGTTCTTGTACGTCCTAATTCTTGAAAGGTCTCCCATGTTGGTGACAATGGATTGAGGGATACCGTTTCTGTAGATGATGTAGTCCAGGATGAATGAGGAGATCTGCTTCCCAGTGATGGTGATCAGAGGCATGACTTCAATCCACTTTGTGAAGTATGATGTGGCTGTGATAATGAACTTGTGTCCATTAGATGAAGTTGGGTGAATTTTTCCCACAAGATCCAACCCCCATTGACAAAACGACCATGTTGATGCAAAGGGCTACAATTCTTGTGCGGGTGCATGGATGAGATTACTATGGATCTAGATTGTAGGAACTTGAGTTGTTGGATGAACATCGTCAGCTAGATTTGAATCACTTGAAAGTCTACCAACATAGAATGTCCTGAAGCTACAATCACAAAGTCAAACCTAGGACAACCAAAGTCAATGATATGGTACTCAAAGAAAATCCTCGTAATCAACAGGACCAAAAAAACAAAGGAAAATTTGAACCTAATTGGTTAGGTCCTTTTGTTGTGGTTTCAGTTTTTGGATCGGGGGCATATTAGTTATCTACACTCGAGGGAGATTTGTTTGAAGAACCAATGAAAAAACTTCACTTGAAGAATTTGTATAGCTTATACATCCGGTGCATGTGAAAATGTTTTGAAAAAATCCTAAACAGAAAAAAAAGTCCTAAAAAAATCCCCTTCATGGAATGCATTACTTAAAAGGAAATCAAAAGTAACATAAATGAAACTATAGCTGGCCTCCTAATTCACTCCATGGTTCTCTATTCCCAAGGAATCTTGCAAATTATGCTCTCAGATCTCATTATTATTGCACATTAACTTGCAAAGATTGACAACTCAAGATACAAGATGCTACAATGAATCTACATGCCTATGTTTTTGGATTTTTTAATAATTTGATGTATAGAAACTAAATGATCCTAGGATGGAATGATGCTAAAATCTAAATGCCGAGACTAATGATGCTGATCAAATGTAAATGCTAAATAAAAGATGGAAAGACCAAACTATCCAAATGAAAATGCCATTATAACACTAAAATGAACTAAAGATGCAAAAATAGACTAAAATGCTCTCCAAATATTCTCTCACAAATGCACTAAAATTCAGAAACATAAACTTGTCTAAATATTTTTGTATGCAATGTTGTAGCAAAGGGCTCTATTTATAGATTTTATAAGCCTCAAGGTGATGTGGCAACAACAGACAGTCAGGATTGAGATCATGTGACATCGATGGTAGAGCATCAAGAGGCTAAAGGGAATCAGGGAGATGGTTCCCTTCAACAAGACAAATTGCCAAGTGTTGAAAGGAATCACAGAGAAGGAGGAGCCATGTGTCTCAGTTTGTTCAAAATTGGTTGCAAATTTGTTGGAGATATTTCATATTTTCCAATTCATAAAAATTCATTTTGTGAGACACATTATGAGGTGGCAGGTGAGTTGGAGGTGGTTAGAGGGAAGTTGTAGAAATGTGCTTAAATTGAAATAAAAATCTAATTTAATGGGAGAGGGTAAATTAGTACAATGACAAATAAATTCCTTTGTGCATTTTAACCAATTTTAGAAGAATATTCCAATTTGAATTGTAAAAATTCAAATTTAAAAGGAAGAGGGAAAAACCAATTAAATAACAAATTGATTAATTTGTCCTTTTAATTAATTTTAGAAAGAAGGCAAATTTTGGGAAAGGAAGAATTAGAATATGAACCATATAAATAAATTTTATAATTTATTTGTAATAGTAGAGGAATTAAGAACATTAATCAAATAGCAAGTATTTAATTAATATGATGCTTAGAACATTTTTTGTGTATACAACAATAAATCACACAAAATTGTATGTGGTCGATCCTTAGAGAGAAATGTTCAAATTTGAATTTTTAATTTTAAAATTAAAAATATGTGCATAGTTAAATGTAATTGGGACATGGATGGTGAGAATGTATAAGGATGTGAAAACATAGGGGTAGGTTTATAAGAACATGTGAACCATAAGAATGAGATGGGAGATAAATGCATAAGAATATGTATAGGTGGCATAGGGAAAGGGATTTGACTTGACAATGTTTATATTATTTCATGTCTATGTATCAAGACACTCTCCTCAAAAAAGGCATAAAATAAATGGGAAATGGCCTGGTATGCAAATTTCACCATTATGTTTTCCCCCCATTTTGCAATGTGTGAATCCTAAAATAACCATGCATGTAAAATATGTGGTTGATTTAAATTAGTTCAAGAATTCAAAGGGTAATACCTTGTGAGGATTTGGTTGTATTGTAAATTATGTAATAAATAATATGTAAATATAAAATCGATTTTAGTCAAAATAGAGATTTCATACAAGCTAGAAAAGTTGATGGAAGAGATGCATACCTATAACTTTGTATCATTAACTTTGAAACTAGTAATATATGCATTTTGCAACTAAAATGAACCAAAATTTAATAAGACTTCCAAACTATGGTTTTCCTTATAAACCAAAGAGTCACTACTCCTAATTCTGTTGGAAACAAGCCACACTGAGAGTGGGGGTGAATAAGTGTTGTGCAAAAATTAACTTTAGTAATCTTTAACTTTAAAGCATCAATAACATTCATTTATAATGCATGAACAAGAAAATAAACACAACACCATAACACCAATATTTTTGCGTGGAAACTCTCTTAGGGGAAAAATCACGGTGGATAGCCAATCCACAAGTATGATTTTGAGTATACTCAAAAGTGAATATTACAAGGGAATGGACTTGCATTTAGGTGCTCTACCTAGAGCTCACTGCTCAAAAGAAAAATAGTTCAGATTAAAACCATCTAACAATTTGAACTAAAGGATTAGCATCTACAATGCTTGATTACAGTTCCAATTAAAGCACATCAATTGATCTGGTCTTCTATAGATTGAATCTGGAATTCTGCTCTACCCTTCTTATGCATATAACACAGATCATCTACGTGCAAGTGAAACTGCACATCATTGCACATAAGCTCTGCTCTAACTCATTGATCGAACAATGACAAAACTCATACACCTCTCAAAATGATATGGAGGACCAATTATATATATCCACAATATAGATTTCTTTTACACACTATCGGCTTCAACATAACACAAGATAATTATAACCATCGGCTCATATTATAGGAAATATACAATGTGTACCCACAAAGGTCGACCACAACTTGCCTAGGACCCAAATAATGACATACAAACAAAGATATACATAATTACTTAGTTCCCATACATCCGCAACTAAGTATATTCGAGTAGTTGGCCTTAATACAATAAAACTTGAGAACACATCAACCGAATCTTCTATCTTTCACACAATCTAGTACAAGTCGTTGCGCTTCAGTAAAGACAAAGATGATATGTCAACAGATATTCCTTGAGATGTGTAAAGAAAAATAATAACCTGTAATCATCTTTTAGATTGATGATCATTGTGCTACCGGATACTTTGTTCTTGCTTGATAGTCTTCAATCTTCTTGCCAGTATGGACAAATGATGGTGCCCAGATCCAGACATCAATTATGGTTGCCATTAATGACAACACCAAGTGATCCTCGTAGTGTCTCTTGCCAAAAAATTATTCATTGAAAATTGAAATAGGTAGCTGGAAAAGGGTATATTATAAAATATTTATTTTGGTATGCCAACTTGGTGGGGTCCTAACTTCTAGTTTGCTAAGAAATAAATAGACTTCTTTAGTACATTGTTGATGTAAATAAAAACTCAGCCTCTCAAGAGTGCACACACATGTGCTCTCATATCAACTATGCCAAGGGATAATATCCCTTTAACCAAATTGAAAATGTACATAAAACAATAAAGAAAATATGCTAATATCCACAAAAATTTACTATTTACATAACACACTGTGTTATTGCAACAAAAATTTAAAATTCAAACCAACCATTTCCAATTTGACTTGGATAGTAAAATATGGTATTGAAGCCATAAATAAACTCCCTTTCAACATGCAATGACATGCATCAAGAAATACTCCCAAACATATTTAAATAAATCTGTAACGTGAACACTACTTTATTCATTAATAAAAAACTCCCACAAATCATGTACAATATCCTTTTCAAATTTAGTTCTCCAATATAGAAACCTCATGGGACGATAAAAATACTTAAAATATGATTTGAAAGCAGTCCCAATACATTTAAAATCATGGAGAAATAACTTCTAAAATTTCTTCTCCAAACAAGCCCTCCTCACTAGCAATCTCAACTCTCTAACCTACAAATCTAAAACAAGACTTGTATGTTTTCAACAATGGCTTCTAAAAGCATGAAAGGGAGTGAAAACACCCTCAATAACCACCTAAAACACACTTCATAACACTTAAGCAATCTATGTTATGACATAAAGTAATATTTGATTCAAACACCAAATTTATGCAAGCAAACTCATAGAAATTATCATTGAAATTATGAACAACTTTGCACAAAAACTTGCCTTGGGCCTATTGGCTCCTCATTACAACATCCAAATCTGATATGGTTATGATTATAGACCAAAAAAAATGGTGAATTACAACAACATATGGCTTCTACAAACCTTTTCCCAAACCCGCAACAACACTGAATGCCAAAACATGCAACAAAACCCCTCTCCTAAAAATTAAAAAAAATTCAAATTTTCCCTCCAATTGGAAAACCTACACCCATCTCTCTTGGAATGAATTGTTTCAATAATGAAAAAATCAATTAATGATTTTTCATGCACTTTTGTAACTCCCACAAACACAATGGCAAAGTTTGTTTTTTTTAATTTTTCCAAAAATGCAACTACACCTCCACTATCTCCACTTGCTAACTTGCATAACATTTAAATAATTTTTTTAATTAAATAAATTATGCTCAACTTATTCAAATGAGCCTCCTAACATGAAATGCAAATGGAAATTTCAATTTTTTTTTTTTTTATGCAAGATTGTTGGCAATCGTGGATGCTCCTACATCAGACACCCATGGCAGAAATTTTGTGAGCATAGGATCACAAAATGGATTTGAGTAGTAGAACTACTCTTTCAAGTTTCTAGAAACTTGAAACATACTCCATTTCTAGAATTGGTACCTTTGATCCTCCTCCAACACTAAGCTAGAACGAGTAACCTTCTCTGCAAAACTCCGCTCTTTACTCCTCTTCATTGATGTGGAATCAACTCCACCATAACTTGACCACCTCCTCCATGTGTATCTCACATTCTCCTCCAATATTGGGGTATTTAACCCACCAGAGTCCATCCGCCTCCACCAAATTGCACCCACACTTAACTCTACAACACCATACAAACCCTCTTTGCATACCAATCATCTCTAACAAACTCTAATTAAATCATCTCATCTACATTCACTAACTCATCCATCTAAACATGAGAATCATATTCCTTAAGTTCATTAAGAAAATATTTTACCTTCTCATCACCTGTTGCAACTTCAATTTTATTCTCTTCATGCTTTAATAAGACATGCAACTGTATCACTTCCTTATCCTATAAATAATGCATCACACTCTTCTTCCACTCTTGCAATCCTTTCATCTAAACAAAATCCACTTTCATCTTCATCATAAAAATAAAACATATTATGCATTACCTCTTTTTCCTTGCCATTTTTTTATGCCATGTCTTCTTCACCTTCACTCTCAGCCACAATTTCATTTTCCAATACTCTTAAGTCCTCCAAAGGACACTCATCTACAGCTGCAACATCAATTTTCTCCTCAATTATTGTACCTTATTTTTTCCTCTCAACCTCTTATGTACTTTTCTCTTCTTTCTCACTCTCTTTCTCTATGTCTTCCTCAAAGCATACTTCTGCAAGATTTTCTCATTCTTCTTCACTTGCATACACAACTATGACAACCTTTTTTCCTTTCTTCTTTGGCATTTCATCAAACAATTTCAACACACTCTCAATATTCAACCTCTCAAGTATAGACTACCTCACACTCAACAATCTTTCTACACACAAATCACACACACACCACCATGGGTCTTGGTGTAAACTATCTCACATTGGCGCTTCTGCCTGTACACTCAAGAATTCTTGCTTTGATACCATTGATATAAATAAAAAATAAACTTATCAAGAGTTCACACACATTCTCTAATATCAATTATTCCAAGGGATACTCTCCTTTTAACCAAACTGAAAATGAACAGGAAACACCAAATAAAATATGCTAGAATCCATGAAAGTTCACTATCTACATAACACACTATGTTATTGCAATAGAAATTTAAAATTCAAACCAACCATTTCCAACTTGAAATAAATGGTAAAATATGGTCATGAATCCATAAATAAACTCCCTTTCAACATGCAATGGCATGCATCAAGAAATACTCCCAAATAGATTTAATAAATCTGTAACATGAGCACTAGTTTGTTCATTAAAAAAATGTCCTACAGATCATACAATATCCTTTTCAAATTAAGTTCTCTAATATAGAAACCTCATGAGCTGATAAAAATAAAGAAAATATTATTTGCAATCAGTCCCAATACATTTAAAAGCATGGAGAAATAACTTCTAAAATTTCTTCTCCAAACAAGCTCTCCTCACTAGCAATCTCAACTCTCCAACTTGCAAATCTGCGACAAGACAAGACTCGTATATCTTCATCAATGGCTTCTAAAATAATTAAAGGGAGTGGAAAAACCCTCAATAGCCACCTAAGAAACACTTCATAAAACTAAAGCAATCTGATTTATGAAATTTTTTTTTGATTCAAACACCAAATTTGTGCAAGCAAACTCATAGAAATTATCACTAAAATTGTGAATAACTTTGGAAAAAAACTTGCCAAGCCTATTGGCTCCTCATTACAACATCCCAATATGATATGGTTCTGATCATATACCTGAAACAATGGTGAATTACACCAACATGTGGCTTCTACAAGCCTTTCCCAAACCCGCAGAATCAATGAATGCCAAAACATGCAACAAAACCCCTCCTAAAAATCCAAAGATCAGATTTCCCTCCAATTGGAAAACCTACACCCACCTCTCTTAGAATGAATAGTTTCAATAATGGAAACACTTTTGTAATTCCCACAAACCCAATGCCAAAGGTTTTTTTTTCCGATTTTTCCAAAAATGCAACTACACCTCCACTATCTCCACTTGTTAACTTGCATAACAAAAATGATTTTTTTTAATTAAATATAATTATTCTCAGCTTATTCAAATTAGCCTCCTAACATGAAATGCAAATGAGAATTTCAAATTTAATTTGTTTTGGGTTGATGCAAGATTGCTCACAATTGTGGATGATCCTACATCAATTGTAAAGATCTCCAAAAGAAGTGTTCTAAAAAATTATAATATTTTCAAAAAAATGGTTGCCTAAAACTATCCAAAGGCCTCCAAAAATGAAATCTACGAAGATGTAAAAACATCAAAAAATGAGGTTTTTGATATTTTCTAGATTTGGCCTTGTAGATGCCACCAAAATGCTCTAGGATCTATGTGGGATCAATAGCACTAGTAGCAATCATGCATGTAAATAAAATATTTAGACATCAAAGGATATGAAAGGGGGTCAATGTAAATTAATAGGCCCTACAAGGTATGATTAAATGTATGTTCTTCACAATGTACATTCCATAGGAACCTACAAAATAGATTAGAAGTATGTAATGAGTAGCCTATGTATGAAAAATTAAAATCTAATGCAAAGTAGGAACTTGTAAAATAGATTAAAAGTATGCAATGAGTAGGATGTCTCTCAAATAAAAATTGATGACATAAAATATAAATCTATTAATTATTTCAGAAATAGTAACAATATGAATATTTGAGAGTTTGAAAACGTTGCATGTTCATGAAATGATATGAAATACTCAATGTGATGCGGTAATGCAATGAGGGTCCATGTGATAAGTCCAAACGATAAAATTCTTCATGTAATGTGATTATACTCCATCTAGATATGGTGATGTTTCTATAGTAATTGTCACTCCTAGGGGTTTCACTATATAGGCAATATCATAATATGTGAGTGCACAATGGGGTATTTAATCTTAGGAAAACAAATAGATATATTGTTAGTTATTATGGGTAGAGAGGTTAATTATATTAATAATTTTTCTTAAGTATTGGAGGTGATTATGGAATGGGTTGGGGTTTGGATCTATAAGATATACATTTGTAAAAAAATATAAATTTATCTTTAAGATTATCTTTCATGAAGCTAAAAGAGGATTTTTCTATGCTATTTATGCAAGGATCAAATACAAATCTTTATTCCTAACTAATTGAAATGACGATGATGTTTGTATATCATATAAGAGATACACATTCGACTCAAAAAGAGGGATTTGACCTATGTATGCTTTATAGAAAATATGTAAGGTAAATGGTAAATGACTCTCCTTGTATGCATCCACTAATTGAGGGTCTCATACATCAAATGTGTGTATCACTTAGCAATGATAAGAAAACAAACTTTATCTTTCTCACCTTTTTTTTTGTAGAGGTTAACATATACCTTTTTTAAATGATTGCAACATGATAACACTAAAGAGATTATTTTTCATTTTGATGGGTAGATATGAGATGGGTTGATGCAAGAGCACCCCGAGTTAACATGTGACCAACATCAAACAAAAAAATTTTGGTTTGGTTTTGTTGTTTTGTTTTACTTTTCTTTTCTTTACATGGGAAGTTCCATTTGATTTGGTGGCCAATTACAAAAATTTGAATGACATTCTATCATATATTGACAAGTGTCATGCATCTTGAATGCCCATTGTTTGTAACTTCATGAGCCTGAATATGCACATTTTCTTTATTGATCAATTTCTCTTATGATTAAATGTCAATTGATTTGTATGAAATTGAAAATTCATGATTAAAAATTATAGAGGACCAAAAGCAAAGGGGAGTTAAACAGATATGAAGAGAATGTGAAGAGACATTGCTCAAAACTGGAGGTAGAACAAAAAATAAAAAATGTAGATTGAGTTTTGAAAAATGATAGGTTGCGCAAAGGGTTGCGATGGTAGAATGTGAAGGGGCATCAAAAATCAAGTAATACAATGCAGATTGGGAGAAGTAGAGGGTGCACATGGAGGAAGTGAAGACCATTCCATTTTAATGCAGAGAGATTAAGGGATGTAAAGGCACATGGAGGGAAGGATTAGCATAGTCCAAAGAGGAGGCTGCCAAACCAAATAAAATTCAGACTGGCATATGGGTCGCGTAAGAGGGTAATGAGTTTGAAAAGTAAAAGAAAATCAAACAAAATATATTAATAACCAAAGGGGTGGCAATAGAAATAAGAAAGAGTCATGTAGATAAACCAAAGTGGCAGATTCAGGAAATTGTGGTTGTGTTTGCTCAAGTCGAGGGAAGTTGGAAAATCCCATGCCTCAGTATATAGGCTATACGGGTTGAGGCATGAAGGAAGTGTAAGCTATGAAGTTCAAGATAATTTTACAAAATGGGAATGAATATAATGCAAACTAAAAAGTGAGGAGAGATGCACACATTTGAAATGGGAGAAGGTTTGTGACATAGGCACGAGTAGGATAAGAGGAGCATGCGACCAAGACAAGGAGGAAGTGTCTTCATAAAATAGGTAATCTTGACAGGTCGTGATAGGGGAACCAAGGAAATAGCAAGAATTAATTTCAATAGTCCACGTATGATTTGGAAATTGGCAATAGTTAAGACTTAGGCAAATCGAAGGAATATGAAATACTGAAAGAAGATGAAGAGGTTGTGTACTTAAGAAGGGACGAGTGGATGGTAGGAGTAAACTATTATAGCTTATAATAACTTTGTAAAAGACTATGAAGGAAAATAAGGGATTTTGATGGGCGTCGGTCACAATAGAGGTCGTGCACAATAATAGAGTGAGGAGTTTAAATTTTAGATCCTGCGCCACAGTAGGAAGTGTTAGTGTAATTAATATTTAATTATACTTGCATAACTTTACTTAGGTTTTGCTTAGGTAATAATTAGTTTACTTAATTAATAAGTAAACTTTATTTAGTTGAGCTATTTTAAGGTCAACATTAGGGTTGCATATTTTCTTTTATAAAGCAAATCATCTCATTGTAATCATTGAATTCCTGAATATATCAATTTGCACATCTTCATGCAAAGCTGTACTTTTTCATTGTTTTTCTCTTTTGTGGAAGGTGTTTAGGTTTGCATGTCCGATCTTGGTTTCTAACATGGTATCAGAGCCTTGACATGCAACCCCTTCTGAAATTTTAGAGAAAATTATGCAGAGTTCGTTCGGGGTTTCTCGAGGATTTTTTTCCTTGAGTTGATTTATGTAGCATCTTGGATCAGATCGGGCACCACCATTGGATTCAGAGCACTGGAAAAAGTCAGGATTGACTTTTATTTTGCAGATTTTAGTCATCATTTGCCAGATCTGTGAGGGTTTCATGTTCGCTGATTTTTTGGAAGCTCTGGGGGAAGCCTATTTTTCAGAGCATCTTGGAGAAAAACGGACATCGCCATCACGTTCGTAGCACCCCAAAACCCTAACATCGCACTTTGTTTCATCGATTTTGGAAAAGTTGATCCGGAAGGCAAAAATTTTTTGCTAGGAAGGCCGTACAACCTCCCTAGCACGCATTTCGAGGCAATTTTTTTCACGAAAATTGAGAAAAAAATAAAAAACTGCATTGTTTTTTGCATCGCCCGCATAGAAGGAAGGCACCACCCAGTGGCCACCAACCCACCGCCACCGCTGATGGCTCCACCTTCAACCACCGTTGGCCCGAGCTCAGCCCCTGCAGGCTTCTACACCTCTGCGCGCGGTCCTATTGAGGACCGGAGGCTATGCCCCAGCCCCCTAGCACCGGCCTTAGCACCTTCAATGGTCACATGGGTGACCAGGGGCTCTGCCCCAATCCCCTATCTGCCAGCCCTTGGTCACGCACAGGACCAGGAGCCAAAATGTTTTTAGCCCCCTGGGCTGCCTGCAAGCCATATTGGTCATTTTGGAGCACCTTTGACAAAATCGAGTGTAAATTTTGCATACGGAGTCGGTTTTTCACAAACGAGATATCGTTGGAAAGCTGGTTTTGAGATCATTCTATTGCTGTAGGTTATTTTTCTTGATTATGCTCCAGATTTATTTTGCAAGTCCTTGAACTCAGATGTTGTTGTTTTCACTCCGGAGGGCATATCTTTTGACTCAGTGATCCTTTTTTCGTCATTCTTGTGGTATTGGAAAGCTGGTTCAGTCCTCTACACAGATATGAGGTCTATTTTTATTTTATGTTTATGAATGTTTTATCATTCTATTCTTTTACAATTATTGGGTATTGTAATAAATGAACTGATATAAAGTTCCATCAGGGGGGTTTCTTGCATAATAATCTGATTAGAGTGTGCATGCACTTTGATCTTCATCTTGTTTTGATAAAAAATCGCATGGGTTGTAATCTAGTTTCTTAGTTTCTTTTGGCCATATTTTGTCTTAGCTTGACACATATCAGATTCATATCAGATCCATCTTAGTTTGAGGGCCACTAAATTTGTGGTTAATGTTCCTAAGTCTTTATGGTACTTGTTCCCATGGAAGAGTTTTAGTTTCAGTTTGGCATCAGCATTGAGATTCACGGCTTCCAGATTCTGTCATCTTCATATCATCTACTATTGCTTCATGGATTCTAGGGTTGTTCCAGTTTGGATTTTTCGAGTGTTCTGTGGCATCGAGTCTGCTGTTACATTATTATGATTCCGATATGGTTTCTTATAGATAGAAGTATCTTTCCTTGCTTGTCAGATTGTTGTTCCAGTGTTACTCTACAGTGTTCTTCTAGTGCTTCTTTGCAGCAATTATCTCATTGTAGGGGGTTTGTCCCACTGGGTTTTCCTTCTCTACCTCATTATTGCATTTGTACATGGGTACCTGATCTGGCCTTGTTGTTGGGACCCATTCATGATTTCTTGCATTCATCTTAGTTTTAGGTGCATGCTTTTTTAGTCTCCCTAAGTTGCACTTATGGGGGTGTTAGTGTAATTAATATTTAATTACACTTGCATAACTTTACTTAGGTTTTTCTTAGGTAATAATTAGTTTACTTAATTAATAAGTAAGATTTATTTAGTTGAGATGTTTATAGGTCAACATTAGGGTTGCATACTTTGCTTTTATAAAGCAAATCATCTCATTGTAATCATTGAATTCCTGAATATATCAATTTGCACATCTTCATGTAAAGCTCTAATTTTCATTGTTTTTCTCTTTTGTGGAAGGTGTTTAGATTTGCATGTCTGATCTTGGTTTCTAACAGGAAGGCCATACTTGTTGAGGTGCATAGGAGGAGTAATAAAGAAGAGGTCTCATGGGTAGAGAGGGGACAATTCGAGGAGGAGAAATAAATGCACAAGCAGAAGAGTATAGTGGCCACCATGTAGGAAAAGGATGCAAGTAAAAGGATGGCCGAATCTTATGAAGGAAGATATGGTTGTAGTATGCAGGCTAAGATGGATTAAGCCATATGGGGTGGTAATAGGGCACTAAAAGTAATTTTAGAAGATGGAAATCAGGCCAAGGAGAGATGAAGAGTTGAACAACGAGGGGAAATGGATATGTTCAAGCAACTATAATTCCAGCTATTGATCTTGCAGTGAGATGGTTTGTTGAACAATTCAAATTGAGTCAAACTAGTTTAAAAATTTGACCATAGATGAGTATTACCGTTGAACAATTATATTATGCCATGTTGATCTTTTTCCAAGTCATCCTATGGGCTCCACTATCCTCATGAGATTTGAAAATGGCTACGTGTCAGCTCCCCACTTCCCCTCTAGGATTAACCTATGCACATCTTATGGAAACATGGTAATGGGGAGCAACCTAGATTAAATATGGCACCCTCAACTTGCATGCTCTTTACATTTCAAGCCATCTGCCTTATTGCATATCCTTCGAATCTTACAAATGGCTAGGATTATAACATCTTGTCCTTCAATTAACCATGTGCTCAAATAACTCCTTAGTAGTCCAAGAGTTAATACTCCATAATACTTAAATGTTAAAATATTTCCAAAATATTTCCCCCCATTATAGTTCCTTTGATGGCTTGGATTGTGTGATGTGGCACCTCCTCTCTTCCTCATTGAGAGATAAAGAGATGTTTGTGGGTCCCCCACGAGCTAGCGAGGAACGGTCAGGATCAACCCATGACATCTCATCACCACCATTGATTAGTTAAAACCTAGAGCTCAATGCCTTCACATGCTAATGGGTCCCATTTGAAAGAAAAGACATGTGTCACTTGCCTGCCATCCCATTGGAAATTTTAATGAATATTAAAACACAACGGAGAAGTGGGGAACAGTTAGGATCAAATCAAATGATCCAATCACCACTATTAAAAGTTTCAAAGGTGCACGTGCAAAATTTTAGTAACTTGAAGGGGGGGCTTTGCTAGGTCAACGAGATATGGGGGACATAAACTTATGGCCAAGACTTTAGACCAATGAAAGAATATTAAACCCCCTTTAAAAATTGATGTATAATGTTTCCCAACAACCGAAAGACTAACAAGACTAGGTGAAGGGGTCGGTAAACTAAATGAGCTCAATGACATAAGTTAAAAATAATGTGACCCGGAACCGGCAGTAACAAGTCAATGTGAAAATATAATAAATAGAGGTAAAGGCTAGGGTTCTTTGAATAAATGGAGGATAAACCCTAAAATCTAGACCTAAAACCCCCACCAACGAACCAAGTAAGATCATAGAGGCATCCAAACATAGTTTCAAATCAATGGAACATAAATTTTTTTGAGGGTTCCATCAGGTGTCTAAAACCCTATTAAGGATTAGCCCTCCCCTATAATCTATAGATGGTTCTGCAATTGGAGGTTTCTTTGTGTTTGCGGCTAGGGCCCAAATTACCAGTGTATCCCACTACTCACAACAAGTAGACCCATGCAAAGAAATCGCTGCCTCTTCTTCTATGGAGTAGAGCGGCCTTCCACATCTCACTATATCAAAATTTTAATGATTGAAAAGTGGCAGAAAAAATCCTTAAGTTGTAGGAGCAATTTTTAGCCCCACCTCAATTTCACCCACTCATATCTTCAATCCTAAAAGGTAGGGGCTGCTATTTTCTAGAAAAGATTCCAATTAATCCTGTAGCATAATTTTTTTCCCCATGAGACCTCATCCTCCATGAAAATAGAAGCCCAAGCCCCCCATGGGACCATGTTGTAAGCTTTCATTCCTATGCCTCCTATTTGAGAATTTGGTTGTCATAAAGTTTTGGGACGAGGTTCTTCTCTTCTTTTCTTGTTGCTTCCTTTTTTTGATCTTTCATCTCATTCTTTGGGTGATCCCACAATAGTGGTTTACAATTTTTGGCCAAACTGGATACTGCAATTATTATTTTTAACTAAATCTTCATATTCAGGCACCTATAACGGCTAAACCGTGAGGAATTTGAAGATGATGCAAACTAGAGTCTCATCACATTTTGTCTGTAGATTCTAAAAATATTTTTTTCAAAAATTTTGGAATCAGATTGCACTTTTTTTTCCATCTCCCACGAAAAGTGTTTTATTTTTCTTCAGAAAACAACATTTTAAAAATGTGACGCTCACCATATACAACATAACTTTTTTTGTATGAAGGATAAAATTCTATTTTTTTTTTAATTTAGATTTGTAACTATGATATCTAGCACTTTCATTTTGTCTGATAGTTTTTTATTGAATATTTTTTCCTTAATCAAGTTTCGAAGTCAAACCAATTGCAATTCAGACATAGGCGGACTGTATACAACATAACTTTTTTTATATGTATCGAAATTAATTTTTTTTTTTAATAGATCAAGGACATCAATACCCAGCATGAACATATTTAAAAAAAAATGATTTTGATAATTTGCTATTTTTCCACATGTGCAAAACAAAGAGCTTGATTTTCGGTGAAAAACCTATGTTTAATAAAACTAAAAAAACACATACATAATAAAATGAAAACATATTAAATTTATTTTCATTGGATAGCTCGTTCCGAGGACTACCATCTTCCAGTTGGGTCTGTGAAGTCTCCTCCATTTTCATCCTCAACTCGAGCTTCGAAGGGTGAAAATTTGGAGTTTTTTTGTGTCAGAGGGTGGGAACGTGGGATAAAGGGGGTTCATTTGAACCCACAAGGGTTCGAGAGAACCCTTGTTCGATTGAGCCAGGGTTCGATTGAACCCCCTTTCCACAATGGGAAATGCGGGTTCCCACATGCAAAGTGGTTTGCTCGAACCATGGTTCGACCGAACCCCTTTAGTGTTCGTTCAAATATTGAGTTCACTCGAACCCCTCAAAACGATTTTATTTTGCATGGGTGAGGTTTTTGGAAGTTTTTCTTCATCACTTGAATTGTAAACCACTTTTGTGGGTTCACCCCTTTGTAAGCTCTTTTAGCATAGTTTAAGCTATTCGATAGCACATATAGGAAATGTTGTAATTTTTCTCTGTAATAACAAAATATGACTCAAATACTTATGTATATTTGTTTAATTTTGAATATCGACCTATCTTTCTCTCCAATATTGTATTCACTATATTTTGACTCAAAATAATCAAGGGTTATTTATAAGTTGTCATATCACATCATGTGTTTATGTTATGGAAGTTGAACTATTAGCTTTTATTCAAAGAATGGATTAATATTCCTTTCAGTTATTTATCAAATATTGTGTGAATGACAATATAATAGGAATTTATAAGTAGTGTGATGAGTTTTTTTCTTCAAAAATGATATA